>CM022297.1:149409569-149932633 GCA_011799875.1 Thinopyrum elongatum | reverse complement strand
CAACTATCTCCATTTTCTGACTCAATAAAGCCATACGCCACCGGAAACATCCAATTGTGACCATCCAAAGCAGTGACTACAGCTAGCTGACCATTCCACTTTCCATTTAAGTGAGTTGAATCTATGCTAATATATGGCCTACATCCATTCACAAAACCATCTATGCAAGGCTTGAAAGCGATAAATAGCTTGCTGAAATGTACTTCACCTTTATGTGTGGTTGTATCAATCTCAACAATACTCCCCGGAGACCTCAATTCTATTTCAGCCTTGTAATTGTACAACATCCTGAAACTTTCTTCCCAACTCCCATTTTGTTTGCCTTTCCACACTGTGTGATAGTTAAGTGTGACATGATGCTCCTCTTGCAAGTCTTTAAGTATCTTCACAGCACCAACGGTTGGATCCTTCTTCAACATAATTGCTGCCTTATCAGCCACCCATGATTGACTTGTCATGCTAGTCACTTTTCCACTTGTTGAACTACAAATATGCTCCATTTGATGCCTCACAGCCTACAACAAAAAATGGTACAAATCTGAAGGTTATTATCATGACAAAAAAAATGAAGCAAGAAACATATAAAGCACAAAAAGGCAATTACCATCACACATTTTTCATCTCTCTACCAACTAGCAGTTAAAGCCCATTTGCAAGGGTCACCTTTTATGGATTCACCTTTGCAAAAAGCACGAAACCTCCCTGGCTCATTTTTCTTTGTGCCCTATTCAAACTCTCCATTGATAGCCCACTGTTTTAAGGCCTTCCTAAATTCAGCCATGTTAGGATATGGTGTCCCTATATCCATAAATGGGTTTCGTTCATCCCAGGCAATAAGTGGCTCCTCTGGAGCCTTGTCATCAACAACGATAGCCACGTCTTTGATATCAAGTAAGTCAGCCTCCTCATTAGGAGTGGGAACGACAATAGGACCAAGTTGGGTTGCTCTCTCGTCCGACTATGTTTTTAAACCAAACAGATCGAACATGGCTTTCTCATCTGGTGGTTTTTCATCCCCATCATTTTCTGGTTCAATCACAAGACTTGACCAATCAATAGTAGCACTACCATTTTCTACTCCATTGCATGAGATCGCCCCCATGGTTAGGTTTGTCACACTGGATTGATTAGAATCATGCACTGACATTGAATCAATCCTATTCAATATAGACAGAAAAATCAGAAATTTGACACACCAAATCTCATGCATAAATCAATAAGAACAGGGGAAATATGATGTTACCTTTTCAGATCCATCACACCCCTTTGTCAATCCAGCCCCTCCCACTCAAATCCCCATGTGAATCCCACACAACACCTAGGGTTGAACGATTCAGAAACTATACCAGAGGAAGAACACAAAATCTGTGAAAAAAGGAAGGGGGGAGAGGCTGCCTTACCTTGGGCCAGCAATGGAAGGCGGAGGACGGGGGGAAACGCGGTGGAGCAGGACGACGGACGACGGGCGGAGCGGCTATGGCGACTGGCGGCTAGGTCAGGTCGGGGGAGGAATGAAGAACGGGCCAGGTCTCTGTCTCGTGCGGGAGGGAAGGAAGGAAAAGTGGACGAGGGCAGATTTGGCAATTGCAGATTTGTTAAGTCCAGATTTTTTGCTTACCAGCCAAAACAAGAGATAACAGCGCAGGGGGTCAGAGAGGGAAAATTAGGCCGCATGGGGGTCCACGGGAAGGGAAGCGAATAGGGGGGCATAAGCTCCAAGGCAGGCGAGCTGGGGGGGGGGGGTTAAAATCAATTCTCCCATGGCTGTTCGGCGTGGCGGCGGGGTAGATCGGCATCCGACGCGCTGGTTGGTGGTGGCCGCGCGGCTCGGTGGGAGGTGTGGGCGGCGCGGTGGTAGGTGGTGGATTGGCGGTGGGCGGCACGCTGGGAGTTGGTGGGTGGCGTTAGGGTGGGGGAGGAAGGTGGAGGAAGATGTGTGGTCGTGCGGGAGGTGGCCGGTGGCCGGTGAGTAGCTGTGTTTGGTCGGGAGAGAAGTTGGGTGGGGGTGGACGGGTAGGGGGTGTTAGTAGAATAAGCTCACTGTTAGCAGAATAAGAGTCTTAAGGGTGTTATTCTGATCACGGCGCCGTCTATATAGGTGCGAGGAGATGCTCCCGAACTCCCGAACTGGAGCGACAACCAAAAAAACTGCCCAACCCCGCCCACGATCCCCGCATCCTCGATCTACCGCCGCCCGGCCATCCTAGCGCGCCGCCGCCGGCCGGTCAACCTAGTGCGCCGCCATCGCCCGACCTACCCAGCTCGCCGCGGCCCACCGACCTACTAGTGTTGGTTCCCTGTGCGCCGCCCACCTTCTTTGCGCGCCACCGAGATCCTACCGCCGAACTTCCGCCATGGCTGCGCGCGGCTCTGCGCTCTAACCGCCGTCGCCGGGGATCATCGAACACCATCAACTCGCGTGCAGTCCTCGGCCGCCTGCCCACGCAGTCCCCCGCTTGCTGCTGATGCGGATCCGGTCAAGCCCGCACCCCTTCCCTCTGGTGAGCCTCCTCCCACCCTATGCCTTTCTCTTCTCCTTCTCTACCTTCGGCGAGCTCCCCTGTATCCTCCGGCTCGTCACCTTCCCTTGCCCCTGGCTCCTCATGTGCTGCTATCGCACGATGCTGCCGACCTACGAGAAACCAACGATGACGTCTCCACACCCCATGCGTCGCTGGCGCCGTCTCCCGTTCGGCGCAAGCAGGATCTCCTCTGGGCGAATCCATCAGCGAGGCTCCCCTGCCACCATGTCGCCTATTCCCGGTGGAGATCTGCTGGTACAGTGTCTGGCCATTCGCCGACACCACTGCAGGCCATTCACCTAAGTCGCCATGCACCTGTACCCTGCAGCTGGCCGCCGCACGCCTGGAGCACACCGACACTCGCCATGCACCTCAACTCTGAATCCCCTGCGCGTTGACGCCGGCTTACCCGAGCATGCCGCTGCTGGCCTTCTGTGTGTTGTGTGCACTGACGCCCAAGAACACAAGAGTTAAACTGACGAACAAAAACACACTTGATGGATACTGAGTTAACTGACGGAAAGGAGCGATGCGTGATGCAGATGGATCTAAATAACTGAACATCTACACTTTGTTGCATGTGCAAAATGTGTGATCACTTACTTCGTACTTGTGTTATTTTTGATTTTTGAATAACTGATGTTTACTCCTTTGTGTGCGGAAAAAACTTCAGTGCATGACATCTGTTTTTGTGTTTATCCTCTGATGAAAAATGGCCAATGTTGCAGGCCGGCTTCGCCTGATGTGTCTGTTCAGCTACAAAAAGGAGAGCATTATACGTTGTTTTCTAGTCCGCTCACTTGTTGAAATAAAAAAAGCGACTGGATCTTTGCTGCACACAAGGAAGAAGCGTTGAAGAGGTAAGAAGGAACACGTGGGTGGGAATTAAAGGATAGGAAAAAGAGCTGAGCTAGCGCCCTGGTCACTGACTTTTGTTTCTTTTCCTGTATTCGACCCTAGCTACTACATGTACGCTGGACTTTTCTATTCTATAAAAGAGAAAGCAAAGCGATCATAGTGAGAAGAGAGAGAGAATAAAAAAATGTGTAATGGGGAATAACTCCATGTATTTTTTATCAGGCCCATTTTGGCCAGTGTATTTTTAAAAGTACTCAAGAGATTGGAGCCAAAATATAAATAGTCCACTTGATAATTTTAAACTTTGGACATATATGGGTAAATGCTACGTACTTCTCTGTTTTGTAATTAGGTAATTTTATTTTTTTCATGAGTGCCATTTTTTTAAACATATATTGTACAAAAACTTGGATGTTTATTAAACAAATTGATTTTATTCGTTCGCAATAAAAATTAAGAAGTTCACATTAAAATAACACAGCATGTCACGTTTCTAAAAAACCAAGCGATTCAAATTAAAATATCAAAGTTGTTTGATGTTCATAAAGGAAACAATTTTTTTGTCGAATTAAAAAACAAAAAAAAATAGTGCAGTTCGATATTTATTAAAAAACTTGAATTTTTCCCTTTACTAACAAAGAAACCAAGAAGTTCAGTTCGAAATAACAAAGAAGTTGTACGATGTTTATTACAAAACTAGTATTTTTTTTCCATTACAAAAGAATAAACCAAGAAGTCCAAATTGAAAAAACCAAGAAGTTCAATTTAAAAAAATAGAATAGTTCAATGTATATGAAGAACTCAGATTTTCCTCGTTACTAAATAATTAACCAAGAAGTTCAATTTCAAAAAATGGAGCAGTTCGATATTTATTACAAAAACTCAAATTTTCCGTCTTACTAACGAATAAACCAAGAAGTTCGGTTTGAAATAACGAAGAAGTTCGACATTTACTATAAAAACTCCAATTTTTTCCATTTCTAGAAATACACAAAGAGGTTCAAAAAATTGAAAAATGGAGCGGTTTGATGTCTATAAAAATTAAATTATTTTCGTTGCTAAAGGGTATCGTAGTTTTTGGCATTTTAAGAAAAAAAAATTAGAGCAATTCGATTTTAAAAAGAAAATCAAGAATTTCAAATTAAAAAAACAAAGTAGTTCGATGTATATAAAAAAACTCAAAGTCTTCTAGTTTCTATGCAAAATTAGAGTATGAAGTTCAATTTAAAAAATGTTGTACGATGTTTGCATAAAAATCATTTTTTATATTTAAAGAATAAAACAAAGAAGTTCAAGTTAAAAAAGGAGAGAAGTTCAGAGATTATAAAAACATAGAATTTACATGCTCAATTTTGATGAGTGTTTTAGGAGACAGGGCAAAAAAGCAGAGAGCGGTTCAATGTCTATAAAAAACTCAGATATTTTCACGTAACCGAGAGAAGTTCAGATTGATAACTGTCAGAAGTTCACGTACTACATGGTGTGCATTTTGTATTAAGAAAAAGAATGAAAAAGCAAAGGCTAAATTTTTTCTGCTAGAAGTTCAAGTGCTCGGCCCGAGAAAGTTCAAAAATTCTTGTGAGAGAGGTTGAACAAAAATACGTGACAGAAGTTCAAGGTGAAAACAGCGGGAAGTTCAACTACTACACGGAATGCGTTTCAGATAAGAATATAAGAATAGAAAACAAAAAGCTTAAAAGGTTTGTTGCAAGAAGTTCACGTGCTCCTCCTAGCATAGTTCAAAATTCATGTGCGAGACATCCGTCGTTCATTTACATGTTGAAAAAAGGAAAAAATCAACGTTGTTTTGCCATTTTAAAAACTGCTCTCAAACGGCAACGAATTTGTAATACCTGTCTACATGAAAAACTTGCTGCTATTCATAAGCTTTCCAATGGTATATTATGTGCTACATTTCGATGAACGGTTTAAAATTTTATGTATACCGTTTAAAACATGTTTTTATGTATTCAAAAAATTCTTTTGAACCATCGCGAGTATGAAAAACTGATCAACACGGGAAAGTTGCGTGTTTTCAACAGCTTTCCATCGGTATATCATTTGCTCAATTCCGGTAAGTGGTTTGGGAGTTACAGGCAAAAATCAACACGTCAAAAACAGAGTGAAGTTCAAATAGAACTGCCACATAAGTTCAAGTACTTCACGCAGTGCAATTCCTTTCGCGATGAAGGCAGAAATCATGATCTCGCCATTTTCTAAATTACTTGAAAACGGTTGGGAATTAGAGAAAACTTTACATACGAAAAAGTTTCGCATTTTTGATGGCTATCCAACGGTATATTTTTTGCCCCATTTTGACAAAGTTTGCAAAAATTACGACAAAAACGTTTTTAACCATTTTCAAAATTGACTTAAAACCGTAACTAATTGGGAGAAACAATATATACCCGAATGTTTCGCATTTCTTCAAGCTTTCCAACGTCATATCATTTGCTGCATTCCGAAGTACGGTTAAAAAATTAACTCAAAAATACGAACTCGGTGGAACTTGGACTGTTTTCTAAATTACTCTTAAATTGTTCAAAATTAGAAAAAAAACTTTGTAGATGAAAAAGAAGCGCATTTTCATAAGCTTTCCAACGCCATATCATTTGCCTCAATTGGATTAGCCGTTTAGAAATGACGTCAAAAATACAAACTCGGCTGTTCGGTTTGTGAAATTCTATGTATTTTCAAATTACTCTTTAACCATAGGGAATTAAAGAAAACTTTCTATAGGTGGAAGGAGTGCATTTGCAGCAGCTTTCCAACGCCATATTATTTGCCTCATTCTGATAAACGGTTTAGAAATGGGATCGAAAATACGATTCATGTTTTTTGTATGAAGAAAAAATGATTTTCAAAACTGCTCTTAAACCGCTTAGATTTTGCCAAAAATTTAACTTGGGTCATGATACTCGTGTCAATAGCTTTCCAACGGTATATCGCAAGCCCCATTTGGGCAATATTTGCGGAAGTTCAACCTATCACTGAGGGAAGTTCAAGTACTACTGCTGGGATAGGTCAGGTAGTTATCAGAATATTATTCTAATCCCGTGATCAAAATAGTGTTTATATATATATATATATATATATATATATATATATATATATATATATATATATATATATATATATATATATATATATGTATATATACTAGCAAACATGTCCGTGCGTTGCAACGGGAGACAAAAAAAATGCGTTAACCAAATAAGTATGACTCAATACCCCGACATACGAGCGTCCTCTATTTTAACACGGTGGATCACCATGTTGCCATTTATCTTTCTTCTCACCCTCGCTGGTGATGGTCGCGACGTCCATGTGATCACAATGCATTCGACGTGGTAAATCCCAAGGCTATGAGCTTGCCACTTCATGCCATACTTGTCATTATGTTGCGCAAGGGAATGTTTAAAACTTAAAAAAAATCATCAACCAAAAACTACTCCCAACGCTTAGACATATAAAGACTTTCCAAAAACTAATGAAATCCTAGACATAAAAGACTTTTGAAATGGCAAACAGTTTTTTTCAAATAGACAAAGTTTTTTTGAAATTTTGGATTTTTTAAATCATGGGCATTTGTTTTGTTTACGAGCATTTTTGAAATGCATGAATAGTTTTCGAATTCATGAACATTTTTTGACTCAATATTTTTTTTGAATCGGTGATTTTAAAAAAAATTGGGAACAAATTTTAAAATTCGTGATTTTTTTTATTTTTGTGAACATACTCTAAAATTTCATCGACATTTTTTTCAGATTCACGAATATGTTTTGAATACATGATCATTTTTTAAATTCATGAACATTATTTTATTTCCCTACTTTTTTTTCAAATCATAATTTTTTTATAATTTGCAACAGTTTGTAAAATCACCAACATTTTTTGAATCCGAGAAAATTTTACGATTTTCTAAATATTTTTTGAATTCACAAACATTTTATGATTTCTCAAAACATTTTTCTGAAAATTCGCAACTTTTAAATTTTGAAAATCCCAATTAATTTAAGGAAGGAAAAAACAAAATGAGAACAGAAAAGACAAAAAATGAAATGAAAAAAGGGGTGTCAAGGCCCGCACATTGGCTGGCCCATGAACGCGTACGTGCAGCGGACGTGTGTGAGAAAAGAGGAAGGGAAAAAGTGCGCAAGCTGGGTATCGAACCTTAGTCTCTAGGGTAAGATAGCAAGGCATCAGCCGCTGGGCTACTTGTGCATCTGTGATTTATAATGGAATCATCACTATAAAATACCGTAAAGCGATGGCGACTTTTGAAATAAAAATCGAATCGTTTTGTTTACTTACGGATGGCATAGTGGGTAATTTACAGCAACTTCGGGGGTAACTTTTTTAGACGGACGAGCAGAAGCACTATTTGCTTTATTATTAGGGATATATATATATAGTGAAAATACATCCTACCACCTAGGGTAGTTACCCCACATATCTCATATACTAACATGTGGTACTTTATATACCACTTTATCATTCTAAGTATGTTGATATACTATATATAAGATAATTCAAAATGAGTTACATGAAAAAATTACAAGTTGGCCCATGGTTTTTATTATATTTGTGAAATACGTACATATTTATATGTAAAAAGAGCGTATTTAAAATACGATACATACTACCAAAAAAGTAGTATATATACTACCTAAACATTCTTATATAGTACATACTACGCATATATACTCTTCGATTCACTGGTACAACGAGGTGCTATACAAACGGTTTTTAACCCCTTTCCGCGATGGCATTTGGAACCGTCGCCTAGTGAATGTGTGCGATAGGGGGTCCTTCCCACATGACCCAGAAACCATCGGGGATAGGCCCTCCGGCCACACATGCTCAGAAAAATGAGGTCGTGTGCGATGGGCGAGCGATCAAATACGATTATACGTACATTTGTGCTAAAAAAATATAATTATACAAGCCAAATCATTTCCAGTCGTAAGTACATCCCACACAGTCAGTCCCGGCTAAACGTTTCTGTTCGTATATATATTCCACACAGTCAATCCAAGAAATATGTTTCCGTTAGTATGTACATCCCACACAGTCAATCCAAGAAGTATGTTTCCGTTCATATATACATCCCAACAGTCACTCCAAGGAAAACGTTTCCGTTCGCAGGTACATCACACACAATTTTTTCCATTAAATCGTTTGTGATAGCGTTGCCATTGCAGACGATATTAACAATTTTACCGTTTGCGTTATTGAATACATCACACACGGTGCGTAGAAGAAACTGTGTGGCATAGGCTGTCCATCACACACACTTAATATGTAGTAAAGGTTTGCGCAAGGTGGCCTAACACAAACAGTTTTCAAGAGGAAGTCGCGTGTGATTGTTCATTGATCCAACACGTTTTATTCCTATAAACTGTGTGCGTTGTGTGAGGTCATCACCCCCGGTGTTTTCTCAATAACCGTTTGCAATAGAAAAACCCAATTAGGAGGCTAATTGGCCTATTATTAATAATCCATTTATTAATCTAATTGACATTTCATATTAAGCACACAATATATTTCATTTTCGTATTAAGGAAGCAGGATTTCATAATTGAAATACATCAGAGTACAACATCATATAGCTTCAGCACTCAGCTACCCCATTACATAACTGCACCAGCACCAAGTTTCATATGCAACATCTATAACCTTTCGAAATTAGCATCATAGACGGTACATAGATAGATGAATCTCATCTGAAAAACTGCTGAAGCGGAAGGTGAATATTGAGCCTTTATTGATGTTGAAGGTCTTTGCAACTTTAGGCCAGTGCCTGTGGATGATTGGTCGTCCATCCTTCGTCCTCTTCGGGAATACTTCAATATTGAACCGTGGGTGTTGTATGAATACCTTCCTCGCCTCCTGACCATACAGGTGGTTTGAGAGGTAATCATCAGTGAACTGCTTTGGAAAGGCTTGAAAACAAGGATGTGCATAAATATCCTCTCTAGATTGGAAATGGGGCAAAGGAATAAAAAGCCAAGGTATAATAGTTAGTACCATCCTTTAGTGAACTGATGTCTTCCTCATTGTGCAGACAAAGATCTTGTTGTTTTTTGTCGCTAATTTCTTTATCGAAACAATCTTTCTTAGTTTCTTGACTTGACTAATATTCATGGACAACTCATTTCCCCATATGCAAAAAGGGTCGAACAGTGGGTCAAAACCTCTGATAGCAGGACCTACATGCGCAAGACCAAATTGTTAAAAACCTAAATATTAGAATGGTTCCTGCAATTGCACAATAATGTGCTATTAGACAAAGGACCATGCATGTGCAAACCTCGATTGTAAACCTTAGTGCTTCCCATTGTTTCCCTGCAACACATCGAAGGTAGTTAGTGATCAGGTTAAGTGAGGGTTCGCATGCTATCAGTAAAATATGTTGATGAAAAATAAGCACATTGCAGATTCATCATATTAATTCGAGCCACATCGAAAACCCATTTATCCAAACCAAGCATGATTAAGAACTAGGAAATATAGCAATTGTATATGTTTCTCATGTATTAAGTGTAGCCAAATTTGATTTATTCCTCACATGCACAACAATACAAAATTCTACCCACGACAATTGGACATCGCATTGCAGAATTAAACCAAGCAGTTAACTAAACACCACAACAAATGAACCAAACATTAACTGAGCACCACATTCCACAATATAACATACTCCTAATAGAAGATCAGATAGTTAACCAAACCAAGCATGCTTAACAACTTGGAAATATAGCAATTGTATTTGTTTCTCATGTATTTAGTACAGCCAAATTCGATTTATTTTTCACATGGTATACAATAACAAAATGCACCCACAATAATTGAACATTGCATTGCAGAATTGAACCAAATAGTTAACTAAACACCACAACAAATGAACCAAACATTAACTGAGCACCACATTGCACAATATATAACATACTAGAAGATCAGACAGTTAACCAAACCAAGCATGCTTGAGAACTTGGAAATATAGCAATTGTATTTGTTTCTCATGTATTTTGAACAGATAAATTCGATTTATTTCTCACATGGAAGACAATACAAAATTGCACCTTGAAGAATTGAACATCACATTTGCAGAATTGAAGCAAACAGTTAACTAAACACGACAACTAATTAACCAAACAGTTAATAAGTGAGCACCACATTGCACGACAAATAAAACATATACACTAGAGCAACAGATTGCATGATAAAAGTAGATAGGACAATTCACTAGAATTTGTTAAGGAAAGGCAGGAGCAGCACAAGCAACGGGTAAACCGAGCATGCTTAACTGGCGTAGCTAGCAAACTGAACATAGGTCCTTATAGTGAGCTAATAAGACAAGCTACTCCTCATCATCGGAGATATCGATGATGATTGGCTCCTTGGACATGGAAGAGGGTGAAGCCTCCACATCGTGGGTGCCCTCATCATAGTGGTGAGTTGCCTGAGCCGCTCCGGGCACCAACCTGCTGGCTCTCGAGTTGAGGTAAGCACGGGCACGCTGAGAAAACACCTCGTAGTCTTCGTCGAAGGCATCGACGGTGGCCTTGAGAAAACGCCACGAACTGTCGTTTAAAGGAGCCAACCACGTCGCGGCGTCGGCGCGCGAGGCGTCGATGGTGGCCTCGATGGCGAGGTGCTCCTCCAAGATCTAGGGGTTAGCATGAATGGCAGTCATCGCGACCTCCTCCGCGCGTGCGACCGTGATACGTCTCCATCGTATCTACTTTTGCAAACTCTTTTACCCTTGTTTTGGACTCTAATTTGCATGATTTGAATGGAACTAACCCGGACTGACGCTGTTTTTAGCAGAATTGCCATGGTGTTATTTTTGTGCAGAAATCAAAGTTCTCGGATTGACCTAAAAATTTACGGAGATTTTTTGTGGAATATATAAAAAATACTGGCGCAAGAAGTAACCAGAGGGGGCCACCCAGAGGCCACAAGCCCTGGGGCGCGCCCTGCAGGCTTGTGGGCCCCCTAGACCTCCTTCGACCCTAATTCCAACTCTATAAGTACCTATTCGGGGAGAAAAAAATCGAAGAGAAGGAATCATTACGTTTTACGATACGAAGCCGCCGCCACCTCCTGTTCTTCATCGGGAGGGCTGATCTGGAGTCCGTTCGGGGCTCCGGAGAGGGGGATTCGTCGCCATCATCATCAACCTTCCTCCATCACCAATTTCATGATGCTCACCGCCGGGAGTGAGTAATTCCATCGTAGGCTTGCTGGACGGTGATGGGTTGGATAGGATTTATCATGTAATCGAGTTAGTTTTGTTAGGGTTTGATCCCTAGTATCCACTATGTTCTGAGATTGATGTTGCTATGACTTTGCTATGCTTAATGCTTGTCACTAGGGCCCGAGTGCCATGATTTTAGATCTGAACCTATTATGTTTTCATGAATATATCTGAGTTCTTGATCCTATCTTGCAAGTTGTAGACACCTATTACGAGTTATGATCCGCATACCCCAAGGTGACAATAATTGGGATTCTTTCCGGTGATTACCGTAGTTTGAGGAGTTCATGTATTCACTATGTGTTAATGCTTTGGTCTGGTTCTCTATTAAAAGGAGGCCTTAATATCCCTTAGTTTCCATTAGGACCCCGCTGCCATGGGAGGGTAGGACAAAAGATGTCATGCAAGTTCTTTTCCATAAGCACGTATGACTATATATGGAATACATGCCTACATTATATTGATGAATTGGAGCTAGTTCTGTGTCACCCTAGGTTATGACTGCTACATGATGAATATTATCCAACACAATTATCATTGCCGATCCAATGCCTACGAGCTTTTCACATATTGATCTTTGCTAAGTTACTTTCGTTGCTACTGCTATTACAATCGCTACAAAACTGCTACTGTTACTTTTGCCACCGTTACCGTTACTTCCATACTACTTTGCTACTAAACACTTTGATGTAGACATTAAATCTTTCAGGTGTGGTTGAATTTACAACTCAACTGCTAATACTCGTGAATATTCTTTGGCTCCCCTTGTGTTGAATCTATAAAATTGGGTTGAATACTCTACCCTCAAAAATTGTTGCGATCCCCTATACTTGTGGGTTATCAGACCGCGATTTGCTTCTCCGCTGCCAAATGCTCCTTGAGATCCTGGCTATACTGCGTGCACCATGGCTTAGGGCGGCGCTTATTTGGGGAGGGGTCGGTGATTTGGGTGGAAGGTGTCGCGCCGGCGGTCGGGGCATGTGGGATGTAGAAGGAGGAGGAGGATGGGGATCGGGTGTGGATTACCTGCCTGGATCGACGAGGCCGAGCAGTGTGAAAGAGGGTCGCCGGCGAGGAGGTGGCGCTGCAAGCAAGGAGTGAAGGTTTCAACTTGGAAAGGAAGGCGGAAAAGGGGGAAATGTGTCTTTTGGTAAGGGGGAGGGGGCGGGGAGGTAGATATTTCCGCGGAAGCCGAAAATTTTGGATCGGTGCAGAGAAAAAACTGGCGCGCAGAGTGTCATCAGACATGGTCCCTTATTCAGCACTGTGTATGATATGTGAACATCACAAACGATTCATATAGCTTACCCCGTGTGTGATGAGTTTGAACGTGCAAATTTTGGTCCGAATATCCCTGGTTACAGTGGTCATCCACGCCATTGCATAATTTGGGTACACAAAGGAGCCTACAGCACACCCACACTTCTTAATCGAGCAAGTTCAGCAATTAAACAGAGCTAGCTGACCTAAACATTAACCTAACAAATTAAAGACTGGCGCTCTAAATTAAACAAAGAGTACTACTCCGGCTAGCGCTCGTCGACCTCCGCTGCCTCCTCCATGTCTAGCTCGCGCCCGATGATCTCCTGGGGAAGGGGCTCCATGGCATCAATCGCACCATACTCGGCAAGCATCTCACCATCCACATCCGCCATCTCTTTGGAAAAAGCCGACACGAGCTGGGTGTGGGCGGCCGCGATCTGGGCTTGGACGGGCTCCGTCGTGGCAAGGTATGCCATGAAGGAACGTATGGCTGCTCGAACGCTCTCGGCGATTGCCAACTCTTCGGCCGTGGGTTGCCGACCGTTGTCGGAGAAGCTTTGTTCGATTTGTGCGGTGACCGCCACGAGCTGGGCATGGGTGGCCTCGACATGGTCGTGGGCGGCCTCCATCAGGGCTAAGGCCGCCACTGCGGAACGGACAACTGTTGTGCCGCTCTCGCCAGTTGCTATCCCCGAGGTAGATGTTGCTGCCGCCACCTAAGAAGCAACAGCGGCCGTTTGGGCTGCCTTGGCAGCCCGGTCGCAGATTGCGGCCGCGCTCATGCAGCTTGTTAGCACGCGCACATGGCGGCTGCGGTCGCACTCTCGCCGGAGTGGGCCGCCGAAGTTTCCCTCACGACGCGGGTCCACGTCCCCATCTTTCACCGGCGACGATTGAACAGTGAAATAATATTTGGGGAGCGAGCTAGTGTGCTTGACACGCCGGCTATGGGCTGTAGCCGACGCACCTTCTTGCGTAAGCCATATGCGTACTATACTCCAACAGTGCTCCAAGATATTTTGTGCTGCATCTCACACAGTTGGTGATAATAAACTGTGTGCGATCTACTTGATTTTTCGTCTTGATTTGAATTACATAATGGTGTCACAGCGGTAAAGGAGGGTGTTTGAATTGCTAGAACTTTTATCTTCAGTGAACATGCAACTATAGGTGTGTCGTCAAAAAAATTGGAATTATTCAGGGTTTGTTTGGACATTTTTATACATTAACTTGGTTTTCTAGGCATTTCAGGTGCACAATTCAAAATTAAACTACATGCACATGCTCCGGTGCACCAAAATGGGTTGTAAAATCATATATGTGTCCATGGGTTGATGCTTATATCCCATGCAAGAAATGGAGATGAATTTCAAACACCACGGCACCGTGGCTCTCGGGCAAACATTGAGGTACTTGCTTTTGTAATTCTAGTAAATCGAAAACTCGTCTGAAATTCATGAACCTTGGCATGCTATCATGGAATGGCATCAACATGCTGGGGTAAAAAATATTGTCCCATTTCGGGTAGGTTATGGTATAAGCTTCTCACAAACCAGAGCTCTTCTCATAAGAAGTCTCATGGTTCCGGTAGGGAAACGTGTCACCTTTGTGGATAAAACTATATTCGTCGCCTCTTCAATTTTTTTTCTGGTGTCAACATAGAACAACAGGAGTGTCATGTTAAATTTTGGAATTTTTTGGGGTTTGTTTGGAAATTTTTATACGTTAACTGAGTTTTCTAGGCATTTATGTGCATAATTCAAATTTGAACTACATGCACATGCTCCAGTGCATAAAAACGGGTTGAAAAATCAAATGTGTGTCCTTGGTTGCATGCTTAGGTCACATGCAAGAAATGAGAATGAATGTCAAACACCTTGACACTGTCGCTCGGCCACTAACATTGAGATACATGGTTTGAAAATTCTAGTAAATCTAAAACTCGTCTGAAATTCATGAAACTTGACATGATATCATGGAACGGCATCAACATGCCGTGGTAAAAATATTGTCCCATTTGGGGCAGGTTTGCGTATAAGCTTCTCACAAACCAGAGCTTTCTCACAACAAGCATGATGGTTTCGGTAGGGAACATGCCACCTTTGTGGACGAAACGATATCTGTTGCCTCTTCTTGCTTTCAAAATTTTTCTAGTGTCAACATAGAGCAACAGGAGTGTTCTGTCAATTTTTGGGATTTTTCGTGGTTCGCTTGGACATTTTTATACATTAACTGAGTTTTCTATTCATTTATGTGCATAATTAAAATTTGAACTACATGCACATGATCCAGTGCATATAAATGGGTTAAAAAATCAAATGTGTGTCCTTGGTTGCATGCTTAGGTCCCATGCAAGAAATGAGAATGAATGTCAAACACCTTGCCATCGTCGCTCGACCACTAACATTGAGATACATGGTTTTTAAATTCTAGTAAATCGAAAACGCGTCTGAAATTTATGAAACTTGACATGCTATCATGGAACGGCATCAACATGCTGTGGTAAAAATATTGTCCCATTTGGGGCAGGTTGTGGTATAAGCTTCTCACAAAACATAACTTCACACAACAAGCCTTATGGTTACGGTTGGGAACATTTCACCTTTCTGGACGAAACGATATCCGTTGCCTCTTCTTGATTTCAATTTTTTTTCTAGTGTCAACATAGAACAACAGGAGTGTTGCATTAAATTTTGGAATTTTTCGGGGTTCGTTTGGACATTTTTATACATTAACTGAGTTTTCTATGCATTTATGTGCATAATTCAAATTTGAACTATAGGCACATGCTCCAGTGCATATAAATTGGTTGAAAAATAAAATATGTGCCCTTGGTTGCATGCTTAGGTCCCATGCAAGAAATGGGAATGAATGTCAAACACCTTGCCACCGTCGCTCGGCCGCAAACATTGAGATACATGGTTTTCAAATTCTAGTAAATTCAAAATTCGTCTGAAATTCATGAAACTTGGCATGCTATCATGGAACGGCATCAACATGGTGTGGTAAAATTTTTGTCCCATTTGGGTGTAACACCCTGGATTTTGCCCATTTTTTTCCTTTTGATTTTGGTTTTGATTTGCCTTTCTGTGGCTTAGTGGTCTTGCAACCTGGAGGGATCACCCTTGAATCCTCTTCCCATGTGGCTTGCCAACTTCAAAACCATCCCAAGACCATGCCATTTCCAGCTTGGACCAACCCCAATATTCTTTTTCTTGGGAATATTCCTTTTTCCATTAAAGGAATAACCCTGTCTGTCCTGGGTTATGAAGCAACCCACATCTCCATCATTCCAAAGATTCCCAAATAATTCTCATAAATTGTTTGGGTCAGATCTTCCACAAATATGTCAAACCCTTCCTTGCCATGTTCAAAAATATTTCACAAATATTCCTTTTCTGATTCTGCCCTAGCTGTCAAGTTGAGAAGCAAGTACTTTTTATATTTGCTTGCTTGGTCTCAAACTTTTTGGGAATTCTTTCCTATCCATATCATTGCCACATGCCAAAATTCAACTTCATTTGGCTATTAAATCTCCCTTGGCTAATTTCCAAAGTTTCTGGTCAACTGGAAGCTTTGTGAAGCAAGTAATAGCTAGGATGATCCAAAAGAGTTGAAATTTTGCAAGCATCTTCATATGCTCAAATCATGACTCTCCACCAAGTTTCAACCCTATCCAATCCTCTGTGAGCTCAACCTCAAATCTTGGTTTCTGGTCATTATTTTGTATTGTGAAGCAACTATATTTTATGTTGCTCCATAATTTCTAAAATTTTACCAGGACACTCTCCTACCTATATAACACCTCTCCACAAAATTTGGACTCATTTCATCTTCCCAATAATTCCCTAGAATTTTTCTAAGATTCTGGTCAGAGAGGATATCTGTGAAGGAAGTACCCTTTTGGCTTGCCCAAATGGTATGAAAATTTTACAGAATCTTCATATGACCAAATCACCATGTTATACCAAATTTCAGCTCAAGTGGCTACTCCATGTGAGTGCTCCATCCTAATCAAGTTTCTGGACCAGATTGGTCAATTGCAAAGCAACTATATTAAATCTTGGTCCATTTCTCTCCAAACTTCACAGGATCATAGTCCTTCCTATCCCAAACCTCCCAGACATTAGCTTTGGCCCTTATCACTTCTCTGTTCATCACAGTGGTGTGGTCAAGTTTGCTACAGCAAACTTCAGATGATCACTCCCATCTAACCACAGTGAGTTTCATCGAGCCATCACCTCCTTGAGACTGTGCTTTGGAGGGACTACTCGCTGGACATGATTTGGCCGGTTAGGGTGCACCTTGTGTGCCAGTTCACGCGGTGACCACGCGGATGGCATACCAGCCAGCGCGCTCTGGCAGTTGTACCCTCGGCCTCATCGCGTTCCTCCTCTCCCTCGCCACCTAGCCATGTCTAGGGGATTCGCCTTGTCGTCGCCTTTGCTCTGGAACCCTCTCCCCCTCCGAATTCTTCCCCGGCGAGCTGTCCCCATCGAGGAACAGTGAGCGCCCATGAGCCATTGTCGTTTTCTCCTCTGTCCTCATCTCCCTCGAGCTCTCTCGAGCGCCCTCGAGGCCTCTCACCCCTCCACGAAGCCTCCCAACGCCGCACACGGCCAGCCACGCCACCCCGAGCTCCAGTACACGGATAGGATCGCCGTCGTGGCCATCCTTATCACCTCGCCGTCGCCCGGCTATTTATAGGCCCTCCTCGCGGCCCCTAAGCATCTCATCGCCCTCCCCAACCTCTCGCCCGAGCCTCGAAGCTGTTCCTCACCGTCCACCATCACCATGGCCGCCGCGGAGCTCTGGTCAAATTTGAGCTACCCCGAGCCCCTTCCTCCGTTCCACCACCACCATAGTATCACCCAGAGCCCGGTGAACTTTCCCCGCCTCTCCCCTCATCGCCGGCGTACCCGTAGGCGCGTGCCCGCATGCGGCCGCCGCCCGTCTCTCCGGCCACCGCGTGGCGCCACTGCTACGGCCCTCCCCGACACTGACTCCTCCTCGGGTTGGATGCAGTGTAGCACCAGGAGCCCGTAGGTGGTCTTAGCTTCGCCGGAGATGGCCGGAGACGCCAGGGCCCTCGCCGGAGCCTTTCTCTGTACACTGCCACGGCCGGTCTCCACTGCCGACCCCCGCCACTCCTGCGCCCCTGCTAGTCATGGCGTTCCTCGGTGCGCTCGTCGGCGCCCGCGCCCTCGCCGGAGACGGCCGGAGCCGGCCAGGCCAGTCGCCGGTCGAACCTCCCCGCCTCTCCTCTGTTCGCTGTCGGGCGGAAGAAGAAGGAATGAGGAGGAGAGAGAGATGCCGCGCGGGCCCCATTGGTCAGCTGCACATAGCCCGGCCCTGCCCTGCTGACTGGGATAAGTGGAAACGTATTCCGCAAAATATGTCTCCACTATACTGAAAGCGCATTTCCTGAGAGTGTGCGATCTGTTTTTCAGCTGGGGGCCCGTTTGTGAAAATTTTATTTACAGATAGGCCCCTGGCAAAAAAACCATCACATCTTTTTGCTCGGAACTTCGATCGAGGTGATTCCAAAGCCCACTTCTTCGTCTCTTTGAGCCCGTCATGCTGGTATCATTTTCATAATGTGTTGACACTATGAAAATGACCATTTTGCCCTTGCCCGTAAACAGCCCCCTCCGAGAGATAACTGTTTCCGGCAACTTTTTCTGCGGACTCTCCGCACCCCCTTCCCGATGGTTTCTTCACCCCAGGCAAGCCACAACTCTCATTTGCATAATTGCATTACAATATCATAGTCAAACTAATTACTTTAATAGCAAGTATGAAGTATTCGTAAAATGAATTGGATTATGCAATGCTTGAGTAAATTTTTGGATAGGTCACTACCAGGTTGAGTACCGGATTGCTAGTGACTAGTTGTTTACCCACTTGATGAAGCCATGACGTGGTTGGATTACGAGATTACTGTCTATGATTATTCTGGGTTTCATCCAGCAAGTTGTAGGTATGAGTTAGTAGCGGTGGCTTAAGCATGATGGTTATTGGATTACTAGTTGGTTAATATTTTCACTTGGATTATTATGCTGTCGGAGTGTCAGTTATGATGAAGAGATTATTCGGAGATAGGATACTTCATGGTTGATCCAGAGTCACCTGTCCGGACTTATCCGTGCAGCCACATTTGCCGGTATGGGACGGCCTTGACTTGGTCTGATCGCGTGCTCTTTCACCGATACCGCCCGACAGGGAAGGTTATGCGTGCGCGCTACCCTGGCCCGGTAGGCAGCGATAACCTTGTGAGCCCAGTTGAGTTATATGGTATCAGGTCCCCGTTTGGGACAGTTTGTTAGCCACGACGGTGGCAGGTGTCACGCGATGACACAGGGGCCACCCAGGGCAGGACTCCGGGGGAGGATGATTGCCGGTGGTACGATGGGAGGGTCACGGGTCAGGCGGGTTTCGTTGGAGCAACGCTGGTCCACCCGAATGGGATCACAAGGCCAGGTGTTCCATGGTGTGGGTAAAGTGCGCAACCTCTGCAGAGTGTAAAATCTATTCGAATAGCCGCGTCCACGGTATTGGACAGTCCGTCCAGACCTCACTAGGTGGTCAACCATAGTAGTGACGATGATGGAAGAACTCGTCGTAAGATCGGAAGTACTCGGTGGATCGTGAGTATTCTGAAGGTTGTGAGGCAACCCGGAAGAGAGTAAGTTTGTCAGACTTGTAGTGCAGATGGTATCAGGAATATGATATGTTAGCCATGGGATGGCTATGAGATGAGTGGTCGGATGACCACATGATTTGGATTGGATTGGGAACAGCTTCAGATTGGATCCTGAGGTTATTCGGAGTATGGATTAAATATGCTTTACCTTACTGCATCTACTTCAGTAGCTATCTTGCTGTGATGTTGTCTTGCCTTAATGCTGATGTTTGTTGTGAGCTTGCGAGTACATTCAAAGTACTCACCTGGCGTGTCATGCCAGTTTGCAGGTCATGCCATGATTTGCTTGCTTGTCGAGGATCCTGAGTTTGCGAGCTAGGATACGCGTTCTAGCCAGAGTCCCTGCGGAGTGGAGTCCATCACCGCCGTCGCTGTTCACTGCCGAGAGAGTTACTCCGCTGTTAGCATAGAGCTACCCCGGGCAGGCGTAGTGTCGCCGTGCCGATGTAACCCACGTACCCTTTGTAACCATATCCATTGTAATAAAGAGCTGATTTGTTCTATGCCAGCAGTGTCGTATTCCAGAGGACTTGTCCCTGGGCTGGAATACGGGGCGTTCCGGTCTTCTTTGAGTCGGGGTGCCACATTGGGGCAGGTTTGGGTATAAGCTTCTCACATACCAGAGCATCTGACAACAAGCCTCATGGTTCGGGTAGGGAATGTGCCTCCTTGGTGGATGAAACGATATTCGTTGCCTCTTCCTGTTTTCAAATTTTTTCCTAGTGGCAACATAGAGCCACAGGAGTATCGTGTTAAAATTTGCAATTTTGGGGTTCGTTTGGACATTTTTATACATTAACTGAGTTTTCTAGGAATTTTATGTGCATAATTCAAATTTGAACTACATGCACATGCTCCAGTGCAGAAAAATGGGTTGACATATCAAATGTGTGTCCTTGGGTGCATGCTTAGGTCCCATGCAAGAAATGGGAATGAATTTCAAACACCAGGGCACTGTTGATTGCCGGCAAAACATTGAGATACTTTGTTTTTAAATTCTCGTAAATCTAAAATTCGTCTGAAATTCATGAAACTTGGCATGCTATCATGGAATGGCACCCGACATGCTGTGGTATTTTTCGTGTCCATTTTGAGAGAAGGCACACTCGAATAACAGCCAACAAAGGCATTTTGAAACAAATAGCTGCCACTTTAACATCTCAAACATTTTGTATAATTTAAATCATGTGCGTTTTGTTAACCATTCACGTGACGCCATGCGTCAATCTTTTAATGGCTAGGAGGTGCCGTGCGGACAACTGCTTGACTGAACTGGAGGCATGCGAGCGCAGTCCGCTGCGCAGGCTGACCGAGAGGCGTGCAAGCTGTCCTCCAATGCGCAGGCTCACCGAAAACCGTGCGAGATGTACGCTGCGCAGGCTCACTGGGAAGCAAGCCCTTCGACTTCCATGGCCGCTCGCCTTGCTCGCATCCTCTCCATTAATGGCGCCCGAGCCGCTGTTTAATATGGGCGGCCTTACTGTTCGCCTCCCATTCCCCTCACGCGGACCTCCACCAACGCCATGGTGCAGAAGGATCATCTGCCACTAGTCTTCTAGTTTGGTGAAGTCGACTCCGAGCCAGACAAGATAGAAAATAAGGAGGAATGGGGCCTCATGGACATGGCCCTGAACGAGTTGGCCGCGGTGGTTGCTGCCCCCGCACCCGTCCCAGCTCCCATCCCCGCGCCCGCGCCAGCGACCATCCCTGTAGCATTGACGGGCTGGTCGCCGAGCACTATCGCAGAGCTGGAAGCTGCGGGCATCAGCGAGGTCTCCACGGACCCGCGCGAGCTCATGTACATGCCAGCGCCAGCGCCCGTGCGTGCCCCTACACCCACGTCGACGCCAGTCCCCGTGTGTTTGCGTGCACTCGCCGCGCCCGTGCCCGTGCGCGCGCCCCCCTTAGCGGCATGGGACACCCCCGTCGACTGCTACATCGCAGTGCCGCAAGTTGCCGTCCTCCCGCGCCCCGCCCGTCGATCGCGCGACGACATGATGTTTGATTTCCGAGTGAAGAACATTCTGTGCTGCCTTGAAGACTTCAACAACGGCGTCCCGGAGGACGACAACGATAACGCCGGCGTGGCACGCCGCCGCCGGAATTAGTTTTTTTGGGTTTAATACTGTATCTCGATCATATGAATATAAATTCGCAGTGTGACTGAATGAAAGATATGGTTTGAACGAACTTGCGGTTTTCTCTCTGAATGTACAGACTTATCAAATGATTTTCTTTAAAAAAATGTCACTGGTTTTTAAATATAAAACACTCATCGCAAACGTTTTAGATAGAACACCCGTATGCAAACCGACAGCTTCCCCAGGAAGCCAAGGGAAAATGTGCCGAGCAGGATTTTTGCAGCTCTTGATCGCAAACATTTTAGATGGAACACCCGTATGCAAACCGACAGCTTCCCTAGTAAGCCAAGGGAAAATGTGCCGAGCAGGATTTGTGCAACTCTTCATCGCAAACGTTTTAGATAGAACACCCGTATGCAAAGTGAGAGCTATGGTCTTCCCCAGTAAGCCAAGGGAAAATTTGCCGCGCAGGATTTGTACATATCTTCAACGCAAATGGTTCAGATAGAATACGGTATGCAAAGCGAGACTTCCCCGCTAAGCCAAGAGAAAATCTGGCACGCAGGATTTGTACATCCCTTCAACGCAAACGGTTTTTTCGAATGATCCGTGTGCAACCACGTACAGACAATTTGACATATTTGCATCTGTCATATTGGGTATATTGCCATTTGTCAAACTAGAATGATTGACATTTGTTGATCTAGTAATATTTCCCTTTGTCAACCTTGTAACCCTACCATTTGTCAAAATATGCAGCTAAAAATCACTAGCACCATCTAATTTTGCAATTGAAATTCAGTAAGCATAGATTTCATTCATAGATTAAGCAGTCGTTCTTTATACAAATAGTTCAACTTGATAGCCGAAGCGACCAAACTTTTCCCCAATTGTTGCCAACCACGTACTGAAATAGCTAGTTCAACTATGTATACTAGCTAATTTTAAGTATGTAGTATAGTTCAACCACATCTATAGTCAGATGAACTGAACAAAATATCCCCTAAATACTACTACTACAGAGGGGCTTTGTACTACTTCCGACAGCATCTCCTCTACCAAGCACGCTCAGTAAGAGGCAGAGGAGGAGGAACCTACCGACGAGCTGGACAACTACAATACGGTGCCTACCGCTGTTGCACCTTCAGCGACGCTCACCTTGAACACCCTCTGCCGCTCCAGACGACCCCTATCGAAGCGGCGGGACTCCTCGTAGATCTCCTGATTCCTCGCCTCTGCGGCGACGTCTGCTGCGGCCATGGCGGTGGTAAGGCTCTTTGCGTGCTCGGCGAGGCGCTCCTCCTCCCGCAGGAACTCGATGTAGCGCGCAAGGTCGCTGATGCACGTGCGGGCCTCCACCTCCGCCTCCCGCCTTCGGGCGGCGGTGGCGGAGCGGGTGATGACCCCGGTGGTCGACGGTGGGCTGGCGGCCATGGCGGCCAACGATGGGGTGGCGGCCACGACCACCACCTCCCGCCTTTGGGCCGCGGTGGCGGAGCGAGTGATGGCCACAATGGCCGACAGTGGGGTGGCGGCCACGACGGCCACCTCCCGCCTTCGGGCCGCGGCGGCGTAGCGGGCGATGGCCCTGGCTTTTGACGGTGGTGTGGTGGCCACGGCGGCAGACGGTGGGGTGGCGGCAACAGCGGCCAGCAACAGCTGCCGACGGGCAGCGTCGGCGGAGCGTGTGGTGGGTGTTCTGCGCACACCCAACAGGGACGCCACGCGCACTACATTACGCCGGGGACTGCGCCGCCGCCCCGGTGTAGCCTCCCAGCTGGAGCTGTCCTCTGATGACGGTGGAGTGGCTGAGCGACGACGACGGACCGGTGCCATTGGCGATTGTGGGAGAAGCAGACGAGATAAGCTAGAGGGAGAGAGGGGAAAATGCGACGCAGGACTCGCCGGCCGTGAGGGTTTATATAGCAGGCCGGTAAGCATTGGGATTTTGGGGGATTTCACCGAGTCAGGTGGGAAGCTTGCGCGGGAACCTGGGCGGTTGCGCGGGAACGGGCTCACCGACAATTCATTGGCGCCATGTCGAGCCACCGTTTGACCAAAAGAACGCCCCCGCGCGCTGCTCAAGCTTGTGCTCGAAGCCGTATGCGGCAGCGGGGTAACAAAACGTGCGAGAGGAGGACGAAAGGACACGTACATATATGGTTAATAAAAAAAACTTTTGCGATTTAATTACCTACTACCCCATCCTGGTTTATAAGTCGTCTTTGTATTTTTATGCAAAATTTTGACTAGAGATTTAACTAATAAAATACGAATGCATGTCGCCAAAGATTAATCGTTGGATTCGTATTTGAACATAGTTTCCAATTATATAATTTTTATAACATGCATTAACATTTTGTTAGTTAAATTTAAGGTCAAAATATGGCACAGAATATAAAGGGGACTAATAGACCAAGACGGAGGTAGTAGCACACGGCCGCTCTCTACGCAGCGTCGCAACTGCCGGTCGGCTTGTAGACGACCATTCCCTGCGTGTTCAACTGCTCTATGCGTGTGGTTGCTCGCGGTTGAGGCGACCGCGGTGTGCTCTGCTCGCGTCCCGCCGCGCGCACTCTGCTCTCGCGTCCCTCCGGGCGCTCTACCCTCGTCCCTCCACACGCGCTGCCAGTGTTTGGGGTCGGCGCATGATCACGTGCGTTCGTGCTCCCATTATGCATGCGGTTGCGCTGGGCGCGGCGCCACGATGCAGTTACTCGCTGCAAAAACTGCCATGCGGACGCACCGAGAATCCAGGCCGCCCGGCCCCCATTTATTCCTGTGGCCATTTACCTTCATCTCTCGCACCACACGACAAAATAAGCACACCCACGACGACACATACAGAGAGGACATCCAGCGGTTCCAATGGCGCTCCCAGCGGCCGACGACGATAACGGGGGGAAGTTCACCATGCATCACGTAGTGGACACCCACGTGAGGGGGAAGGCCCTCTCGGTGGTATACACAAACGAGCCATCTTGGTGGAGAGCTCCATCCAAACTATGGAGCAGTTGCTTGCTGAGGACAAGTACCAAGTGGTCGGCTTCGTCCTCCAGTTCACCAGTGGCCGTGCCGGGCACGATCAGAAGGTCGCCATCGCCCAGTTGTGCGTGCGACATGACGTCCTCGTCTACCACTACCACCTGGCCCAAGGCCTTGCGAGCGTTTCTCCAGATTTATCAATAGCTCCGACTACAGTTTCGCTATGGTGGACACCACCAACGATCTAAAAGCGCTCAAGCTTTCGGGTTTGACCTGCCAGAATCTTGTCAACATCCATGACCACTACAAGGTCTGGGGTAGCGACACCAACAAACATAACTCCCTGGTTGACCTCGCCTCGGCCATCATCGACCCCTACTACATGAAGATGAAGGATAAGAGCAAGAAGGACAAGAATGCCTGGCACAGTGTCTGGCATCAGAGACTGGATGAAGAACACGTCAAGTACGTGGCCAAGGACGCGTACACAAGGATCGTTGACATGAGGAAGTGTCTTCTTCCTGCCCCAGACGAGGGATCGAGCCACAGAGCAGTGGTGGGAGTGTCACAAGAAGTAGATGACTAGACGATCATTTCTCCTAGTTTAGAATGCATGCAATTGTTTATTGAGGTGTGTGCCAATGATTTGTATAGTCACTTATGTAATTGGATGTTTATTTTAGTTATATATATATATATATGTTATTCTTCTGTAGACAGAGCAAATCACACGGCTTATTAGCAGCAATCGTCTATGTTATTATTGGTCTTTGCACACATTTCTTATTACGGACCTGTTTGCCGTGTATCACACACATCTTGTTCAGTTGAACTATTTCTGTTGTCTTGGCTCATCGCAAACAGTTCATCCGAGTGAACTGTATGCCCTTCATCGCACACACCTTGATCTGGCTGACCATTTCTATTGTGTTGCCTAATCACACATAGTTCATCCTAGTGAACTGTATGCCGTATATCGCACACACCCTCATCTGGCTGCCCGTTTCTGTTGTTCTGCCTCATCGCAAACAGTTCTGCTGGATTAACCGTTTGCCACGCATCGCACACGCAACTCTAATCTGAATCGTGTTTGATGTCACCGCTATCGCAAACGTTTTGTATCTTTTTTGACGGTTTTATTACATCATCGTTTGTGATTAATGCATCGCACACAGTTTTGTCGAAGGGTCTCTGATTGGACTGTCGCGTTTGGACCAACCTGCAGTAGTGATTTGATAGATACTACATACAACATACAAAACTCAAGTGGTGGTAACTACCACTAGTGGTAGCAAAAATGTGTCCTATATATATCCAGCTGAATGTAGGTGATCATGAGTTATTATTGTTGACATTACCCTTGAGGTAAATAAGTTGGGAGGCGAAACCTTAAGCCCCTATCTTTCTATGTGTCTGACTGAAACTTTTGCTCTATAAATATGCCTTGAGTGTCAGCAATCATAGAAGACTAAATGATAGTTGAGTATGTGAACTTGCTAAACAAAGCTCTTACATAGACTCTTTCTGAAAATATGATGGATTGTGATTGTTTCAATGACTGAAATCATAGTTTGTTAGTTTCCAACAAAGTTTACGTTTCATACTTTAGCTTGTGAATGAATTGTTACTCTAGCATGAGGAGTTTTATGATGATATATTGCTGTTATGATAATGACCATGATGCTTTCATGTCCGTATTTTGTTTTTATCGACACCTCTCTCTCTAAACATGTGGTCATGATTATCGATATCGGCTTTTGCTTGAGGACAAGCGAGGTCTAAGCTTGGGGGAGTTGATACGTCCATTTTACATCACGTTTTCCTATCAATATTTATTGCATTATGGACTGTTATTTCACTTTATGATGCAATTCTTCTTCCTTTTCTCTCTTATTTTCCAAGTTTCACATGAAGAGGGAGATTGCCAGCAGCTGGAATTCTGGACTAGAAATGGCTATATCAGAGACACCATTTCTGCACAACTCCAAATGACCTGAAAATTGACGGAGATTTATTTTGGAATATATAAAAATAATGGAGAAAGAATTACCAAAGGGGGACCCACCAGGCAGCCACAAGCCTGGGGGGCGGGGGCGCACCTCCCGAGCTTATGGGGCCCCTGGCAGGCCTCCGAAGCCCGTCTTCTGCTATAAGGTGACATTTGACCTAGAAAAATCAGAAGGTAGGTTTTGGGACGAAGCACCGCCGTCTCAAGGCGGAACCTGGGCAGGAGCACTTTTTGCTCTCCGGCAGAGCGATTCTGCCGGGGAAAGATCCCTCCGGGAGGGAGAAATCGAAGCCATCGTCATCACCAATGATCCTCTCATCATGGGAGGACCAATCTCCATTAACATCTTCACCAGCACCATCTCATCTCAAACCCCAGTTCATCTCTTGTATTCAATCTTTGTCTCAAAACCTCAGATTGGTACCTGTGGGTTGCTAGTAGTGTTGATTACATCTTGTAGTTGATGCTAGTTGGTTTATTTGATGGAAGATTATATGTCTAGATCCTTAATGATCTTCAATACCCCTCTGATCTTGAACATGAATATGATTTGTGAGTAGTTACTTTTATTCTTGAGGACATGGGAGAAGTCCGGTCATAAGTAATCATGTGAATTTGGTATTCGTTCGATATTGTGATGATATGTATGTTGTTGGTTCCTTTAGTGGTGCCGTGTGAACGTCGACTACATGACACTTCACCATCTTTGGGCCTAAGGCAAGGCATTGTGGAGTAGTAATTAGGTGATGGGTTGCTAGAGTACAGAAGTTTAAACCCTAGTTTATGTGCTATTCCGTAAGGGGCTGATTTGGATCCATATTTTTCATACTATGGTTAGATTTATATTTATTCTTCTTTCGTAGTTGCGGATGCTTGCGAGAGGGGGTAATCATAAGTGGGAGGCTTATTCAAGTAAGAACAACACCTAAGCACCGGTCCACCCACATATCAAATTATCAAAGTAACGAACGTGAATCCAACAAACATGATGAAAGTGACTAGATGAAATTCCCATGTGTCCTAAAGAACGATTTGCTTGCTATAAGAGAAAGTTCCGGCCCATCCTTTGCTATAAAAAGGATTGGCCTACCTTGCTGCACCTTTGTTACAATTGCTACTTGTTTCTCGTTACAAATTACCTTGCTATCAAACTACTTGTTATCGATAATTTCAGTGCTTGTAGAAAATACCTTGTTGAAAACCACTTGTCATTTCCTTCTGCTCCTCTTTGGGTTCGACACTCTTGCTTATCGAAAGGACTATGATTGATCCCCTATACTTGTGGGTCATCATTCATACTTGTAATCATGCATCGCCCAAGGCAGCCATTGTAAGATATATTTGCAATCCATCAATCTTCAAGATGTGTTCTTCAATGTTTTCTTCTTGCAATCTGATCTCCATGTGTGAGTAGTTCGGTAAGGTATGGGTTGAGGCATAGGCCTTGCAACCCTCTATTTTTGTTGTGGGGACCAATGGAGGAGTTTTGAATTAACATCTCGCATGTGTGAAATAAAATTGTTCCGTAGATGTCTCTTGTCTTGTCTGCGATCTTCATCCCTGCAGGTACCCAGGATCATGGAGATCGAGTAATGGTGAGGCTAAGTGTAGGGAGAACGTGAAGTGTTATTCTGAACACCAGTGACAGAAGGGTTTAGTACGGTAACACGGATTCAATCCTTGGGGATTCATGAGGTGTAGTCATTAAACGCCCAAAGCTCTTGTATGATTATTATAATCTTAATTATGGGGGCAACCCCGCGCGACAGATTGGGCCTGTGGTAGGACAACTGATTCTTGATGCAGGACTCGCGTTGGTCAAGATGTTATTTGGACACATCCCCCACTTTGGTTCATAACAAGCACATCTCGATGGGTGACATCCAGCGCACATATTAAGATCATATCTGGTGCCAACACAAATACATGGTTGTAAGCATTAAGACCTCATACCCATACCTTTTTTTATTATAAGTGTTTGAATCACTATTTGCTTGATTGATCCGGTCAAAAGATGGAATTAATGCTTTGACGAAAGCTTGGTAGAGACCATCGCTTCAAGGGAGCCTTCCACTCGTGGGTTCGATAACCCAGGGTCACCTCTGGGAAAATAGGTGCGGAATACTTTATGTTCCTTTACCAGATCACTAAAAGGAGGCATCAGATTGAACGATCCAAAGTTCTCAACTTTTGTACATATCGGTCTGACCAAGTCATTCACTTGGACTCACCGATGCATGCAAAAGTGTGTGTAATCGTAATTTTTTTGGTCCTCCCTATATATACCCCCACCCACTCCACCATTGTCTTTCTAAGCAAACACCATTCATATCCATTTTCGAGAGAGCGCTTCCACTCCTTGTGCTGATTTCGAAGGGAATCCACCCAAACCATTGATCCTTTGATTTCTAGTCACCTCATTGCTCTACATCCAAACCTCTCCTACCAAAAGCCAAAATCTGTGAGAGAGTTTGAGTGTTTAGGAGATTATCTTTTGAAGCACAAGAGCAAGGAGTTGATCATCAACAGTCACATCTATTACCTTTTGGAGGGTGGTGCCTCCTAGATCAGCCAGGTGTGCTTGGGAGTCTCCAAGGTCATGACCTACTTTGGGCACACCCCCCCACTTCATCGCGTTGTGAGCACATCGTAACGGAAACTTTCAGGACTATGTTTATTAACAAGATGAGATCCAAGCAGAAGTATAAGGTTGTGAGAGTAAGACGTCATACTCATGCATATTTCAAAAAGGTTGTTAAAGGTACGGTTAAAAATAAAAACTGATATTTAATTTTAGTTTTTTTACTTTTGTCGCAGTGCACATCCTCTCGTGGGTTCGATACACAGGGTCATTCCTTGGAGAAAAGATATGACAACTTTCTGCTATCCAAACCGGATCTCAAAGTGCATTAACCATCTTTTTGCGCCGTTGCTGGTGAGGCATCATGTCACTATTTGTTGAGGATGTTACCCCTGACTAAGACTCGGCTCTAGGTGTGACCCGGCAAAGTGCCCAGAAGCACTATGGGTCGCCCTATTTTTCGGGTCATGATTACACGACAAGGAAAGGAATAAAGGCCTGTAGCAAGACCCGGCATGTGGCCGGCTCAAGGAGAGACCTAGTGGGCCAGCTTGTGGAGAAGGCCTGGATGTAAGGTTTCTTAACTTGAGAAGCAAGATGGGTACGAGTTAGAGTAGAATACGGGTTTTCATTACGACCCGAAATCTATTGTAAACTTAGGGACTCAACCTGTTATATAAAGGGGAGCCCTTAGGACGAAAATACTAAGTTGCAATCTCTCGAAAGATAGGTTAGTGAATCCGCATCCTCGTAATCGAGATCATCATCAATATCAATCAAGCAGGAAGTAGGTCTTTACCTCCACCGTGAGGGGCCGAACCTGGATAAACTTGTGTCCTTTGTTCCCGATCAACCCCATTCAAGCGACCACCTAGTTGCGATGGCCTGCAGACTTAGTCCTTTGATGAGGATAACTGTCGTGACAAAACCACGACACTATTCACTCTGTTAGGATTATTGTTTTAGTTTTTATTTTAGTTTTTGTTCTTGTATTTATTTGTTTTTCTAGCTTGTGCTGTTACTTGTTATCGAAAATCTCCCAAAAATTATAATTTGGTGCTCCAAATAAGAACTTTATGTGTGATCTAATCGCACTATCTAATGCTGTTGCCGAACAATTTGAAATTAAGCCCATTTAGTCACTATGATTTGACAAAAACAATATGGAGGCTCTGCATTAGAGGATGCCGGCATGCATTTACATAGTTTCACTAAACTTTGCGATATGACACCTATCAAAGACTATGAACAAGACGCTTTAAAGTTGTGTCTATTTTTTTTATCTTAGAGAGAAAAGAAAAAGAATGTCAATAGTTTTGTCTAGTGGTACTAAGATCGTAGACACGTGTTGTGAACATTCATGGAAGTTTTTCAGATTTTTTTAACACATATAAATTTGAACTTTTCAAAATGATATCATTAGAGCATCTAAGTAATGATATTACCTGATATTATTCGTCGGTCGCAAATACAGTAGTACTCCCTCCGTCCCAAAATTCTTGTCTTAGATTTGTCTAGATACGGATGTATCTAGTTACGTTTTCCGTATCTAGACAAATCTAAAAAGTTTTCCGTATCTAGACAAATCTAAGAAAAGAATTTTGGGACGGAGGGAGTACTTGAAAGAGCCCAGCTGGTCGGCAAAGACCCTGAGAATGCAAAGCCATTATGATTATACGAGTGCACATCTCAGTGGGAAACTGCTGGCTTTGTCCGTGTACTTTGTGGCGTGCATTGTACCGCCTTCCATCACGTCGTGGCGCTCTACAGGTAGGTGCCTGAAGAGCACGAGTTAAGTAACTTGGTGACCGGAATGGAGCACTTACGCGCCGCCGTTGCGCTAAGCGGGGTGCAGCGCCGGTCTATGTCAGCACCAAAAGTGCAAAGGCCGCCTCATGAGTCGGACCGGACACTCACGCGGCGGCGGCCGGTGGGTAGGGACACGTGGTGGTTTGCTCGGGCGCATTACCCCCACGCGGCACGTCGTGGTAGGCTCCATTCCGCCGCCAAGTTCTTCCAAACGGCCAAGCAGACGAAAGCACACGAGAAATTGACAGATTCCCACGTAGCGTCACTATACCGTCCGCTCTTTCACGGCCAGCAATTTCTCAGTGACAATGTAGCACCGCAAGCGGATGAAAAATACAATTCGCTCACCAGAATCCAGCACGCAGGCACCGACGTTGCTCCGATGAAGATGGCATGCACACGCGGCCATTGGTCGGGCGCACAAAGGAGGAAGCCTCCACGCGGCATGTTGCGGCAGCCTCAGCCGCCCAAGCGCAACACTCTCCATCGACATCATATTATTTGGAATCAGTCGTCTCAGTCAGAATTATTTGAGGCAGAGCAAAACGCACACATGAAGAACTAATGGCGACCCACGTGGAATTAGTGGCACATTCTGCTGCTACTACTGCTGCTCTCCCTCGAATCATAAGAAAACTTGTAAGCTAAAGTGAGCTTCGACAGTGATGTGTGTGCCCACACTAATTTGACGTGGCCACAAACTGCCACTCCCAATCATGTCATTCTAAATCTGGCACATATGCCCAAGCTGCTCGTGCCTCGCAAGTTTACTTTTTTTTCTTTGTTTTTTGAGTTGCAAGTTCAATTGTTAGTGGGGTGGCCTGCCCCGGCCAGGCCGATCGTTCCAGGTTCCTGCCCGCTTTCGGTGAGTTTGTTCAATAGCTAAAAGAATTAGGACTTACTATAAATCAAACATCAGATTTTTTTTTAGTACATGGCACATTATGTTGTTGTAAAAAATGATAATTTTTTAACAAGCATAACAAATTTTGACAAAACCTTTAGCGAGCATGGCAAATCTATGTCATGTTTTCGCTACAATTTGCGATGTTTGCTAAAGGAAATTGGCATCTGGTGACAACATAACTTGATGGTCAAAAATCTGACGTCAAATTTTTATAACATTACCAAAGAACTTAGGCCTCCACCATGCATGCCCTTCTCTCGCCAAAGCTAATGAAGTCGCCGAGCAAAGATCTAGAGGCACTGCAGCAGCTGGATCTATAAGGCTCCTATATGGAGTGGGGAGGCGGCGCCAACTGCTCCTTCTCCGACGGGGGTGCGGTGGGTCGGTGGCAGCCAAGCGCGGTGGTGGCGAGGTTGCTGGTGGCACTGCGGCAGGTGGGCCCAATCTGGGCCCAAATGGGTTGCACGGGTTGCGCCACGCAAGTACATTACGTGGCACTCCGGTGGCGGCGCACATGCACATTTGGGTGATTTCGGCTTACACGCTATGCGAGGTCACCATGGCAGCGGCCCCGGACTTCATGGCGATGATCTCTCCTTCCGGTGGTGGTCGGACGACTGATGGTCGGTGGTGGCAGATCATGGGATCCCATGCCGAGCACTGGTGTTGGCATGATGGTTGTGCGGAGCCGATCCACGCAACTTGGTGCCGATCCAGCCGGCTGCGAGTTGGGGAGATGTGGTCGTCGGTTAAGACCGAGCTCTGACTTCACACTACTGCAGGAATGCCTAGCAGTGGCGGGCTCCTAAAGACCAGCAGTGGCGAGCGAGCCTCTTTGGGCCACCCGTCACTGACCTCCCGCCACTGCTAAAGGGGCATCAGTGGCGGGCGCCCGCCACTGCTAGGGCCCTAACAGTGGCGGGTGGCGAAATTTGCCCGCCAGTGTAGTCCATCTCGTAGCAGTGGCGGGCAGCCCTACCAATGGCAGGCATGGCGCGTCGCTCGCCACTACTGTGTGAAGTACGCGCAGCGGGCGCTTGTTAACGCCCGCCACTGATTGCTACACCAGGCTAGAATAAAAAACGCTGCCAATAGCGTTAGCTGATGCAAATAGGAGACAATTATCAATTAAATGCGAATAAATCAGGAATAAAACTAGTGGTAATAACTGAAAATAAAGAACGAGAAGTACATTAAGAATAAACAAGTTACACAAAATACATGGTCATCAAATATAGTCTGCTCATCAAGTTGAACAACATAGTGCATGATGCCAAATATGTTTAGTCACGGTTTCAATTTTGCCCGCTACAATAAGCTAGGTTAGGCTCTTTTGTTGGTTGGACTCATCTTCTTTGGAGTTATTATAGAATAGGCCGAACGTCGATCGGACCTCCTTGTTTATGATAGTTGCGAACTTGACTTGTAGTTCTTCGAGCACTAAGCCAGCTTCGGCCGAATTATTTTATACTTCTTGACCCCATTTGAGAATTTTATCATGCCGGTTTAACATTTTTGCGGACCGTATGAATTCTGCCATGCGAATGCAGGCGTAGAAGCCACAGGCCAGACTAGTCCGTGGTTGTTGCATACAAGATAGAGTGTTCCATCTGAAGGCAATCATTTTCATTCCACTTCCTTTTTAGGGTTTTTTTCAACCGTGTGGCCCCCTGTAGTATTCCAATCAAAAAGACAATCATCGAGAAGGTCCTTTAGGAGCGACCGGTCTTTTCCCGGGCTCTCTGTGGAATCCAGCAAGTAACAATTGCACCTTTGCGGTCTTTTTTTTCCTGTAGGAGTGACCGGTCTTTTCCCGGGCTCTTTGTGGAATCCAGCAAGTAACAATTAGCACTAGGAGAACCCAATGATTGCTACGCAAAATAGAATAAACATACCACGATCATGAGAAAGTTACAAATTTTGAGACGTGAAAACATAGATGAAGGAAAAAAGTACAAAAGCGAAAGCGTAGAGCCAGGGAAGGACGTACATGGGTCGTTACGGCACTAGGAGGAAGTTTTTAAGCTTGTTCTGTTGCATGAAATCCAGAAGGTAACTCTTCATGCACTGCCTCCCTTCCTCATTTTTTAGGTTTTCCTCGTTCATGAGATAAGGGTCGGCTATGGCGATATCGGAAATATTCTTGCTTCTTACCTCGGTGGCTTGAAAAAGCACCCATAGCCTCATTAGGCAAGTTTCAAGACTATAGAATCTGAATGTATAGAAGATCTCTTTGAAATCTACATATTTTTGTCGCCCTGGATTTTTCAAAGAAAGTACATCCCTTTGGCACCTTTGCAGTGTAATGTGTTGGGTTAAAGATGGATCCTTGCTTATTATTGGCTAGCTCTCCACAATTTTGTCATGTAGAATCTTCATCTCAAGCCTCAGGTACTCGTACACTTTGTCTGGTAGCATTCTTTGACCTGGGATATAGACATGTGCTTTTGGGTTATCAGCACATTGTTCATATGCCAAGGACTTCTTCGGTGCCTTCTTCTTTACCGGTGGTCTACCATTTGCACGTGTGGTGGCAGAAGTGTTTGCCTTAGTATTCATTTTCACACCCTTTAGATGCGTGTTTCTTTTTTTCATCGGTTGGACGGAAACGGGCGGACATGACATCGCTTCTTGGGCCACCACATTCTTGAGGTTGTTGGTGTAAACTTTGGTTTTTTGCAAGGTTGCGTCTCGGGATGGGCGGGCGGCGTCTCCTCATCTATGACATAATTAGGATTTTGTGATTCTTCAAGCATGTGCTCTTCCTGCACATCCTTAGCCGATACGGGGTGGCAAAGAACTAGAGGAGATCGTCTACATGGTGGTCCAATGCCGTGGATGTTGGGAGATGGTGATGGTGTTGCAATGTCGGGGATGGTCGGAGACGGTGATCTATTTGGGGATGGCTTTTTCATTATGATATGCATTGCAGGACACTTGAGGTAACCAGCAAAGCATTCTGAAAAGGGGCTGCGGCTCATCACCCTCTTCCATAATGTTCTGTGGCAGAATCAAACTGTGGTATTGTGGGAACACCCTAAGCAAAGAAACCTTCCTCACGTTCTTATCTAATTTGATGTTGTGCATGACATTTCCTGTAAAGACTCTAGCTTTTGCAATCTCCAACAAGTCGCCACTAGTAATCACTCTAGCTAGGAGAGTGCAAAGAATTTCTTCCTCCAACGAATGTGGTGACCCACCATGACCATGCATGATATTAATGGCTGAGGCGCTTCTGATCTTTGTGGGAGCAAGGGCCGGCAACGTATCCACCATTTCTGGCATATTTGTCGACCCTTTGGACTGAATACGCTTGTGAACCTTTGCCAGAAAATCAGGTAAGACTTCCTTTAACCTTTCATTGACTAACTGATCTATTTTGTCTTTGTCCCTTCCTTATTTTTCACATAGTCATCCTTTTCTTGGGGGGATAGTAGGCATCCCAGAAAGTACTGCCGGCGCCGAGCTTACGACCTCTTGTGGGCTCTCTCTTCCTTTGGAGGGCGTACAGAATTGGGTCAGATGACCACCTTGGGGCATCTGGCGACTCTTCAGAGCTTGGTGTGTTTTGGATAAAATTTACGTGCATGAACAAACTAATATCGTTTAGAAACTGGTCCTAAACATATATATGATGGGAACTGTGGTTGTATAGGCTAATTACGTACCGCTCTTTCGGCCGCCTTCGCCACCGCAGGGTCCTCGAAGTAGCAGAGTCCGGTTTCTTTATTAAGCACCGCTAGGGATCGAAAATATTTCTCAGCACACGGGTCCAGGATATTACTGAAGGGTGTCGGTTGACCTTGTGAAGAAAACATAACATCATGCTTATCCCAGATTGGCTACTTCCCTTCATAACCACGGGTGCCTAGATTGTGGTTCCTTGCCATTTGGCTTCGGAGCTTCACAAACTTCTCTTTGTCCTGTTTGTGTGCATCTGAGTCTTCGTAATCAAGTAACTCCTTCCATTGCTCATCGGTAGTACTAGGATACATCTTTTTGATATTTTCTAAATCATACCCGTCGTCGAATAGGTTGTTTGCATGATATCTATTACTACTCAAGGCTTTAGTGAACACGCACATGGCATGGATTTCTGCAAGTGCATTGTGTTAGCCATTGAACTTGAAAATATCTCTCATCTTTGCTAACAGGAGGTTCGACCATTGCTTGTTTTTAGGGCCCCGTAAGCATCTAACGTTGATGCCACAATTTTCACGGGGGATGGCACCTAGGATGTTACCCCATTCTGTTGCGTTCTTGATCGGACTAACGGGTCTCCCTTCTTTGTTAATCCGTTTTATTACGTAAGTAGCTGTAGGCACCTTATTCCATGACCTATGTTTTAGCGGTTGAATTTCCAAATCAGCTTGTGCACCATTGAGGTCTCCTTCCTCTTCAGCACCATCCAACTCTTCTCCCAAATGTTGTCCATCTTGCACTTCCTCTTCAGCACCATCGTCGGAATATCCTTTCCCATCTTGTAGTTCCTCTTCAGCAGCATCTGAATCTTCTTCCACATATAGCCCTCCATCTACAGCACGATCGGTCTCCTCATGAAACTCGTAAGCATAACTTGCCTCATCCTGTTGGGAAGTCAAAGCCTCACTCCGAGACCGTGTATGTCTCGCCATCTTTTATCTGCAAAATAAAGATTGCATCCATAATGAGTAAAAAAAGAATTACATATTAATATATATTTTTGGCAAGATGAGTGCTCAAAAAGAGACATATTAAGTGCCAATAATTCGACGAAATGGAAGTGAATCAACATTTCGGCCAAACTTTGACACTCATTTCTATTCCCTATAAAAGAAGACAACAAAACCGCAATGAAATTCACCACCGACCATCGTCATTTATCAAAAAAAATTGGCATAACCGTTGCTAAAAAGTGGACGTATTGAATGCAAAAAATTCGATGAAATGGAAGTGAATCAACATATCGTCAAAACTTTCACACTCATTTATGTTCCCTATAAAAGAAGACAACAAAACCGCAATGAAATTCACCACCGGCCATCGCCATTTATCAAAACAAAATTGGCATAACCCTTGCTAAAAATTGGACGTATAGAATGCCAGAAATTTGAAGAAATGGAAGTGAATCAACATTTCGTCAAAACTTTGGCACTCTTTTCTATTCCATGTAAATAAAACTGTGAGCATCGACATATAGCACAATCAATTGTATCATATTCATCCATTATAGCACGACAACCCGTGAGCATGAACATATATAGCACATGCAATGAATTGAAACCATTTGAAATCAATGAACATATATAGCAAAAGCAATGAATTCAAGCAATCGAGGGCAGCGGTGTGTAGATGGACGAGGAGCTGTTGGTGCGGGCGAAGGCGCGCCGGCGGATGTGTATGTGGAGATAGCCGACGCGGTTGTCCGTTGATGCGGGCGAAGGCGCGCCGACGGAGTGTTCGGTGGAGAGAGGGCCAAGGAGCAGGGGCGGCCGATGGCGCGTGGGCCGCCATTGGGTGGAGGGGGAAGAGGGATGGGGGGAGTGGCGGAGCGTGCGGAGCGTGCGGGGGGCCGCGGCGGCAGCACGCGTTGCCGACGCTTGCAGGGGCCGGCGGAGCGCGGTGGCGTTCGGGAGGATTGGGTGGGGGAGCCCAGCGCCGTGAATGGGGCGGACATGGGTAGCTTTCGCGGCCGACCACGCGGACGTAATTTTCATCCAGCCCCATGCTAAAATTTGAAAAAAAAATAGTTGCAGTGGCGGGTGCTGCCCAGCGCCCGCCACAAGTTCTTTAACCTACCACTAGCGGGCAACGAGCAGGACCCACCATAGCTATGTTCTGCCAAACCTGGACATCCGGCAAGGATAACTAGTGGCAGTTGTCACCTCTCGCCACTACTTGGTCATCTACCTGTGGCGAGCGATGGGTAGAGCCCGTCGCTGCTGAGTTACGCGAACAAGTCTAGCCCGGGAGATTATACCTGTGGCGGGCAACGGGATTTTCCCGCCACATTTATGCTCTTAGCTGTGGCGGGCCATTTTTGCTACCCGCCACTGCTTGTTTTAAAAAATAGCTGTGGCGGGTGCCCCGACTCGCCGTCCGCTCATTTGGGTTCACTTATAAGCCCTTTCTCAGTAGTGTCAGTCATGGTTGGCGATGGCGGTGTCTATGCGGCGTTACCTTTTTGAAGGCATCATCACTGCAGTCATCATCTCCTTGCTCAGGCTGCCGACGAGTCCAAGTTATGCGATGATTTACACCTTTTATTTCGCTCAGTATTATAGGATTCTTCAGGTTTTACCGTGTTTCACACACTTCTTTTTGTATGTTTTTTCCAGGATATCATGTACAGGAATAATTTGGAGCTTAATAAAAGAACTTTAATTATGATGATAAAATCATTTTAATTAATGTGATAAAACACTACCATAAAAATGTCAACCATTTGGAGAAGAGAAGGAGCATACAGAAGCCTCCAGAGTGCAAGACGGAGTTTGGTACGAGCTCGCCAGCGAGCGTACCACCTGCCGCCGCCTCTGCCTGGTCAACTACTTCATTTTGGTTTAGGTGGATTTGAGAGGAGAGACAACACGCGACCAGAAACACATCTAGAAGGAAGAACCTTGGCCTCTGGAAGGATTTCAGAGGGGGGATTGATCAATGGACTCTACCGCCACTTCACCGCATCAAGAGGGCATCATCATCATTCGTCTTCATCATCTTCACTCAATTTCCAACTCCTTGTAATACATTAGTCGATGTGGATTCATACTTTGTCGCTACCACCATGTTCATTATGATTCATCCCGCAATGTTTGTACCCTCGATGTGCGAGTACTTCCCCTAGTTCTTGGGGATATGGAGGAACCCTAGTATGTTTACGATTGTATGCTAATAGGATTTGACATTCTCTTTATATATTTAATGATCTTTTTTATGTTGGATGTCCAACGTATGTCTTTTTTGTACGGAAGATTGTTACTATTGGTGTGAAGGTGGGAATCAGTGGTGACATTGCTTATCTCCCTCCTTGGATAATTGCAATAGGGGGTAAATGCATACCATCGCAGATGCGTCCATGAGGCGACCCATAATTACCATTCGATAACCGGGGTGGCGATAAATGGTAGTGGCATATGGGATACGGGTCTGCTACATGTATGCATGTATCTGTAATTGACTCTGCCAATAGAGAGAAACATATAAACTGGCTTAGGAATTTGACTTAGAATTATGCCTAGTCATCAGTCGTGTTAGATACATACTAGTGGGGAATCCGGACTCCCTAGAACACTTTAGTCCTATCGATTCCAACAACCAATACCCACATCTCGCGGTACTTTATTTTACTTTTGTCATTTATTTTCTCGCTTGCAACAATCACCCAATATTTTAAAACTTTCGTTTCTAGTTTGCTTTGGATCACAACTAACTTGCAGGCGCTACAATTTAAATCGTTGCAAGAGACAAAGACTTATTCCTGTGCTTCCTGTGGGATTGATACTCGTACTTTGAAAAAGGTACAACTAAATCCTGTGCACTTAAAGGTCGTCAGCTGGTACGAGGGGAAACCCTTGATGTGGATCTCCCATATCGGACGACGTGACGCCTTTAGTGTCGTTATCACTCTTGTGGGCATTGTTTTTGAGTAGATTCTTGATGGAGTCATCAGGAGGTGAAGCAACATGGCATCTACCGCGTCGACGACAATGGGCCTCGGCGGCATCATGCAACAGAGTCTCGGAGATGGATTTGACGGACGAGTGCATGGGCGGTGGTGCTATTTGGCATTGTGGTAGTGTCGACGGCAATTGAGTTTGGCAAGGTCAATGCGTTGATCCCTCCTGAAGATGGGACGATGGAAGATGGCATCGGCGGATTCTAAAGTGTGCACATGCGGTGCGTACTTAGGGTCTGCTAGATTGGTTTGTGCTCTCGGCTCACCATGGGACAGCCTGGCGAGGCCACCGGATTAGATGGTGTGTGTTGTGCGAGGTCAAGACACATCATGAAGTGTGTGGGTGTAGCGACTAATGTCGCCAGAATGGTGGCTTTAGATTGATCCATGTATTCTTTTATCAGGCTCTATTGAATAATATAATAAAGATGGATGTGTGCATCCTTGCATGCATAGGTGGGGGGTTTCAACCTCCTTTAAAAATATATTAAAATAGGTAGTCGTACAAAATCTGTTTTTCATCTCTCAACTAGCATTAGTAGAATCTAGGTTTAAAATTTGTATAACCAAAGTAACTCTACCGCCTGTTCTTGATGACTTAAATATTATTTTTCTAACAAAGGAAGGAGATGTTATTAAATCATGTCATTGTATAAAATCTCTTTTTCATCTTTTAACTAGTATTACTTCCTTCATTCAGGTGTGTTACGCTAGTCATAGTGGGAGTAACTTAGATAGTAACATAACAGACAAATTTGCTTATGTGGCATGGAGTTAATGAAGAGAGATATGCTTGTGGTAACATAACATGTTACTGTAACATAACACACCCCGAGATAAAATGAGTTTATATCTCAATTAATGAAGGCTTGCATGTTACCATCCATATGTTACTACCCATTATGAAGGTAGTGACATAAACTATAGTAACATATGCATGTTACTAGTCTAAGTTACTCCCCACTATGAAGGAGACGCATCACAATCCAGACGCAAGGAGATTCGACTAGGCAAATAATTTGAACTGTAAAGGAAGCCAATCACCACACAAATCTCTCCATCCAAAACGCTGCAATAAATCTCACATTAGTAGATGTCATGGTTTGGCTAACCCATACAAGTACCATGCAACCAATCCCCGCGCTAGATATATCAGCACCTAATCAATAGGCATTAAGTTTGGGAGAAAGAGGATTGTATGCATGGTCCAGTGTTTTTCAAGGGGGGTTAAGGACGGATATTAATACACGTATAATGACTTATACAACTTACACTTTTCGAATTTCTGGATTCTCTTAAGTGCCCAACACACTTGAATGGAGGGAGAAGTAAAATCGAGGTTTGAAAGATGTACAACCAGAGTAACTAAACCGTCTGTTCTTCATCACTCCAACATATTTTTTTAATATAATATAGGAGGGTGATCCTACAACCAACATTGTCATTTTTTTTGTTGGGACATTACAATTACAAAGGGGTAGAACACAACTTTTTCAATGGCTAGATAATTTTCCATGGTTGCAAGGAGGACATAAATATTCTAGTTAGTCTGTAATTTACCTGTCCAAATTAATGTGATTATGTAAAAAATATATTTTATTTGACACATGTTGTGGAGGGATTTTAAACCGACCATAACAACGGTACTAGAGGGAGTACATGGAATTTTTAGGCGAAGGGGCGTCACATCAGGAGACCAGGGGGCCTTGGACATAGATCACAGGTACACGCGATTTACCCAAGTTCAAGCTCCCACAGTAAATAAAAGCCTTACTTCATGCCTTGATCTTTTCTTAGATACAAGATATTATAGTCTTAGGGAGGAGAGACTCAAGGAGTCAAGGAGACTCGACGAGTTATGTCGGTGGTGGAGATTTGGTCGTTAAGCGTTGGAATCCCTCTATGTGGTATAAGCTAAACTATGGCGAGCGAGAGGTCCTATTCCATCCTTATGGAAGACATCCATGTCAGTGTGTTGAGTCATGCAAGGATAGGAGTCGGACTAGGTGTTGGTACACAACACATTTTTGGCCCTTTTCCTATGTCATAGAGTGTTTTCTGGCTCCCTTGGCATCGTATGATGCTAATCCTCTTACTGATGCCGTGTCACTCCTCCTGATATGCCGATTGGGTGTCTTGGGATTTGTGGCCCCACCTTGGCATCAAAGGGAGACATGCATATAAGTCATTTGAGTTACCACTAACAAGCCACCCACTAGTGATCATGATAGGCCAACGTCCGTGAGTAATGTTGATGTAGATACTCGTGAACTCTTTCGCCTCATTTTCTGGGTTTCATGTAGTGGCAACTCGTTCTTGATGTTTCTCATTGATGTGATTATACTTATAAGTATGGGTCGACAGGTGGAAGATTCATGTAGATGACTTTGTCTAGAAATTTCCATATGTCAATTTTTTAGCGCAATCTTCTTCCTCTGTTATGTGGCATGCGAGGGTACTTTTCGTAAAATTCCGTCATTTTTCCCATATCCTGCAGTTTTCAATACTAAGACGACTTGTCCATCTTCAAGCCAAATGCCCATCCTTCTATCCTGATAGAGCACATCCAAAGTGTGGGCGTTCTAGGCATGGATTTAGTTCTTGATGCAAGACCTATGTATTCGCCCTCTCCTTCTATCACGTCTTCGCTGGCCTTCAATCACCTTTTTGAGTGTGGCCTTCTCCCGAAAGACAGGTATTTCCGTGCCCCTTCTCCAGGGTAGCGGTCTTCGTCACCTCATCCTGAGGAGATGGTGATTTTTGGGTCATGCTTTTAGTTATGATTTTGGCCTTCCTATCTCTTCTTTCTTGAAGGAGGTGCTTTGATTTTACCACATTCCTCCATATCATATCTCTACATCCTCTACCTTTGCACCTTGTTGCTTGACAAACTCCACACCTTGTTGTGCTTGAACTGAATTCCTCTTGCATGGCCAACATCCAATTCGGAGTCTTTCATGTCTTCATCAAACTTTGATGTGCCTTGATAGAGACAAAATAGAAATGCTCATAGAAGTTAGCTAGTCGAGCTCGGGAAAGAGTGGTTGGACCTGGTTGGTTGATGTTGTCAAGAATCATGTCGACGTCCACCTGATTTGCAACTCAACGTAGAGGAGGTCGAACATTTCCTTCAGGTTGCACTTCCTGATTAATATTATTCTCGGGCTGAGAATTGTTATCTGTATTAGCATTGTTTTTTGGACTAGCATTCTCCTCGACGGTAGCTTGACTATGAGTTATTGATCATTGCAGAGGAGAATCGTCGTCAGAGGAATCTGAAGCATTTGCTTCAATATGTTTGATCTCTTCAATAGCCATGGATCAAATAACTTCATCTAGAGGAGGTTCATCTAGCACATTTATCATTTCAAGGAGACTACTATGCTTAATGTTATTAATCAGCCTGACTTCAGTAAGCTATTCCAAAGACCTTTATCATTTCAAGCCTTTCAACAATTCAACATGGTAAAGGAACTGCTTGATAACAGGGAGATCTCAGATAGTAGAGATATATGGAAATATTCCTGGCATACCAACCAGTACTCATCAATGCAGATGTACAAGAGAATCATGGGACACAGTGCAGCACATGCCATATTTAAAAACCTGTGGAAAACCTCTTGCAGACTGAGATATAAGATTTTCTCATGGTTTCTTCTTCAGGACAGGATAAACACCAGAAACATGTTATCTAGAAGGAAGATGCACCTACCAGACTATAGTTGTGTCCTATGCTCTGAAAGAGTGGAAGAAACATTGATACATCTGTTTTGGAACTGCTCATTCGCGCTCTCATGTTGGGATTCCATTGTCCCTGAGAGACACAGGGGAATATCAACGTTTGATGAAATTGTTCTCACTTCAAGTCAGTTACCTAAAGACATAGCATTGGACATCATCCTTTTGAGTTGTTGGAGTATATGGTCAGTCAGGAATGACAACATTTTCAGAGCAGCAGCCCCTCACTTGGGCACCTGGAAATTCTATTTGAAGGAAAGATTATGGGAAGCACAACTCAGAGCAAAAGAAGGAAAAGCAGAGCAACTCAAGGCCTGGACAAAACATTTTTTGTAATATGATCAGTGTTATTTTCCCTAGAACCGGCATTGGTTGATTTTTTTCCTTTCTTTTGTTTTATTTTTCTTGTAATGTAACATTTTATTAATGAAAATACCGTAGAACGATTGTTCTATGGTCAGGGCTAAAAAAAAATCTAGCACATTTGGTAGGTGCTCTTTTTTGGAGTCGTTAGATTAATCAAACCGCACATTACAGTTTCCATAGCTTTCCCGAAGTGGGAGTTATAAACTCTGTAAGTTTGCGAATTTGAGCCATAACCGAGAAGTAATCCCTCATGAGCTTTAGGTGCAAACTTACAATTGTAATTCATATCATGTATATAGCTAGGTGCACCAAAGACTCTAAGATAGCAAACATTTGGCTCGTTACCAGTTATAAGCTCATAAGATGTTTCCTTAAGAAATTTGTGAAGGTAAACTCGTTTGATGATATCGCATGCGGTGTTGATGTCATACGCCCAATCAAATTGGGGTCTTGTAGTCATTAAACATGGTGTGTGCCATCTCAAGTTTCTGATTCTTTCACTCCACCACTCCATTTTTGTTGCGGAATATAAGCTGCAAAGAAATCATGGGTGATGCCATTGTCATCGAGAAAGTCCTTGATATTAGTATTTTTTAACTCCATGCCATTATTACTTCTCATGTGCTTGATGGCGAAATCATATTCTTTTTTAGTCTTCTTGGCGAAACATTTGATGATTTGCTGGCTCCTGGATTTATCCTTTAGAAAGAAAACCCAGGTGAATCAAGAAAATCATCGACAATTACGAGTCCATAGTGATTACCACCAAAGCTAGAGTAGTTTTCCGCTCGGAAGAGGACCATGTGAATAATATTGAGTGACCTTGTCGTGGTCATGATAGTCTTCGCAGAATGAGATTTCTTCGCGAGTTTGCCAGCCTCACATGCACCATAGAGGCAATTTTTTATTGAATTTAACATCGGCAATTCCCATGCCGTGTTTTCTTCTTCACCGGTGCCTACAAGTTTCACATACCTACATAGCCAAGTCTTCGGTGCCACAACCAACCCTCTGTAGCTTTTGCAAGCAAACAGGTGGAAACTCAAGGACCCTTATAGAAATCCATAATATATAAATCACCTTTTCTTTGGCCTTCAAAGACAAAAGTGTTATCATTTTGCATAAATACCACACATCTAGTGATAGAGAATAATACCATCATTCCCAAGTCACATAGTTTTGCAATGGACATAAGATTGAATCCAAGCGATTGAGCAAGCATAACATTCTCAATATTTTTCTCTTTGGAGATAGCAACTTTACCTAACCCAATTACCTTTCCTTTGTTGTTGTTGCCAAATGTGGTATACTTATGTGAGAAAGTAGACAATTTAGGATTGGTGAATAAGCTTTTGTCTCTGGTCATATGATTAGTGCACCCGCTATCCATGGCCCACTCAGTGCAACCGGAGACATAGTCCTACAGAAGAATTAGTTCTTCTTAAATACGCACATCTTGGTGGGCGACTGAGAAGAATTTGATATACGCAGAACATTAGAGGAATATTATTGAAGACCATAAGAGTTTCTCCTCAGAGAGGGTTGGCATAGATGAATGAATATGCAGAAAATTCTTCCTAGAATCATGAACATAATGGTTAGAAGAATAATGCTGATATTCAAAATACGTAGAATTATTTCACCCCTTCGAGGTATTTGCAATTTGAACCTACAAGGAATCTTCCTCAACTGAGAGTTGTTTCCCTATGGGGTTAGAGAAACATTCACGGGAGTAATAAAAACAAAGAAAAAACAAAACAAAGGCTTTCGATGAGTACACCACTCGGAAAATAAGAAATAAAAACAAAGTACAAAATAAAAAAAAGGGATTTCTGTGAGTACACCACTTGGAAAATAAAAAATAAAAACAAGAGAAAATGAAAGAGTTAAAAATTTAAAAAGCTTTGCCCAGTGCACCACTCAGAAAAGTGTAGATAAAAAATAAAAACAAGAGAAAAAATAGTAAACTAATAAAATGCTTTTGACAAGTACCCCACTGGATAAAAAATTGCAAACAGAGAAAATAAAATGGTAAATAACAGAAAAAATGCCGGACACCTACTTGGCAAAGAAAAAAAATACAAAAAGTACAAAGATGAGAAAATAAAACGGTAAAATAATAATAAGACATTTGCCTAGTACTTACTCCCCTCGGCAAATAGAAAGAATAATAAAACAAACAAAAGAAAGAAAGTAAAAGAGCACTATTGGCGCAAAATCTTTGCCGAGGACCGAACTCATCAAACACTATGACAACGTCAACGTTCCCTCAGCTGTGGCCACTTGGGACACGTGTCCACCCATTTGCTGAGTTCTAGGTTTTTGCAAGTGTTGCACTCAGCAAAGTGCTCTTTTTGCCGAGTTCTTTGTCGTTGCTATGTTTTCTCCAATGAAAAAATAGCAAGGTATAGCAAAATAGCGCTAGCCTATTAGCAATGCTACATCACGCTAGAACGTTCTATTAGCGAAGCATTGTACACTGAATTAGTTAGCGAGCCATTTCTCGGCACACTATAGCACGCTCTTAGCGGCACTATAGCGCGCTATTTTTTCGGTGGTTTTTTCCTATGTACTCGGCTTTTTTTTCATCTTTACAAAGTGCCCGATAAAATGAACTTGACAAACAAGCTCTATTATTTGTGTCGGTCCAAAAAAAACCTGATAGTGATGTGTTCTCACTAATTTGACTAAGCCACGAGCTCCATCATCACCGCCACTCTTTACACAGTCGCACATACTTGGTGGCCAGCTGCAACTCCTACCTCTCGTCACCTATAAATACATGCCCAGGCTGCTCACATTCACCTCATCGCATATTTGCACACACACTAGACAAACCCATTCAGTTCCTCTTACACAAAGAATTTCGTACAGATATACACTCACATTAGACTCTTCGGACTTAGCTCGATCAATTTTATTGACATGGCTTCCTCGCGTGCCATTATGATACTTTCCTTGTTTGTGTTGGCATTGCCGCACTCTGTTGTGCAGGCTAGGATGATGCCAAGTGATCAACCACAGATGCTCGCTGAGAAGACGATCAGTACACCTCGATACTCGTCATCTCCAGATTTGCTTCAAGTGTTCAGGGCGCCACCACCGCCAATGCCTGTTACGTTTGCTGGGAACATTGAGATCACCGGTGCCAAGCGCAGGCGTGCTAGCCAGGTCGTTAAGGGCTCGGTTCCGAGCCCCGGAGTCGGCCATCACTAGCTCGCCGATCCTCTAATGAAGTGAATATATTTTCTCTACATTTCACACATATCGATCTATATGAATGGCGCATATGCCGTCCAACATATTGGCTAGCTAGCTGTAGCCACAAAGATAGCTACTTAGGTTAAACAAAACATATACATGTAACCATGAAAAGCGCATCATGCTCTTCAATCGTACTGCCTTGATTTGTATCTTTCTTTTTTTCTGTTCGAGAATATGTCATGAAAGGCATACCAGTTTCATATATATGTAACAAAACATATATACTATCGTGAATAAATGAATATTTATATTCAATTCTCAACTTGGTTGTTGTCATTTGGATTGTTTCACAACTTCTAAGTTTTTTTCTTGAGGCACCTTTGATTGCAATTTTTGTTGGTAGCTTACCAAGCTGACCGCTTGGTTTTTCTTGAGGTTTTTTTAAAAAAAAAAGAGGTTAAAACCCCCGGCCTCTACATCAATCGATGCATGCGGTCATCTTTATTTATTATTCCGCCAAGGTCTAACAAGAACATACATCAAGCCACCCGAAGCCACCACTCACACCTACAAAACTCGATAATGTGGAGTGCTCTCACTCCCTATATCTAAATCGCTGTCGTCGCCGATCCATCCACATAACGTATCGGAACGAACAGCCGTGCAGCAGACCTAAAGCGTACACCACACGCACACGTTTTAGACGCGCGCATCATTATCGGACCGCTGACCCATCTTCAGGAGAGAGATCCGCATCATTCTTGCCAGTCCGTCCATCTGTCGACACCACCACGGCGCCCAACGGCGCCACCGCCCCGCGCTCGTCCATCCAGACGCGAAGATTCTGGAAGATCTGTCGTGCGTAGCACCTGCTGACCAAGCATGACACAGCGTAGCACCTGTCGGCCAGGCATGACTTGACATCTCCACCGAAGCTCCATGCAAGACAAAGCCGCTCCACCTCCTGCCTCTGTCTTCCAGCGCTGCTCTACAAACGATGCTCCCAAGAGAGAAATGACACCGCAGTACCGCCATCGTCAGATCTGGAAGACCAGATCCTAGGGTTTCCCCCAGAGCAGCACGAGTGGGTCGACAATCGTTGCATGACGATGCCTTCATCAAGGTAACGGCGCAAAACGCCGCCATCGCCTGCCATCGGCTCGGTTTTCACCGGCAACTATGTCTTCCCGACTCGCAGCCGGAACTAGATGACAGATCTCGAGATCTGATCATCCAGCCTCAGGCCGACCACCTTCGATGGAGGAGATGGCCACCACCGCCGGCTGCATCGGCCAGATCAGATCTGACCGGAGGTGCCGCCAAGCCGCCCACCAGGCCCTCCACACCGCCGTCGATCTGAAGCCGGATGACGCGCCGCCGCAGCATAAGTCGCCGCCGCCTGAGCCAGGCAAGCCGCCGCCTGCCGCCGCCCGTGACCGGGCTGCCCGACGCGCCGCAGTCGCCGTCGCCCGCGACAGGGCCAGCCACCGCCGCCGCCGTGGCCATCGCCGCCACCAGATCTGTCGCGCCTCCGCACGCGCAAGGGCTCCGCACCACCCGTGAAACGCGGGAGAGAGGAGGATCCCCGCCACCGCCGTCGGCCCCTGGGCGCATCCCGGCGGCGTCCTCCGGCGGCGGCAGGGTGAGGGAAGGTGGATTCGGGAGCGGGGGCGGTTAGGACTGGGGACCCTCCCGAGTCGCCCGAGCGGGGGCGACGCGGGGTACCTTGAGTTATTATTAATTGTGATGTATCCAGCTGACTGGATTGCATCAAGACTTATCTGGGGGCGAAGAAACATATCATAATTTAGAACTTTAGCAGGTTACAAACTAAACATGCGTCTACACACACACACACACAAAGCTGAATATGCATCGACCTTGCTCAATTGCTGTCTTCGAATTACGATGTCGTGTTTCGTGCATTTCTCTTGAGTCGCTGTGATTATGACCAATGGATGAGCTAGTGCTAACACTGTGACGACGTGTCTTTCTGTACCAACAAAAATGTATCTGACAAAAGACAAGATTGGTTTGCCGGCTAATTCCGCAGAAAAATAAGAAATGTACGCGCAATGCAGTTTTTTTTATCATGCAATCATCGACTAAATAACTGGCCTAAGGTGGTCGTCGATATAACACTAATGCACGACATGCAGATTGTTGTTTTTTTAATCCAACATGCTGTCACTGCCAGACATGCAATACCTAATTTTTGCACCCTGCATGATTGTCTAAATCAACGCGCTAAAGGAAGATCCTGCGAGAAAAGCCTAAGCGAATGTAACTGCAGGTTTGTTCCAACATGAAGCATTATTCTACTCAATTAAGCATAAAATGATATTTGAAACTGACTATTGTTAACACACGAACACGTCACATGTATCCTCGACGCCGGGGGTGATGCACCGCAACTCACGTCGAAGGAGACCCGACCGACAGCGCGATACGCAGGACAGTCGGCGGGCACTTTTGCAGATCCGAAACCCCACACACCCGGGAGGATCCCCATCAGGAAGTGCGGCGGCTATGGGCTATCCTCATCAGGAAGTTCGATTGTGTGTTGTTCAATCGGCCGTCGCCTCTTACATATATATGAGGCGGCTGAACTTTCCGTACAAGAAAATGATTCATCTAGGCTTTCCTTACACGAAAAATTACATCAATTCACGTCCTAAAGCCCTAGTTCTATTCTAACTCGGATTCAGTCTGAATCTGGCCCAATCTTCTGCCTCCCTCCTTGCGCGGGCCGTCGAATGTGCATATGAACTTCGATCTAGACGGCCAACATATCAAATTTGTGCGTCTCGACGAGACGAACAATTTTCATGTTGATCATTTTTCCAAACAAGGTCATCTTAAATACTGTACGAGGTCATCTTTAACTTCCAGTCGGACTCGGTCTTGCAGCTGACTGGACTGTTCGAGTCTTGTAGCGAATTTGCAGGCCATTTACTATCTCAGATAATGATGACTCCAAAAGAAAAGTTGACCGTTTCGACGATACCCACAACTTCCGTGTTGAACACTTTTTTATCCGAGCCAATCTGAATAACCTTTCGGCCACATCTTCAGCTTCTGGTCGGAGCACTCGGATCTGAAACTCTCCACTCGGATATTAGAGTCTTTCACTCGGATCGCCCGACTAGACTTCTGCACTCAGATGGCAATCTTTCACCCGAACAACAAGCTTTCACTCGGATGACAATTTCATTCGGATTTATAATATTTTCACTCGGACGGCAATCCTTTACCCGAACGACAAGCTTTCACTTGGATAACAATATTTCATTCGGATCCGTAATATTCTCACTCGGATGGCAATATTTTCACTCGGATGACAATCTTGCACATGGATGACTATATTTTCACTCGGATGACAATCTTTTACTCGATCGGCAAGTTTTCACTCGGACGGTAAGCTTTTCACTCGGATGGTAAGCTTTTCACTCGGATTTCACGAGGCGAAACTTTTTCATGTTGAAGCTTTTTCGATTCAAGGCTGTCTTGAGGGCCGAATGACTCGCGCGACCCATCAGGCATCTGTCTGGTACTTCGGGCCATATTTCTGTTCAGGGTTAGTCTGCGGTATATTGCCTCTAACTTTTGCATACGAACTCGGATTGAGACAATTTATATATGAAAATCGATTGCCTCGACGAGACGAAGACAATTCATTTGGAGTGCTCCTTCATCCGAGGTCGTCTTGAAGGTGTAATCGGTCGAAAACCAGTCAGAACACTAAATTCTGCCACTCGGAGTACAATTTCGGCCCCTAAGATGAGGTCGGATGACAATAACTTGAATATCAAAGTTGTTCCACTCGACGACGTGAAACTTTTCATGATGAAAATCCTTTCACTCGAGGCCATCTTATTTTCCTTTTATGCCGTGCCAAAATCTGATGTCAACACACGCCCCCCTGTTTTTCGACAAAGCTTGCATGCCGAAAAATAATATGCACGATGTTTGTTCTAAGGACGAAGTCAACACTCCATTGGCCATTTACATCTCCTAGGGCGATAAATATGTATCGTCCATGTTTATGCTAAGGGCGATAATCGTATATCGGCCATTGCCTACTTAGGCTTCTTGCCACACACTCGGGTGGTATTTCTTCAAGTACTTGCCATTGAGAGCTCGAGGTAACAATGTCCCTTGTATGGATTCCACCAAATAAGAGTTTCCGGGAACTACTCTTGTAATCCTAAAAGGACCTTCCCAACTCGAAGACCACTTCCCAAATTTTCTATCTCTTGAACCAATCGGCAGAATCACTTTCCAGACGAGATCGCCGACTTGAAAATTCTTCAACTTAACTTTCTTATTGTAAGCTCTTGCTACCCTCAACTTATCTCTCTCTATGGCCTTCAAAGCAGCCAAACATTTATCGGCAATCTCACCAATATTGTCTATCATCATGTTATAAAAGTCTATTGCCGATAAATCATTTTGTTTGGCTATTCTCAAAGCATTCAAATTTACTTCCACTGGTAAAACAGCCTCTTGACCATATACTAGCTTATATGGAGTCACCTTCGTAGCACCATGCCTTGAGATTCTATGTGCCCACAAAGCTTCAGACAACAACTCATGCCATCTCCTCGGATTATCCTCAATCTTTTTCTTGATGAGCTTGATTAAAATTTTATTGCTAGACTCAGCTTGTCCATTAGCTTGGGCATAATATGGAGAGGAATTGAGCAACTTTATGTTATAAGATTCGGCAAACTCTTTGACTTGGTGTGACATGAAAGATGAACCTTGATTTGTAGTTAACGTTTGAGGAATACCGAATCTATGAATAATGTGCTCAGTTATGAATTGAATTACCTCTGTATGTGTCATGTTCTTGAGGGGTACTGCTTCAGACCATTTAGTGAAATAATCAGTTGCCACCAATACGAACCGATGCCCCTTTGAGGAAGACGGATGAATTTCTCCAATAAAGTCTAAGCCCCATCCTCTGAAAGGCCACGGCTTGATAATAGGATGTAACATAGCAGCTGGAGCCAATTGAATATCACCAAACTTTTGACATGCTTGACACCCTTTATAATATCTGAAGCAACCATTAATCATAGTCGGCCAATAAAATCCAGCACGTCGTAGTAACCATTTCATCTTGGGGGCCGACTGATGAGTGCCACAAATGTCTTCATGTACCTCTCCCATAGCAACTCTTGCTTGGTCCTCATCCAAGCACTTTAAAAGAACATCATCAACTGTTCGGCAATAAAGGTCATCATCCCTCATCGTGTATTTAAAAGCCATACGCCGAACAGCCCTGTCCACCCTTTCACTCGGATTGCGCAAGTAAGCAACAATGGGCTTCCTCCAGTCGGGATTGTCACCTGCACTAGATTTTTTGTTAATGGCCGAATCAGTGGGTTATGGTTCGGCCTCTCCTATATTGGCAAAACAAGACATCGGTCTTTGAGAAATATGAAACATGCCATGATCAACATGATAGCCGGATGCTTGATGTGCCAACTCATTTGCTCTCCAATTGTCATGCCTAGATATATGAGCAATACTAAAACAGTCCAAAGTAGAGATTATATCTAGACATTTATCAAGATAAACATTAAGTGATTCGTCCAAACACTGAAAGATTTTGGATACTTGTTGCACCACTAATAATGAATCACCATAAGCCTCAATATGTGTAACACCTATAGCAAGTAACATCTCTAGGCCTAATAACAATGCTTCATATTCGGCTTGATTGTTTGTGCAAAAATATTCTAAGCGGCATGAGGCTTCAAAAACAACACCATGAGGAGATATATAAAAAATACCAACACCTTGGCCATTGCTACAAACTGAACCATCAAAATATAATCTCCAAGGTACTAATGAAACAAGGTTTATATCAACATCATGCTTGTCATTAATCCGATGCTCAACAATAAAATTAGCAATGATTTGGTCTTTCATGGATTTTAGAGATTCATAAGCCAAATCATATTCAATCAAAGCATAAGCCCACTTGCCAATTCTACCACTAAGAATTGGCCTATGCAACATGTATTTAATGACATCGGTTTGACAAGCTCCTATGTAAGCACTCGGCACTAAATAATGTCTCAGTTTTGTGCAAGCATAATATAAGCATAGATATAGTTTTTCAATAAATGTATACCTTGTCTCGGCGTCCAATAAGCGCCCGCTCAAATATGTGATAGCATGCTCTTTTAATTTAGTTTCTTGAGTCAAAACAGCACCAATAACACCTTCCTCTGCTGCAATATAAAGCTTAAAGGGCTCTCTATGCTTGGGTGCTTTCATCACCGGAGGAGTACACAAATAATTCTTGATCATATCAAATGCTTCTTGCTGTTTTGCTCCCCAAGTAAAATTGGCATCATTTTTTAACCGAAGGATGGGAGTGAATGCATCAACCTTCCCTGACAAATTAGCTATGAATCTCCTCAAATAATTGACCTTGCCAAGGAACTTTTGCATATCTCTCTTGCATGTTGGAGCCTCCACTTTCTGTATGGCCTCTACCTTTTTGGGATCAATCTCTATGTCATCTTCATGAATAATGAAACCCAAAAACTTGCCAGCTGACACGCCGAATGCACACTTCAAAGGATTCATCTTCAGTCGATATCTTTTCATTCTTTCAAAAGCTAAATGCAAATCGGCCAAGTGAGACTCAAAAGCATCCGATTTGACAACAATATCATCAATATAGACTTCAAGTATGACGCCGAGTAAATCATGAAAAATCAAATTCATAGCCCTTTGATATGTGGCTCCAGCATTTTTTAATCCGAATGTCATCACTGTCCACTCGAATAAACCAAGGAATCCAGGGCATCGGAAAGCCGTTTTGGACATGTCCTCTTCGGCCATAAAAAATTGGTTATACCCCGCATTACCATCAAGAAAGCTAATAACCTTATGTCCAGAAGCATCATTAATAAGCATATCGGCTATTGGCATGGGATACTCATCTTTGGGTGTAGCCCTATTCAAATCTCTGAAGTCAATGCACACCCTCAACTTGTCGGATCCTTTCTTTTCCACCGGGACAATGTTGGAAATCCACTCGGCATACCTACAAGGTCTAATAAAATTAGCTTCAAGCAAACGACCGATCTCTTCCTTGATCCGGTCATATGTTCTTGGATTAAACTTTCTGGTCGATTGTTTGTAAGGTCTAAAACCAGCCTTTATAGGTAACCGATGCTCCACTAGATCTTGGCTTAAACCTGGCATCTCATGGTATTCCCATGCAAAGCAACAAACATATTCTTTCAGTAGCTCGATTAACTTAGCTTTACAATCGGCTTTCAAATTTTTGTTTACAAACGTCGGCCGAGTGACTGAACCATCTCCAATATCTATCTCTTCTAATGGATCGGCCGATGTAAAACCTTGTCCAAGTTTATCCATGTCATCCAACTCCTCTATAGACTCATACATATCGTTCTCGCTGGACCGATATTTTACAAGACGTTTTTGTAACCACTCGGAATTAGAATCCATTTAAATATATCATACCTTGGAGCCGATTGCACTCAGTCAGCTTTAAAGAGACGGGCACGAAACCATTCTTGGTCGCGCTGAGAAAATCAAACTCTGATAAGTCGCGTCCCGTCAAGCAAGTAGCATTGGGGTGTTGCCAATCCACCGATGCATCGGCCAAAGCAACACAGGCCGAGTTATCCGCATGAATGACTTCCACTTCATAATTAACCCACTGGATCAAAAACTGGTGCATAGTGGATGGCACGCACTGGTTTGCATGAACCCAATCACGGCCTAGTATGATGTTGTAGTTACCTTGCACCTCGGCGACAAAGAACGCAGTAGCCAAAGTTTTGCTTCCGACTGTAAGTTCCACATACATCACACCTTTGGCTTCAGTTTTTTTTGCCTTCAAATCCATTAAGCACCATATTCGTCTTTATCAACTCTTCATCGGGCAAACCCAATTTCTTGAAGACCGAATAGGGCATAAGATTTACCACATCACCACCATCAACAAGCATCCGAGTGAGCGGTGATCCGTTGATATGACCTTTGAGATACAATGGTTTCATATGTGTTACTGGTTCTTTTGGCTTCTCGAATATTACATTTTTAGGGCCAAAATCCAGTTGAGCCACCTCCCCTTCCTCATTTGTAGCACGAAACTCAGTAGGTAAGTAATACACCATATTGATATCCATACCTTCATGAACTGGCGTAGACTCATAGTGCAACATATCATCCTCTTCCTGAAGTGTATCCACCGATTTTGAAATTTGGCCGAGTGAGGAGGAAGTACTAGGTAACGTAGACGATGCAATGATTGCATCGTCCTCTTTTGGTGGTGTAGGTGCTGCTGTGATAGGTGTAGAAGCCATTACATCTTGTATTTGTTTAGGCCTCCACACTTGTCTTGTAGGTACCATGGGCCGAGTGTCATTGAATAACTTGTCCCTTTGCTTCTCGGCCTCTAGCTCTGCCATCTCTTGACTCCTTAACCTCTGCAGTTTCCTCTTCTGTGTTTTTGTTAGCCCCGGAGGACACCACTTTGGCTGAGTGTATTTAGGGTCTCTCAACTTTACTTGGCTGGTGCTTGCTTCATGGTCATTAGCCGAGTGCTTTGGCGCGATAGCAAGTATCGGCTCAGTCGGGTTGTTATGCACAGTCGGCTGCTGTATGGGGAATGTTTTGGTCCCCAAGATAAGTGAGTCAGCATTGATTTTTTCCTTCGCTTTTCTTGACTCGACTTCTGCAGCACTTGGTGACTTAACACGCCATTCTTTTTGACTTTCCAGATGCATGAAATTTCCACTCGGATGCACCTTTTTACTCGGATGGAATCCACTCGGATGGACGTTACTCGGATGGAATCCACTCGGATGGAACTCACTCGGATGGAATCAACTTGGATGGAATCCACTCGGATGGAATTCACTCGGATGGAATCTACCTGGCCACATTTTCTCACTCGGATGGCTTCCACCTGGGTGCGTTCTTACACTTGGATAGTTTCCACTCGGTCGCATATTTTGGCCAGCCGACTGATAGTCACCAATGTTCAGTCGGCCCTTATATGAGTAGTCAAGTCGACCCCAAACAGATTGCCTCTGCTCTTCTAGAAACGGCGCCATTGGTCCAATCGGTTTTACATACCGACTGAACATATCAGCTGATGGTGACCTTGGTCGCTTCAGATGAGACGGCCGATCAGAGCTAGAACCGGCCTACTGGTTGGCGTACTTGGACAGCAACATGTCAAAAGATGGCTTGAATCGTTTGCGCTGCACTTTAGCTTCGTTCATCTTCCACTTGCCAACTTCAGGACTCTTGGGTTTTACAAATTTAACTTGAGTATTTTCTTGCACTTGCGGTTGCCCCCCGAGTGTAGGGTTCTTGATGGTGATTTTGATCACTTCCTTGCCATCAGGTTGCTTATCAAGCACAACCTGTCTCCCCAAGACCTTGTTGCCCACCTTGTCTTTCCTGGGCTCACCAACAATGACATTAGCTTTATTACCAGATTCGGCTACCTCTGGCTGAATGAGCAGCTTCTTCCCTTCCAAATCCATGGTATTCATTGGAAAGGGCTGTTTATCAACTTGCATCTCAGAAAAGTTCAATCGTCCGTCATTAATGGCCGATTGTATCTGTTGTCGAAAAACATTGCAATCGTTAGTGGCATGAGAAAAAGAATTATGATACTTGCAATAAGCGTGCCGTTTCAGCTCTTCAAACGGTGGTAAAGTATGAGTTATTCTAATAATTTTAGCTTGCAGCAAAGCATCAAATATTTTATCATACTTGGCAATGTTAAAAGTAAACTTCATCTCTTCATCATGATTCTTATGAATCTGTTTCAGATCATTGCAAGTAAAGGGGTTGGCCTTAGATGGCCAAACAAATTCAGTAGCATAAATATCACCCTCATCGTCCGAGTGATCACTATCATATTCAACCATGTTCATCTTAGGACGATCAGCTTTATATCTATGCACTTCTTTGAGATCTTTGCTTTGGCTTTCCTGAGCCAAAGCCCTTTGTAAGACTTGGTTGATATTTAAGAACTCATAGCCTTCTAGCTTTTCTCTAATGGGAGTTCTCAAACCACTCAGCACTAGATCTGCCAAGTCTCTCTCGGTTATCACCAAACTATAACACCTGTTTTTTGTTTCTCTGAATCTCTTGACATAATCAGAGACCGATTCATCATGCTTCTGTTTAACTGATGTTAGATGTGACAACTTGAGTTCGTTGTCGCTGCTATAAAAATGATCGTGAAATTTCTGCTCTAGCTGCGACCAAACCCGAATGGAACCATGTGGTAAGGAAGAAAACCATGAAAATGCGGTACCAGTTAATGATAAAGGAAACAAACGCACTTTCAATTCATTTAGCGAGCCTGCCTCACCCAATTGTGCTAAATATTGACTAACATGCTCCCATATGGTTTTCGTGCCTTCTCCAATAAACTTAACAAAATCTGGAATTTTATATCCCGGAGGGCACTGGATGGCATCAAAGTACTCGGGATACGGTTTTTGGTAAATCCGATTCCGAGGTAACTCAACTCCAAAATTCTCTCGAAGCATCTTAGCCATCTCCTTGATACGTCTCCAACGTATCTATAATTTTTTATTGTTCCATGCTATTATATTATCTATCTTGGATGTTTTATATGCATTTATATGCTATTTTATATTATTTTTGGACTAACCTATTAACCTAGAGCCCAGTGCCAGTGCCAGTTTCTGTTTTTTCCTTGTTTTTGAGCTTCACAGAAAAGGAATATCAAATGGAGTTCAATTGACCTGAAAATCCACAGAGAATATTTTTGGGAAATATAAAAAATACTGGAATGAAAAGTTATCGGAGAGGAGTCCCGAGGCCACCACAAGGGTGGAGGGCGCGGCCCCCCCCTAGGGCGCGCCCTCCGTCCTTGTCGTCGCCTCGTGGGCCCCCTTTACTTGTCCCTGACGCCAACACCTCCTATAAATCCCAAAACCTCCAGAACATAACCTAGATCGGGGGTTCCGCTGCCGCAAGCCTCTGTAGCCACCAAAAACCAATCGGGAGCCCGTTCCGGCACCCTGCCGGAGGGGGAAATCATCACCGGTGGCCATCTTCATCATCCCGGTGGTCTCCATGACGAGGAGGGAGTAGTTCACCCTCAGGGCTGAGGGTATGTACCAGTAGCTATGTGTTTGATCTCTCTCTCGTGTTCTTGATTTGGCACGATCTTGATGTACCGCGAGCTTTGCTATTATAGTTGGATCTTATGATGTTTCTCCCCTCTACCTTCTTGTAATGGATTGAGTTTTCCCTTTGAAGTTATCTTATCGGATTGAGTCTTTAAGGATTTGAGAACACTTGATGTATGTCTTGCATGTGTTTATCTGTGGTGACAATGGGATATTCATGTGATCCACTTGATGTATGTTTTGGTGATCAACTTACGGGTTCTGTGACCTTGTGAACTTATGCATAGGGGTTGGCACACGTTTTCGTCTTGACTCTCCGGTAGAAACTTTGGGGCACTCTTTGAAGTTCTTTGTGTTGGTTTGAATAGATGAATCTGAGATTGTGTGATGCATATCGTATAATCAAACCCGCGGATACTTGTGGTGACATTGGAGTATCTAGGTGACATTAGGGTTTTGGTTGATGTGTGTCTTAAGGTGTTATTTTAGTATGATCTCTAGGGCTATTTGTGGCACTTATAGGAATAGCCCAATAGATCGATCAGAAAGAGTAACTTTGAGGTGGTTTCGTACCCTACAATAATCTCTTCGTTTATTCTCCGCTATTAGTGACTTTGGAGTGACTCTTTGTTGCACGTTGAGGAATTATTATATGATCTAATTATGTTATCATTGTTGAGAGAATTTGCACTAGTGAAAGTATGAACCCTAGGCCTTATTTCGAAGCATTGCAATACCGTTTTCGCTCACTTTTGTTACTAGTTACCTTGCTGTTTTTATATTTTCAGATTACAAAAACCTATATCTACTATCCATATTGCACTTGTATCACCATCTCTTCGCCAAACTAGTGCACCTATACAATTTACCATTGTATTGGGTGTGTTGGGGACACAAGAGACTCTTTGTTATTTGGTTGCAGGGTTGTTTGAGAGAGACCATCTTCATCCTACGCCTCCCACGGATTGATAAACCTTAGGTCATCCACTTGAGGGAAATTAGCTACTGTCCTACAAAACTCTATACTTGGAGGCCCAACAACGTCTACAAGGATAAAGTTGCGTAGTAGACATCAAGCTATTTTTTGACGCCGTGGCCGGGGAGGTTAGTGCTTGAAGGTATATCTTTAGATCTTGCAATTGAATCTTTTAGTTTCTTGTTTTATCACTACTTTAGTCTATAAAAGAAAATTACAAAAAAATTGAATTGAGGTTGCCTCATATTATTCATCTTTATCATGTCTTTCTTGAAAATGATGGATCGGAAAATTGTGCTCAATTGATAGAAGAAGAATGCAATAAAATGTTTGGCACGAAATCTTTGAATGATGAGCATGATTGCAATGTTGTTAGTATGAATTCTTTGAATACTCATGATGCTAATGATATGCAAAGCTACAAGCTTGGGGATGCTATGTTTGATGAAGATGATATTTTTAGTCCCCCAAGTTGTGATGAGAAAATTTATTATGATGATAGCATGCCTCCTATTTATGATGATTATATTGATGAAAGTGGGTTTGGAAGAGTGTCAACTCTAGGTACTGATGATCCCACTATTTTGGAGGGTGTTGAATCTTATTACAATATTGATGAAAGTGGATTTGGAGAGGTCATGACTTTATTTAGTGATGAATCCACTATTTCGGAAGAGGTTCCAATTGATTATGAGAACAAAGTTGCTATCTATGATGATTATTGTGATGACATGTATGCTATAAAGAATAATGATAACCATGAAACTTTTCATCATGATTTTAATTTTCAATTGGATTATGCCTCACATGATTGTTATTTTGTTGAGTTTGCTCGCACTACTATTCATCAGAATAAATTTGCGTATGTGGAGAGTAATAAAATTTCTATGCTCGTAGATCATGAAAAGAATGCTTTATGTGATAGTTATATTGTTGAATTCATTCATGATGCTACTGAAAATTATTATGAGAGGGGAACATATGCTTCCACATATTGCAATAATATCAAGTTTCCTCTCTATGTGTTGAAAGTTTTGAAGTTTTGCTTGCTTTACCTTCCTATGCTAGTTGATTCTTGCTCCCATAAATTGTTTTCTCACAAAATCCCTATGCATAGGAAGCGGGTTAGACTTAAATGTGTTAGTCATATGCTTCATGATGCTTCCATTATGTTTCAATCCTTATCTTTTATGTGAGCATCATTGAAATCATCATGCCTAGTTAAAAAGGCATTAAAGAAAAGCGCTTATTGTGAGACAACCCAATGTTTCTACCTACTGTTTTTGTGTGTTCACATGATTAGGCTACTGTAGTAATCATGTTTTATAGCTTTTGTTTCAATAAAGTGCCAAGTAAAGCCTTTGGGATAGTGTGGATGATAGTTGACTTGATTCTGTGCAAAAACAGAAACTTTTGTGTCCAGTACAAAGATTCCTATCTTTCACTGGAATGTGGAAATATTCTCGTTTATTTACAGTTGATTGGTATACAAATTATCTACATTGTCCTAATTCTTCAGAATTTTTGGAGTAACAGAAGTATGACCTTAATTCAGATCTTTAGGTACTGTTCTGTTTTTGACAGATTCTGTTTTCGATGCATAGTTTGCTTGTTTCCTAGTTTCTATGGCTTATATTGCTCAATATAAATTATAGAAATGATAGGGTACAGTAGGTATCATGTGATAAATTTTTTGAATCTTGTCTTGACAGTACCAAAGTGAATGATTTGTTTTATCATACTAACCCATCTCATGGAGTTCCGTTAAGTTTTGTGTGATTGAAGTTTTCAAATTTTGGGTGAGATATCGATATGAGGAGAATAAGGAGTGACAAGACCCTAAGATTGGGGATGAACAAGGCACCCCAAGGTAATATTCAAGGAAGATCCAAGCAATTAAGCTTGGGGATGCTCCGGATGGCATCCCCTCTTTCGTCTCCAATATTATCGGTAACCTTACTTGGAGCTATATTTTTATTCGTCACATAATATGAGTTTTGCTTGGAGCGTCATTTTTTTTATTAGGATTTTCTTGCTGTTATTTAGAGTAATGTTATGTATCTTTTATTTCAATAAAAAGGTCAAGTATAGCCTTTACCATACTTATTTTGCAAGTCTATATATTGCTGTTTTGAAAACAGAAAGTTTTCTGTTGTTGTCTGAATTCTTATGGAAAGTCAGAACATGATAAAATCTTGAAATTTTTACACTTTGAGAAATAAAAAATTTTATACAGTGTGGTAATTTTTCAGAATTGTTGGAGTTAGTTAAGTATAATTACAATTGCACTCTTTACAGACTGTCCTGTTTTGACAGATTACTGTTATGTTTGCATATGTTTGCTTGTTTAATGATTCTATTTGAGGATAGGAGTATTAAATATGCAGAGGCATTTAGTATGCAATATTAAATAATAATTTTAGTGATTTGCTACAGTAAAGAATGATAAGGTTTTGCATTTGATTTATACTAACTTATCTCACGAATTCTTGTTGAGTTTTGTGTGGATGAAGTGTTTAATAATTAGGGAAACCATCATATAAAAGGAATTAAGGAAACAAAAAAGCTCAAGCTTGAGGATGCCCAAGGCATCCCAATATAATATTTCAAGAAGTCTCAAGTATCTAAGCTTGGGGATGCCCCGGTAGGCATCCCACCTTTCTTCATCAAGAATTATCGGTTAGTGTCGGTTGAGCCTAAGTTTTTGCTTCTTCACACGATGTGTGCTATTTTTAGAATGTCATTTTATTTTGTTTTGCTTGTTGTTTGAATAAAGTACTTAAGATCTAAATTTTCTTTATGAGAGAGAGTCTTCACATAGCTACTTAATTATTTGACTACTCATTGATCTTCACTTATATCTTTATAGAGTAGTTTGTTATTTACTCACGTGCTTCACTTATATCCTATGAGTAAATGGTTGAATGAATTGAATATCATAAATCTGAATTTATATATGTTTCATATGCTTATACCATGGGGAGTAATGACTTCACATATAAGAAGTAGATGTGGTAAATTTATTGAAATTTAGCAAACATAGTATTGGTCACTTGAACAATTCATGAAAGAATATTGAAGGAAGAGAGATTTCACATATAAATATACTATCTTGGACATCTTCTATGATTGTGAGCCCCATTAATTATTTTCAAACTTGAGCAAATTAGTTGAAGTTGGACAAGGAAGACAACGTAATGAGTTATGCTTGGGTATATTTGTATAGAAGTTATATTGTTATGGATCCTCCAACATGTGGTGCTTGCTATTTAGAATCTTTTGCTAGCCAAAATTTCTGTACTAAGCGGGAATACTGCTTGTGCATCCAAAATCTTTGAATCAAGTTTCTTCCATGAGTGTCCACCATATCTACCTATATGTGGTATTTACCTGCCGTTCCAAGTAAATTTACATGTGCCAAACTCTAAACCTTCAAATAATAATCTGTTTTGTATGTCCGGATCGCTCATGTAGCGACTAGGGGCTGTCAGTATCTTCCATGCTAGGTGGGTTATTCTCACGATGAGTGGACTCCGCTCATCATTCACGAGAAAATGGCTGGTAACTAGGATGCCCAGTCCTATGATCAAAAGATCAAAAACAAAATTGCAAATAATTGCAAACAAAACTCCCCCAGGATGTTGATAGTTGGACGGTACCCGTTGTTTCGGACAAGCCGTGGAGTGTGATTGTTGGTGGAGGGGGAGTAAAAAACTTCTGTTGCAGTGGCATAGGAGGAGTAGGACTACTAGTTGTAGGTAGGCACTGTGGCATGTATGCCGAACCATAGTTCGATAGTGGCCGAGTGGTTGTATCTGTAGGTAGGGTTTGGTTCGGCGTTGCCACCGAACCTGGCATGCTCATGATAGGATTAATGGGTGCAGCCACAATCTAATTTGTTTGGGTAGGATAATAAGTCATCGGCATGGGAGGCGCCGATGAAATAGGTAAAGCCAGATTAGGGTTTTGCACACTAGCAGCTACACTACCATTACCACTAGATGATTGAGATATATTCTTCTGAGCATTAGTATTTTCTATGAAAGTTTGATAGACTAGATTGTTACCATCAGCAATACGACTCTCAATCTCAGCCCACTGCTCAGGAGAAAAGGTAGTACTCACAGAGGGTTTAACCTGCTCGGCTTGAAGAGGAGGGAACTTGATTTCTTCAATCGGAGTGATGTTGCCTTGGCGATCCTTCTTGAATTTTGCAAGGAACTCCTGCAAATCCTTCTCTTCGCGCGCCTTCTTGTACTCCTCATAGATTTGACGATGATCGGCCGATATCTCATCAAGACTGGGCTTAATGATGTTATCGGCGTCTACCTCAGATGGCTTGGGAAGATCGGACATGGTGGATGATGACGATTGATCTTCAGGTCCCCAGCGGAGTCGCCAAAAAGTGTGTTGACACATGAACACGTCACGTGTACCCTCGACGCCGGGGGTGATGCACCACAGGTCACGTCGAAGGAGACCCGACCGACAGCGTGATACGCAGGACAGTCGGCGGGCGCTTTTGCAGACCCGAAACCCCACACACCCGGGAGGGACCCCGTCAGGGAGTGCGGCAGCTATGGGCTGCCCTAGGTTGATTCGCTCGCCCCTAGAGCCTCGGGATTCACAGCTCTCAAACATGAAGAACAGCGAGGAACGAGAGAGAAAAATGGTGGGGAGATAAAACGTAGATGAAAAAGTAGTGTATTGATTTGTTCGATTGTGTGTTGTTCAATCGGGCGTCACCTCTTATATATATATATGAGGCGGTGGGACTTCTCGTACAAGAAAGGATTCATCTAGGCTTTCCTTACACGAAAAATTATATCAATTCACGTCCTAGAGTCCTAGTTCTATTCCAACTCGGATTCAATCTGAATCTGGCCCAATCTTCTGCCTCCCTCCTTGTGCGGGCCGTCGAATGTGCATATGAACTTCGATCAAGGCAGCCAACATATCAAATTTGTGCGTCTCGACGAGACGAACAACTTTCATGTTGATCATTTTTCCAAACAAGGCCATCTTGAATACTCTACGAGGTCATCTTTAACTTCCAGTCGGACTCGGTCTTGCAGCTGACTGGACTGTCTGAGTCTTGTAGCGAATTTGCAGGCCATATACTATCTCAGATGATGATGACTCCAAAAAAAAGTAGACCGTTTCGACGATACCCACAACTTCCGTGTTGAACACTTTTTTATCCGAGCCAATCTGAATAACCTTTCAGGCACATCTTCAGCTTCTGGTTGGAGCACTCGGATCTGAATCTCTCCACTCAGATATTAGAGTCTTTCACTCGGATCGCCCGACTAGACTTCTGCACTCGGACGACAATCTTTCACCCGAACAACAAGCTTTCACTCGGATGACAATTTCATTGTGATTTATAATATTTTCACTCGGACGGCAATCCTTTACCCGAACGACAAGCTTTCACTTGGATAACAATATTTCATTCGGATCCGTAATATTTTCACTCGGATGGCAATATTTTCACTCGGATGACAATCTTCTACACGAATGACTATATTTTCACTCGGATGACAATCTTTTACTCGATCGGCAAGTTTTCACTCGGACGGTAAGCTTTTCACTCGGATGGTAAGCTTTTCACTAGGATTTCCCGAATGAAAACATAGCCTGACCTTGATTTGCCTCTCCAGGTCGCATACGACCTCGGATTGAGACGATTTATATATGCAAATCGATCAGCTCGACGAGGCGAAACTTTTTCATGTTGAAGCTTTTTCGATTTAATGCTGTCTTGAGGGCCGAATGACTCGCGCGACCCATCAGACATCTGTCTGGTACCTCGGGCCATATTTCTGTTCAGGGTCAGTCTGCGGTATATTGCCTCTAACTTTTGCATACAAACTCGGATTGAGATGATTTATATATGAAAATTGATTGCCTCGATGAGACGAAGACAATTCATTTGGAGTGCTCCTTCATCCGAGGTCGTATTGAAAGTGTAATCGGTCAAAAATCACTCAGAACACTAAATTCTGCAACTTGGAGTACAATTTCGGCCCCTAAGATGTGGTCGGATGACAATAACCTGAACATCAAAGTTGTTTCACTCGGCGACGTGAAACTTTTCATGCTGAAAACCCCTTCACTCGAGGCCATCTTATTTTCCTTTTATGCCGTGCCAAAATCTGATGTCAACAACTATGAATGATTATGAATAGTTTTGGTTCATCTGATGATCTAATCACGCTGGCTGATAGTTCTGAAATATTTTGCAGATAGTATAAGAAACTATTTGTTTAATATTATAAAAATCTTGACTTGTGATCTCCTATCTTGCAAATAAAATTCTAGACAGGTCCCCATTTGTTGATCTAAAGAGAGAAGCGCTTAGTGTTATGAAGCTTACATGGAATTTCAAGATAATGAAGATCAGTTGGTGGGCAAACAAGGCGGCTCATGAATTGCTAAGTTTAGTTTTGACAACAAGGCAGATGCTCAAATGGTTTACTTTTCTATAGTGTTTCGCTCTGCGTGGTGTATGCTGTAATGAATGATTGTACAAACATTTTAAGTTCATTAATATAGGGTGTTTTTTATAAAAAAATCTTGGCTTGTGATCCCGTCGTTAATTCTATTTAGTGACATCCTTGTTTTAACATGGTACAATTGTAGACTCTCACATACACGCACATACACTTAACCCTATGAACGCACGCACGCACACCCAACCTCTATGAGCACCTCCGCGATACTGAGCCGGCACGACATCTTGAGATTAATGAAGTCGCCATAGACGTCTTCTTAGTCGACGGGAACGTTTCCTCCCACTGAACGCACATCACCGAAAGGCCTAAAATAAATCTAGGAAAATGCGACCACAAGTACTACGTCTAGTGCTTGAACTCTGATGGGTTGGTTCCACCACAAGGAACCTAGGCATCCTATTTCTCGGTACATATTGCTTATCCTAGTGTGGATTCTTTTATGGGCAGCGGCAGGATAACTCTTTTTCCTCGATAAAGGGCGTTTGTACTAGCTCAAAATGAAGCAGCAAGTGAATACAAATCATCTTGAGCAACATTACGGAGCTGCATAATTAATTAGGATGGGCATAGCAAAAAGTAACAAGTCCGAGAAAAAAGTAAATAAATATGAATATGAATATGATCCAATAATGTAATTTTTAGGAATATGAATATGAATATGAATCCAATAATGGAAAAAAGGTCACAAGTGTTTTCATTGGAAACTTATTCTGAATATGAATCCAATAATATAGTCAAATTTATGGTTAATGTTTAAACGAAAATACTAAGAGGGCTAATAAATCTAAGAGGAGGAAGTACTATACTACAATCACCATGTGACGTTTGGTGCAGTCGTTGGCAATAAGTTGTAACAAATTAACCACTAATTGAATACTACAATACAAGAACCGTTGGATATTCATAGCAATGAGGCAAGAGCTAAGACTAACGGGACTTCCTCGGAAGCGTCGCGGAGGCAAACCCTAGCGCCACTGCCGGAACACCCCTCCTCCCCTCCCTCTTCCCTCGAAGTCCGGTCGGCTCGGCAGCCGGCGAGGTCTCTTTGTCTCCACATGCGGGGGATTCGGTGCGGGCCGAGTTACTCAGGCTTGGATGCGGCGCTTGGATCAGGGCCAGCGGCTATGGTGGAGCGAAACAATGGTGTTTCTGGTGGGGAGGCTGGTAGGGGGAACAATTGTAGGTTGTCGATAGCGGATTTGATCGCTTTGGATTTTTTTGGGTGCTTGCTTAGGCATAGCTTTGGCTTTATATGACTTTGGTAGTTTTCGGCCTTTTTTTTTGTGTGTGTGGGTTTGTGTTGGTTGTGTGCATCCTATCTATGCAGAGGTCAAGTGTGTGCTCATTTTGCTTGTATTCGCTTGATGCTTCATTTTGAGTAATAAGTTCCACCCTTTGTCGGGAAAATGAGGAACGGTTGCTCCGATGTGATCGAGCCGCCCGTCGCCGGCACAGTGGGTGCCGGTCTTGGGTCGCCGATCTGGTCAAAGGCATGTCCTTTGGTTGTTCTCGTGGTGGTCTAGCTGCAGGGCAGTGGCCCAGCGGGGGGAGGCACGATGGTCGTGGGTGGATCGCGTGGCTCGGGTGCAAGCGGGCAGCCAGCCATGGCTGCTCGGGTGCCATGGTTGCGGGTGGTTGGTGAAGCGGGGGGGGGGGGGGGGGGGGGGGGGGGTGTTGAGCACCGGGGTACATCACTTGCCCAGTCCTTGTACTAGCCGATGGTGGTGGCGTCCGCGGCCGTTGTTTCCTCCGTCACGATGTTCGCACTCCTTTCGTGGCGGTACGGGTGAAAACTTGATCTGCGGGATCGGACGGTGGGGGCTATTCATGGCCGTGCCCTTTTTGGAGGCATCGTCTTGGAGCCCTCGCTCCGGCGTTATCCGACTCACCTCTCCTCAGTGGATCCTCATGGTGGTCTCCGTCGGCTCCAAGCGGTTGTTCTTCATTCATTTGTAGTTTCCTTGGTAGTTGTTGGGGTGGTGTAGCGGTGCCCGGCACCGTTATATCTTGCCTTGGGTGTGTGTTGTGTGCGGTAGTAACGTGTGTTTGTATCGATGTGCTTGCTGATCGGTGATTTATAAATAAAACGGGATGAAATTCTTTTACGGTATATTCTTAGCAATCACATGGAAATACACGGCAGAGATCACTTCCATTCAATGGAAGCAGTAAAGCTCAGGCCGTCCAAACTGCCAGGCTTAATTCAGCCTTTGGTGTTATTCACTGTCCCAGAAAAGTACCTTTCCAATTCGATCATTGCATGCATCATCTCTCCGACAATTAGCCTTTGGCCGACATTACAATATGGATCGTCCATATCATTTCATTTATTATTAAAGTGCTCGTCTATTTAATTAAATTAAGCAACACGAGGACATAGTGTAGATAATTTTTATATTAATTTGTTAGTAAAAGATGTGGAAAGTCACTTTGGCACAGGGGAGTATATGCCACCGGTAAAAAATATTTCAAAGTGTCAAAAAATTCCGAATAAAAATTTGGCGCGTACATCTTGACATTCTATGTGCGCACGCCCAGTTTCACGGAAAACCTGCCTTTTTTTTGGCATGTGTAAAAAAGACAAAAATATGTCTCGTGACAAGCCTTTTTTAATACCGGATATTGTTTTTTTTTCACATGCAGCACAAAAAATGTCGGTTTTTGCGAAACAACTTTTGAGAGCATGTAGAATGTTGAGATGTGCGCGTAGAACTTTTTGTCAGAATTTTGTTACATTTTGAAATACGTGTAAAACACATGTTAAAAACCCCCTCTTACTTGTAATGTAAAAAGAATTTTTAGGTTAAGAGCTCATCGACCAGGACATGCTGACAAGTGTGCATTGCGTCCAAAGCAATCCTGGCTTGCTCATTCCTGGACCACACATAAACAGCTCCACTAGTATTTTCTTTCGAATCAAACCCCGCTAAATTAACGCCGGATAGAAAGGTGGTCATAAATCAATTATTATACTAACTCAGTTGATGGAATGCACTTAATCCTTTCTCTCCTCTCTAATTTTATATGTTTTTTTCTAACTTGGTCGGTTGTGACAGCTGAGTTCTCTTTGCTCTCAAACAAACAAAGAAAACGTCATCAAAATATGTATGTTCAAATGTGGCGTGTTTCAGCTTAACTAGGTGACACGACAAGAGAGAGTGATTATTTCGGGAACAACTTCAACCAACATACGTATGTGTGTAAATATAGTGTGTGGTAACGATTTGAACGAGAAAGGATGCAAAGAATAGTAGTTACATTTGAATGAGGAAGGCGACACGACTCACCGTCCATGTACACACTGCTCAAATCTTTCTATAGACTGTCGGTGCGTTGCCACGGACCAACAGATAAATTTATAATCAATGGTCATTTTCCTTCTTATGAACAAGCATATTGCATGGAATGTTCAACCACAACACAAATGCAAGCACCATCTTCTCTCTATTCTCACAAACAGTAAGCACCCCTCTAGCCGGTCTTTCTTGCTGAACTTGTTGTCCGTCATCTTCTTTGTCCATATATCATTCATCCTTTCAATCTATTACCCCTTGACTCTGCATGTAGCTTCCATGTCGTTGTTTTGTTGTCTCGCAAGGTTAAAAAACAACCCAACCACATCACCTGTCCGATCTATTCCTAATCTAAGGAAGCTAAATCTAGTTGAATGCGTGTGTGTTGCCCTCAAACAACAAACTTATCTATGAAAACATATAAAAAAATATTATTATACATCGCATGCTTATGACTATGTTGTCACAAGTACTTCTTGTCTATCTCTTTCTTTTCTCTAAATATGTTTCTCCAAGCATGCATTTCAATTTCCACCCTCACCAACATATCTACTTTCATGTGCTCCTTCAACTCCATAAATATGTCTTATTCTCCCTCCTCCATGAGATTCTCTTTGCATTGTTGTGTTGCATATCTGTTCTTTAAAAACAAGGCAAGTGAATCACATCATCAATATTAGTCATCTATATTGGGCACCCGGGAAGAAGGTACAATCGACTTCTCCAACCAGATTTGATTCCGTCTATGTGTTACTTTTCTATATTGATAAGTTTTGTCTCCGAACCAAAATTTAAGCTTCCTCATGTTCAACAAAAGTACTAAAATTGAGATGCAAAATACATGCGCACACGCATACATATCAGATCATCCACGCATTTACACATGGACAACGAACACCAAGCAAGCATGCATCAACAAATCTTCTCAAACAAGCGTACACATCCAGATCTGGTAGTATACAAGATCCATCACAAATACATCAAGCACATGATACATCTAGATCTGAAATATTGATAAGATCCATGATAAATACATCTAGCACAGGAAAAGTGATTCACGCTCTGGTAAGTGGAGAAAGGATCTACAGGCCCATGCCTCACGCAACATAGGGGAAGGAGAGCAGCCACGACCAACGTCACCTCGGTGGCCGCCGCCACCGTGTGCCAGGGCAGCAGGAAGACGCATACTCGACATGCAGGAGGAAATCCTTGGCACAGCTATGCTCAAGATGCAGCAACGACGGAGAACACATCACAACCTCGCAGGGCAGGCCGACGACAACCTAGATGCATCCATACGACCATACAGGAGAGTCGAAGCCTCGTTGAAGGCTTGACTACGAGGGAGACGCACGGAGGGGACGTTAGAGATGGTTGAGTGGGGGACCTGCGCGCCGCCGCTAGCCTAGACCGCTTGATATGGAAGGAACTTGGGGAGATTAGGGTTGTGGAGTGGTGCGCTATTATGGGGAGGTTGGTTTATATGGCGGCTCCAGTAGATCGAATCAAATCTGATTGCGCATCCCGGTTGGTTCGGCAGCGTTCTGATTTGTTTCCTTCCAAAGAAGAGAAGACACACGCGTTCTGATTTCTTTCCTTCGAAAGAAGAGGCTGATTTATATGGAAAGTGCTGGTATATGGTTGCAAGAGGATATCGTTGCTTTTGTTTATGGAGCTTTGGTTTTTTTGGGGCAACGGAGGTGTGAGATGGAAAGAAAATCGATGGGGCTGGAGATGAAAACCGGTGGTGGTGGTCGGCGAAACAAAAATCGATGGGAGGGGCATCTATCGGTTGATGGGGAGGGGTGACGACGAACAAAATGAGCGAATGACCTACTTATAGAGGCTTTAAGAGTAGGGATTACACAAATAATTAAAAGCCTACCCAATTCTCCGCATGCCTACTTAACTGCCAATCAAATCAATTAATTATCTTCCTAATTGGGAAAAAAATCCCTACTTCTAATTATGTGTAGCATAATTAAGGGCCTATTCTGATGTCCTCCAACTCCAAACTTCACAAAATCTCTGCCAGAAACCAACCCGAATGTTACAGCTCCAAAAGCTAAGATTCTCGAAGCTATCCTGAGTTGTAGTGTATTTTTGTGGAGGGAGGGAAGACCAGCTTCTCGTTAAACAGAAATCTGGAGTTGGACATTATTACGGCTATAATGCCACCGCCTAAGAAAACGCTTCGGTCTATCAGCGCTCCTCCTCGCTCAACCAGGAACCCGCACTGTTTCGCTCGCTCATGTATCCCCTGTGCCTCGTGTTCTCTCTTAAACGGGCTCCTTCCAGCTGGCCCAGGTGGCAACAAAGGCCTGCAGCGCCCCCCAGCTGGGCTGCCAGATCAACAGGGCGTTGGGAGAAGCTGCCTCGGCTGCCGAACGTTTCCAGACCGCCACCTGAAGCGAGAAGCCGAGCGAGAAGCTAGATTTGGAAAGTTTTGGAGAAGCTGGGAGGTTCCAGAACAGGCCCTAAGTGTCTAGCTAATTAATTAATTGCATTAATCACTCGGTTTCCAAATTGATTCGATGCAAAAAATAATTTCTATTTAAATGGATCTAATTAAGAGCATACATAATTAACTCTCTAGCTAATTAATTGCATTAATGGTTTGCTTTCCAAATTGATTCTGCGCTCGATTTCTAGAATATTTTTGCATGAATGACTATTACGAACGACGACGACTACCGAGTATTGTAGCACACATTTTTTAAACGAATTTCTTAACATTTGAATGGTCACACTTGATTTGATAATGTAGTCTGTTTGGCTCTCTGTATGACTAATAAGAAATATAATATGACCGCGGCCACGTATGCATGTACGTGGCGGTCTAACGACCCTCCTTTCGCCACGGCCGTCCTCGACGCCGTGATGCACGCGCTGACATTCTTGAGTACCGCCCCGACATCAGGCCCGGCTACGGCGTCCTCCATAGTGTCGCGCACGGCGTCTCTCCGCAGGGGCGTGCGGATGTGTACGCCCATAAGAAAAAGATATATTATTCTTATTATATTAGGAAACATGTGATTGCCAATTAATAGTAGAGATAATTAATAGTAGAGATAATGATAATAATATGGTATAGTGCGCGGGATTAATGATTTCTTATTGAGAAATATGTCATTTTGTTTTGGAAGGTTATCGAGAAAAATATTATGTCATATTTTAGGAAGGTGATCTCATATATATGGTGCGATTTTTTAATTCTTAATTAACTATTATTTACATGATTAAAATAAATCAACACCTGCCAAAGCAAGCACGAAATAAGATCTCACTTCAATGGGATTTGGTTTTTAATGAGAAAAAGAAAAATCAGTGGGAGAGGTGGAGGAAGGTGGGAGGAAATAATACCGGACGAAAATAAAACCGGAGTACCAGGCTACCAACTGCTCCATTAGGAATAGAGATGAAGCAGTTGGTAGCCTGGTACACTGGTTTTATTTTCGTTCGGTTTTTTCGTCTTACATCCCACCACCCCTTCCGCTGGTTTATTTTCGCCGCACCTCCCACCACTCCGTACCATGGGTTTATTTTCGCCTCACCTCTCATTGAATTTTTTTTCTCCCTCCCATTAAAATCCGAAATGATTAGTTCGATCCTCCTTTCATATTTTTCGTGCTTGATTTGGCAGGTGCCGATTCAATTAAATCACATAAATATTAGTTAATTAAATTTTTTAAAATCACCCATATATATGAGATCACCTTCCTAAAACAGCAGACCGAAGATTTTTATTTAATAACCTTCCAAAATAAAACCAAATAGGTCTCGATAACAAATTGTTAATCCTGCACACTACGTCATTTATTTTTTGTCATTATCTGTACTATTAAATCACAATCACAATTTTCCCTTGCCTAATCTCTAACGTTAAAAGGGAATGTGTACGTAGTCATTCGCCGATCCGCCTCCCGATCCCCTGCCGCGCCGACATCCTCGGAAACAACGCCACCCTGCACCGATCCTCGCCACCAGGGTCTGCGTACTGATGCTTGGTGGTTATTTCCACCCGCCTCATGATTGATTCGGTCGCCACCGTGGGTCATCCTTGTGGATCCGAGAGGGAAGAGGGGGTAGGAGCGATGGGCCACCGGCGCAATTCTGTGCGTTGCGATCATGGTCGGGAGGCCCAGGAGCAAGGCGACGCTGGCAGGTAGACGAAGGAGGCGGGCGGTGGAGGATGAGCTCGTCACCGGAACTGCGTGAAGGACGCAACCCCCTGCCGGCGAGCCCACCGTCGCCGGAATAGTTTAAAGTTCACATCTACCTGACTTCAAGTTCTTATGGTAAATTATTTAAGTAATTTTAGTCAACTCAAAAGGCTCCAAGGTTCTTTGTCTATTATTTCCTGATCAACCCTGGCATGAAGACTTTCGGTTTGTCTTTGTTACAGTTGCTTTACCATTCGGTCTTGGTCCCTGAACTATGTGAACATTGTCAGCTTAGTAAAATGGTATGAGGTTGTGTGCAATACACATAGCAGGTAGAAAAACTACCATTGTATTTGCATATAGTGCTTGAGGCGCAATTTTTTTAAAACATGTTGGTGGTCAGTGGTCAACATAAGTTTTCAAAATTTTGCATGCTGTTAATATTCTTGAATTTATTTTAGTTGACTGCATAACTGAATAACATTTCTCTTCATGTTCTTACTATATATTTTTCAGACACATTTTTTTCTGGAAAATGTGCATGATGCAATCAGTATTAAAGCCATGAGATGAGCCATAAACGATTCACCATCTCCTTTATTTGTAAGGTGTGATATGGATGATATAAAAATGAAATGTTTACACCGGCAAGAAAAGCCACCTTGCCCGTGGAGAAACACATCTTTAGTCAACCTGCTAGACATGGGCAGAGTTGAAAATGCAAAATAGGGTGTAGTATATTCTTAATGCTAACTGCCTAACTGTTTAATGTTATTTTAGGACCATTCTATAATATGCAGTGTATTCTTTTACTAAATTTTGCACCATTGTATGGAAGTTGTATTATTATATAGTGTATATGTAAATATTGGCACCCTAACATATTCAATGGAGCTGATTTTAATGCATAGATGCAAACATATTCAATCATTTCCTGTAGGTGTTTACTTCTCACAGTTGCATATTAGGTAATAGAGCAAACACTTTTCGCTGCCTCGTCACCATGGATTAATTGTGCTATTATTTATTTTCTATGCTGAAAAGCAATCAAAACACGCGCTCTAATGTCTACTTAAAAGTATCATGTATCTTCAGATAAGTTCTGATGTTCATAATATATTTTAAGGAAATGAGTAATGCTGACGTCTTGGGTGTTAGCTAGCACGATAGCTTGTGTTCTTTTCTACACGAATTAGTAGAAGAGTGCTTCTTGCTCTGGGATATGATCTTCCTTGGATGAAGTAGCACTTTTGAACTTGTACTTACCCTCCTCTCTGTGTAGGTCTGCATCAAGTAATTCTGTTGTTGATCTCCCTTTCCATGTAATTCTTTCTCTATCTTTTATCTTAGCACAATATCGTAGTAATATAGTTATATCGATTGTTGCATGTGGTTGATCAAAGTAGAAGACTATTGTTTGTAAGTATGTATTTGTTCTTATGTACGCAATTACATGCTTTTGCTTTTAATGCATGTTCAAAGAAGGAGAAAATAATTCGATTGCTGGTTAATATGTGACTACCTTTCTAATGAGAGTAACTTCGTGTTGCTGAGTTTTCACTATTTGCTTCGCAAAGCTGTTGTGCCCATACTGAAAAGGCCATAATGAGAATGTATATAACATTAGCTTCTTATTTATTTTGCTAATTGCACTGTGACTCTAATTATAGCTGCCAACAAGGAGTCCCTTGATCTCATATGGTGAGTTGATGATTTTCTTTCCCAAATATCCATGTGATAATTTTGACAAACCAAAATATCATTTTTCTTGACATGCATGCAGAGTGGAATGGGCCTTTTGATTCATTTTATAGAAATAGTGGCTGCAACTTCGAAGAACAAGTCGAAACTAGGAGAGAGAGAATGAGAGATAGCCAGGGAGGGAGGGAGAGGGGAGAGAGAAAGGGAGAGAGAGAGAGTAACTTTCTATTACTGAGGAGGAGAGGGAGGGAGGGAAGGAGGGAGAGGGAGAGAGAGTGTGTTACTTCGAAGAACAAGCTGCCGAAACTAGGAGAGGGAGAGATTCATTTCATATAGTGGTTGCAACTTTCAAGAACAGACTGTAGAGGGAGGGTAGAGGGAGGGAGATAGGTGGTAAAAAGAAGTTGACATTGTTGCCTGGTGTGCATGAGATTGTTTGTTAGACACAATTAGTGTTGAGTCACTAACATGAGACCATGTATGCTCCCGTTGCAACGCACGCCCAACCTGTGAAATTGATTGCGACTGTGGACAGACTTTGTTACCAATGTCATTTGTTCTTATTATTTGGTTTACTATCTCAATAATATGATTTATCGGACGTTAAGAAGAGACAACACATTTTGTAGTGGAGATAATTTGAGAGGTAAGAAGAATGAGAACATGCGAGGACAAATACAATGCCTTGTCTTGTTCAAGGTTGGGCATTCGAGGAGGCACTTGGCCGGAGACAATTTGAGAGGTAAGAAGAATGAGAACTTGGGAGGACAAATGCAATGCCTTGTGTTGTTCAGGGTTGTGCATTTGTGAAGGAGGCACTTGGAATGGACAAAAAAATTGAAGTAGATGTGGTGGCTCAAAGAGTGAAGCGAGAAGGTGTCAACATGGTTTGGGCTGGAGTCTTAAATTGCATGAGCCTTTGCACTTGTGGTGGTACAACCGGCGCATGCCTCCTTCCCCTTATTGCGGTGGTGGATCAGTACAAGCACGGGGGGAGGGGGTCAGAGCGGGGCAATTGGTGGGGAACGTCCTTGGCGGTCCGTGGGGAAGTATGGTGTGAAGGAGAGAGAGCGTCATGGCGAAGGTGAGGTGTGAGTCGTACGGTTTTAAAGGAGGGGGCTCCAGCAAGAAATGTCCTGCTACGACAGGAAGCCAAGCAGGAAGGGAAGAAGGCGACAGGAAGAGTGAAGAGTGCGTCGTGGGGTGGGGTTTTGTGTTGGGCCCATGTGTTGGAGATAACATGAAAGATAGTCCGGACAACCACATTTCTCCCTCACATATGGTCTGAATTTGGGAGAGCTCGGACTGTCTAGATGGTTCAATTTTGCGGAGCCCACTAGGCACCCGAACATGCTCGGGCCTGCGAGGGAGAAATGAGATTCGACCTTAATAATTTGTTTGATTCATTTATATGTGCCGTAGCCCGTAGCAACGCACGGGCATTCTACTAGTCTGCTTAATTGTACACATCTGCCTCTACTACCCCATACTTTTTTAGCTTTTCTTTAGCACTACCACCATGTTGGCTTGTCCCTCGGCCCACCTGCGGGCAACCGATTTTTGGGCTGTACAGGACCTGTACCACCATTTTAAGCCTAACTAAATGCTCGCCAGATCCTCCTATTCGGCGCCTGTAGCGCTCGTCAAAGGTAAAACCGTACATACCCCTCAAAAAGAAAAGGAAAAAAAGGTAAAACCGTACACAGCGCACACCCCTGTCTCCTCCGCTAGATTTAGTGGGCCGGCCCATATACACACACACACGTAATGTTTATGTGAAGCTCCCAACTGGTTTTGGGAAGCTTCTAGAAACTTTCGATCTGGTTTCTTTTGATGTTTCTTAATTTTTCCGGTTTTACTCTTTTCTTCATCTGGTTTTTTTCCTTTTTCTTTTTTTTCAAATGCATGAAAATTTTCCAATTCATGAACTTTCTTAAATTCATGAACTTTTTTCAATTTTGAAACCTTTTCAAATTCATGATTTTTAAAAATTTATGAACTTTTTTTAAAACACAAGACATTTCTAATATTTGTGAAAAAAAATCAAAATTATTGATTTCTACTCTCAAAATCAATGAACATTTTAAATTCGGTGATAATTTTCAAATTTGTGAATTTTTAAAAAAGTGATAAACATTTTTCAAATTCGTGATATTTTATTTATTTTTTGAACTCTTTTCAAATTCATGAACTTTTTTCTTAGTTTTTTTATTGTTTTTTAAATTAGTGAACTTTTCAGATTTACAAAATTTTTATTGCATGCATTTTTTAAAATTCGTAAGTTTTTTTTCAAATTTATGAACCTTTATTCATATTTGTGATTTTTTTCTCAAAAGTATAAACTTGTTTTATTTTCATGATTTTTTAAAATCTAAACTTCCCTGAAAAGTCATCGGTCAACATGAGCATTGTTAACGGTCAACAGTGGTCAGTCAAACTGGGAACCCACCAAACAGAGTGAACCAAGGAGATAAAAAACCAAGCAAATCAGATTTATTTTAGCAAAGCCATCCAGGAACGAAGCAAGCACTCGAAACGCTATATTGGCCTAGCCCACACGAGGGCAGTGAGCGCCAGTTCCCCAACTGGCGCATAAGGCGCCACTTAGGAGCAGTCCTAGTGCTCCATCCACTTAGGAGCCTCGGCGGCCAGTTCCTATTCAGCACTTATGGCACAAGTTATAGGCTATTCTATCAACTGGTTCCCACACCCGAATCAGTCGATCGTAGTAGTGGGAGGCCCATCTTTCATGCACTCGGCGGGAACACATGCTAGTTTTAGGAAGCTTCTGGAAGCTACCCAGCCAGTTTGAGGAAGCTTCTGGAAGCTACCCAACTAGTTTTAGGAAGCTTCTAGAAGCTTTGAACCTGGTTTTTCTTTTTTGTTTCTGGTTTTTTGGACCAGGTCTTTGTCCTGTTTTTTCACTTATTTCTTTTCTGTTTTTTGCTTTTCATTTTTTTAAATGCATGGACTTTTTCAAAATTTCAAATTCATGAATATTTTCAATTGCAATTTTTAATGATTTTTTGCTTGAATTTCATGATTATTTTTCAAATTCATGTTATTTTTCAAATTTCCTGGACATTTTTTTCATTTTACTAGATTTTTTTCAAATTCGTGAACTTTTTCCAAATTTAGTTAAATTTTAAAAATCCATGCACTTTTTTCCAAAATGAAGAAATATTTTAAAATTCGAAATTTTTAAAAATTTGTGAACTTTTCCCAATTATTGAACTTTTTTGAAAATTTTAACCTTTTTGTATTTATGACTATTTTCTTATTTTTTGATGGTGAATGGTCAACCGGGTTTATGAACTTTTTTCAAAACTACCGAATTTTTCGAATTTGTATTCTTATTTTATTTTTTTATAGTACGAAATATGTCAGTATAGTGAGAATAGCGAACGAAAAAATGAACCTGGCGAGCAACCGAGAGGGCGGAGAGGGAATTGGGCCGCTTGCGTCCCTTTTCAGCACCTGGAGAGCCGAATAGGAGGTCTCACGGCAGCGGCGATATGTAGAGATCAGTTCGGTGTTTATATGGGCTCTTCACTTGTGATGTTTGGAGGTGTAACTGACACTACTCGCTTGGAAACTTTTGCTTGCCAGGAAGCTATGACTCTAGCTGATGATCTTGGTCTGGTTAGCATCCAATTTGCCTAAGACTGTCAAGGAGTGGTTAATGACATTCTCCGGTGGCCCTCATGGTGCGGCCATCTTGGAGATTGCATGTTGTATGACTGGTTTTCAGTCATGCAAGTTCGTCCATGAATGAAGAAACTTCAACACTGAAGCTTATAATCTTGCCAAGCTTATCTGTATGTTAGATATAGGTCGCCCTGTATGGTTGGATAACCCCCACGGTCCAATTCTTGTATCTATGAACATTCCTGTTATTTAATAATGATTGGCGAGATTTCTAAAAAGTACAGCCGGCTTGCAAGACCAGCACGATAGAGAAGAGATGGGTAGCATTTGCCAAAAAGAGATGGGTAGCACGTTCACCATGCATGGGTGCATACTTCGGGTAAAACGGTGACCAGTTAGCAATAGTAAGTACAACTAGAGAATGGGTGTGCATTGCATGACAGGAATGTTCAGTGTTTTCCTTCTTTTTATGCGAGAAAGTTCATACTTACAAATGAAAATTCACCTAATCAGGAGCATGTAATGCACCAAGAAGTGAAAAGAAGATGTATGATTGAGAAAAATACATGTAATAAAGGTAAATAACGAAAATACCATACGAACCATAATTTGTTAGCTACGAATGTGTATTGTGTAATACTGTAGAATGTCAATAGAAATCTTTTATCAAGGGATAAAATACTAATATCTAATCCCTAGCAAACTACAGGCAAGTTACAAGTTAAATATATCACTATAATCCGTATTCTAAATATGATCTTGCTAGAGCAAGTTAGTTTTTCATTTATTTATTTTACATAGCAAATAGCCTAGAACAACCGCGCAGACCTGTAGTCACCCAAAATTGCAATTCAAAAGCCTTACTAATTCTATTTAATCTCCTTCCATCTCTTTCATGCTCGGGAGCTTCATAAGTGAAGAAACCAAACTATGCTAGTTTTCAAAATTACTCTCCCCGGTGCATATCTTTGTTCAAGAGTACCCATGATGTTGCACCGCCCTAAGTAAAACTTAAGGAGCACATACCTGAGCGAAGTTCTGATTAGGGTTCAGTGCCGCCACAAGCGAAGCACACTTGGATGAACAAAATTGAGAAGAGAAGCTGAAGTAGTAAGTTCTTTTGCTTCAATTGGAAAGAGGATTGAGAGAGCACGAGCAACTTGGTGAGGGTATGTATAAGAGGAAGCCCGTGTTGCATGCCACCGGCAAAAATCAAATGAGTGCACACTAACGATTTTTTTCCTAGAAACACCGATGGGTCAGCAGTACAACATAAATAAACTAGATAATACCCCATGCGTTATTGTGGGAATCGATTGCAATATATCTTAATGAGGTTTGATTGTATGGAGTATAAATATTTAGATTAGTAACACGTGAACCAAAATTAGAAAGTGATACAACTTATTATATTTTATTATGTATATTTTTAAAATATTTATTGATATAAGTAGGAAAAAAGTTGAGACTAGTCATAGTGGGAGTAACATGCATGCCACATAGGCAAAAAAGATGATGTGGCAAGTAATTAAAGAAGAGAGAGACAAATAGAGTAACATACTTTCTTCGTCCCAAAATACAAGTGTCTTAATTTTGTACTAACTCTACTACAAAGTTATACTGAAGTCGAGACACTTATCTTGGGACGGAGGGAGTAATATGTTACCATCACATTGCGCTTCCCAATGCAAAATGACTCTACAAAGTAAAAATGAAGATATCTATATTACCACACATGATGCGGGACATCCATAGCCCTCCGGGGTTTGTGGATTGGAAGCCAGATGTGGGCTAGGGGAGGTGTAGATGCCGGTGAAAACCGCGCCGACTTCGGTCATGGCGGACCATGGCGACGTATTTGTCTTGTTCCTTTGTTGAAGGCATTGTTGCTGCAGCTGCCGTCTTCCGCCACGCCGCTCTAGGGAAACCCTAGATCTTGGTCTCCTGGACCGGACGATGGCAGTGCGCGACGTCGTTCTCCCTCCCGAGGCATCATTTTTTGGAGCATGTGCTGGCTGGAGGGGTCTTGAGGTGAAGTAGTGTGGTCTTCCGAGTCAAAGTCGGCGAATCTCGGCGGTGTGGTGCAGCTGGGTCTCGGTGACGGGCTCTCGAGGATGGACGGGCACAGAGTGGTGGCGCAGTCTGGCGTCGTGGTGACGTCGACAGCAGGCTTGACAAGGTCGTTTCATTGATCCCTGCATCAAAGATGGGCTCGCGGAAAATGGCGGCGACGACTTATGGAGCATGCACATGCGGTGTGTGCTAAGAGTGTGCTGGACCGATGCTCCGGTTTTAGATGGTATGTATAGGAGTGAGGTCAGGGCATGCGGCCTGATCATGACCACCATTATCATCAAGTTTGTAGGTAGAGTGACTTTTGTCGCATAGAAGGTGGATCCAGAAGGATCGGTGTTTTATCTTGTAAGGCATTGTTGAATAATATAATAATATGGTTGAGTGCTTTGCTTCATGCAGAGGCTGGGGATCAACCCCCTTTTCGAAAAATCTGAAAACCCATTTTGTTGACAAGTCAAATATTATCTAATTAAAATATTATCAAACGGTAATGCAATATATCTACAATAGAGCAAACATGACATTGAAATCTATATGCCAAAAAATCTAGTGACACAAGTACACGGGCCGCCCGCTAGTTTAGTTTACAATAAATAACTTACTGCACATCATTATATTGTTTACGAGAAATACATAGGTCGAGCATTTGCCCTATTGTTTACAAACCCGTCTCCGTTACACTGGTATGATCGGCCACATGCCCGTATGATCGTTACAAGTTCTCGGTGGTCATGTTGAGTTAGTCTTTTTCTCTGGGGTCCACTAGACACGGGTTATTGCTGACGTATGCTCCACGCACACAGTCATGCATCACCACCTCCTTACTGCATCACTATCCAAAATAAGTTGAATTCGACATGAAATATTCCATGGACAGCAAAATCTCCCGCCTCATTCGAAATATTTGGCAATCCGGATTAGAGCGCGCGTAATTCCTCTTCTGCCCTTTGTGTATGAAGAACAATACGATGCACATTACATAAAATAGCAAGGGTGCTTTGGTAACTTCTTGTTGGCCCCCACCACATGGCACCTTAACAAACCCCATTTTTTCGCCTCCCACAAAAACGACTCCTCCACAACATCAGAGCTTCTCACATCACGCCAACCGTTGTTCATCAACGCTTCTACCCCCCCTCTCGAAATCCTAGATTGCTCATCCACCACTGTATCAGAGCCTATTCAGTGCAAACATAGGATAAAATAGGCAAAATATAGAACGACAACGTAAGATAGCTTACTTGAAAGATGAGATCTTTTCATCTAAAAAAAATCGTCTCTACTTTGATAGCTAGAATCTCATCTCACAATACAACAATCTATCATGAAAGAGGATAGCTAGGAATAAGGGATGGTCTTCACCCGAGGCAGTGGAGATGGAGTTGGATGTGCGACGTCTGCATGGGTGGAACTATCGCCCCTTATTGAATCGATACCATCTTGTACCTTCCATTTCGATTTGATATCTCTGCACAAGAATAAATAACAAGTTAGAAGAGACTATATGGATGCGCATGGAGTAAAGAATCTTCTGAAGGTTATTGACTGTCATGATGAATCTTCTATGCTTATCATCAGCAGAGAAGGTTCAAAATCATTGTCAATATCCCTCACAAAAGGAGCAATGATGGCTGCCCGGCTCTTTTTGCTTCATAGGTGCAGTGTAAAATCCAACAACAGAGGGTAAGGTTCGGCGCAAGGGTGGCGGCGGAGCGAACAAACATCTGGCTCGAAGGAGCAAGTGAAAAGAGGTCGGTCAAAGGGAGATTTAATCATGTTTTGTTGGAGTCGGGCTGTCAGCTCCGACGTGGCAGACGCGCCCGATCACGTCCCGCGCCGCCCATATCCGCCCCAGATTTGGGCTGGATATGAAGGGTGTCGGTCATTTCGGGCATTTGAGACCAGTTTAAGGCATCCATTTGGGTCCCTTTCTTAACCGGTCACTGACCGAGTTGTCCGACCGGTCGTTTGATAGCAAGGTAATTTGTAACGAGCAACAAGTATCAATGGTAACAAAGGTGCAGCAAGGTAGCCCAATCCTTTTTATAGCAAAGGACACGCCGGAAAGTTCTCTTATAACAAGCAAAGCGTTCTTGAGGACACTTGGGAATTATCATCTAGTCACTTTCATCATGTTTGTTTGATTCACGTTCGCTACTTCGATAATTTGATATGTGGGTGAACCGGTGCTTGGGTGCTGTTCTTACTTGAACAAGCCTCCCACTTATGATTACCCCCTCTCGCAAGCATCTGCAACTATGAAAGAAGAATTAATATAAATCTAACCATAGCATGAAACATATGGATCCAAATCAGCCCCTTATGGAATAACGCATAAACTAGGGTTTAAGCTTGTGCCACTCTAGCAACCCATCATCTACTTATTAATCCACAATGCCTTCCCTTAAGCCCAAGTATGGTGAAGTGTCATGTAGTCGATGTTCACATGACACCACTAAAGCAAGCAACACCATACATATCATCAAAATATCGAACGGATACCAAGTTCACATGATTACTTATAACCAGACTTCTCCCATGTCCTTAAGAACAAAAGTAACTACTCACAAATCATATTCATGCTCAAGATCAGAGGGGTGTTGAATATCATTAAGGATCTAAAAATATAATCTTCCACCAAATAAACCAACTAGCATCAACTACAAGATGTAATCAACACTACTAGCAACCCACAAGTACCAATCTGAGGTTTTGGGACAAAGATTGAATACAAGAGATGAACTAGGGTTTGAGATGAGATAGTGCTGGTGAAGATTGATCCTCCCACAATGAGAGGATCGTTGGTGATATCGATGGCTTCGATTTCCCCCTCCCGGAGGGAAGTGTCCTCGGCGGAATCGCTCCGCCGGAGAGTAAAAGTGGTCCTGCCTAGGTTCCGCCTCGAGACGGCGGCGCTTCGTCCCGAAAGTCTTCTTCAGATTTTTTCTAGGGAAAATGGCATCATATAGGAGAAGATGGGCCCCGGAGGCCTGCCAGGGGCTCCACAAGCTCGGGGGCCGCGTCTAGGGGGGTTGGGTGCGCCCCCAGGCTTGTGGCTTCCTGGTGGGTCCCCCTTTGGTAATTCTTTAGCCAATAATTTTTATATATTCTAAAATAATTCTCCGTAAATTTTCAGGTCATTTGGAGTTGTGCAGAACAACTATCTCTCGTGTAGCCTTTTTCGGTCAAGAATTCCAGCTGCCGCAATCTCCCTCTTCATGTGAAACTTGCAAAATAAGAGAGAAAATGCATAAGAATTGCCTCATAAAGTGCAATAACAATCCAAAATACAATAAATAACAGTAGGAAAACATGATACAAAATGGACGCATCAACTCCCCCAAGTTTAGACCTCGTTTGTCCTCAAGTGAAAGCCAAAATTGATAATCATGACCATATGTTTAGAGAGAGAGGTGTCAATAAAAAATAAAATACAGACATGAAAGCATCATGGTTATTATCATAGCAGCAATATATCATCATAGAACTTCTCATGCTAAAGTAAAAATTCGTTCACAAACTAATCTATGAAACATAAACTTCATTGGAAACTAACAAACTATGATTTCAATCATTGAAACAATCACAACCATCATATTTTCAGAAAGAGTCTATGTAAGAGCTTCGTTTAGCAAGTTTACATACTCAACTATCATTTAGTTTTCTATGATTGCTAACACTCAAGGCATATTTATAGAGCAAAAGTTTCAGTCACACATAGAAAGATATGGACTTATAGTTTCGCCTCCCAACTTATTTACCTCAAGGGCAATGTGAACAATAATAACTCATGATCACCTACATTCAACGGGATATATATATATATACATATATATATATATACATATATATATATATATGTATGGATCTATTCCCGCCACATGATCCTTGCCACTAAAGAGTACATAGATCAGAATAGGGATGAACATTATTGACTCGTGCATAAAAATAAATACATAAAGTAAAAGATAGACCCTTCGCAGAGGGAAGCAGGGGTTGTCATGCACTTTTTATTTTGGATGTGCAAGCTCTTAATGTAAAGGAACGTCACTTTATATTGTCCCTTATGATAGGAACCTTTATTATGCAGTCTGTCGCTTTTATTTCTTTGCCATCACAAGATCGTACAAAGCTTATTTTCCCTTACAATAAAAGATCATACATATTTAGGAGCAATTTTTATTGCTTTATGCACCGATGATAACTGTAGCGACCCGACCCGAATGGATCGAATCTCTGTGTTCAAGTGTCATCCCTGGATCGGTAATGCTGACACACACAGTACTTGAGGGATTTATAACAGAGTAGCAATCACACACTTATTACATCGAATGTCTCAAAAGAGAACTGCTTACAATATATATGGCTTAAGGCCATCTAAATAAGATAACAGCGGAAGGCTTGGAAGACAAAGTGAGTCCATCAACTCCAACGGCATAGCTGAGTGCACGACAACGACCTAGCACACCTTACTCTTCGTCTGAAAAGTCTGCAACATGATATGTTGCAGCCCGAAACGGGTCAGCACATGGAATATGCTGGCAATATAACACAGTAGAGCAATGAACAGAATAAATGCTAATACTACATGCATATGTGGCTGGTGGAAAAGCTCTAGGGTTATACTGTTTTGCGAAAAGCCAATTTTTCCCTACAACAAAGGAATATATTTTATTTAACTATCATGGTGGTTGTTGAACATTGAGAAGGTAAATCCCCCTCTCAATCCCAATTAAAAGTAATTATTAATCCCAACAAATTAATTTAGAGTGACGGGATTCAATATGATAATCCAAGAACCAGATACTCAAGATGTCCATAACCGGGGACACGGCTAATCATGATCAGTTTGTACACTCTGCAGAGGTTTGTGCACTTTTCCCCACAAGACTCGATCTCCTCCGTTGGATTTCTCGCACTACATGGTGTTTGAGAAACGGATGACCGAGACACAGTCTTTCAGAAACATTTACTCTTTACTCTGGGTAGACAGTTACACCTACTTTCCCCTACATCTGCTAGCCTACCACTGAAAGAGGTCATGTAACATACTCAACTATGCTAGAGCCCATAATAGCTTGTGGCTGCACACGGAAGTTTCTAGCATGAATAATCTTATGATCCCTTTGAGCCTGGGTGGCGGACCGTAGGAGGATCACACGGTATATCCCCGGGATCTCCTAGGACAACACTGGTATATCCCCAGGTGCCCAAACAAGCAATCCACCCAGATGTGTATTAAAGTTGCCACCTTAAGTTGACCATTAATTAAAAATCTCACATCTGTCATGGATACACTCAAACCCAATCCACGTCTACGAGCATAGCATGGCAACATAAGCATAGCGTGGAAGTAACTCCCAAGGGTTTGTTATAAAAAGGGCAATAGGTTCTACCTCATCATCTACTTCCCAGTACCCACAAGTTAATCACATCCTAATCATGCAATATTTGAGGGTCGAAACTAATGCATAAAAACTGGGTAACGAAGAAGTATGATCAATGTGTTACTTGCCTTGCTGACGATCTGCAAATCCTAGGGACTCGTAGTAGCACGCTTCGCACTCCGGGAATTCTATCGCAAACAAACAATAGCATACATAAGCAATCAAGCGAAGATGCACGGGTAAAACCCAAATGAGAAGACCTAACCAGAAAGTTCAACTGAAGAACTCCGGTTTGCAAAAAGAATCAAATCAAACGGAGCAACGAAACTCAAACTGCGAAAGAAACAAGCTTTGATTATTAATCTGGACTAAAGTCAAATTTTACAGTAGCAAAAACTTGTTTAAGTTGGTTAAACAGAAAGAGGGCTTCGAGACGAAGATCTAGGCGCTTGAATCGCCTGATTCCGACAAACGAGCGAAAAGTTATACTAAAACGAAAATCGGATCAGAAATCGCGATCGAAAATAATCGCGGAAAATCCGAGAAAAAAGAAAAACTAACGAACAGGCTAACGAACGAACGTTCGCTGTCTGCGGTTAAACGGTGAAAACCGTTCGTTAAAACGAACGTACGGACGAACGTCCGCTAAATAACTAAACCGACGGAAAACCGATCTAAAAAGAATAAACCGGAATTTAAAAAAAAACCGAATCTAGATCTAGGGTTTAAACAAAAACCGATCGGTTTTTCTCACGAAAACCGACGGCGGCGGCGGCTACCTCCGGCGGTCGGCGGGACAGCGGCGGCGGCGAGGCGACGGGGCGGGGCGCGCGCGGTGCGGCGGCGCGGTGCGGCGGGCGGCGCGACGCGGGCGGCGGCGGCTCGGCGGCGAGCGGCGGCGGCTGGCGCGGGCTGCGGCTCTGGCGGCGGCGAGCGGCGGCAGCGGCAGCGTGCGGCGGCGGCGGCTGGTGGTGGTGGGGGTCGGGCGGCGGGGCGGGCGGCATATAAAGGGCCGGGGGGGGTTGGCTTGGGGCAGGGGGCGACGGGGCGGCGGCGTGTCCGCCTCGGACATGGCCGGCGACGGCGGGCGGGCGACTCCTGCGCGGGGGAAGCGGCGGCGGCCTGCTGGCCGGCTTGGGCTCGGCCAGTTCGGTCCGGCGGATTTTTTTTTTAAATAATTCCGCGCAAAAAACAAATAAAAGAAATACTAAACGGACTCCAAAATTCCCAATTAAATTTTCCCCTCCTCTAAAAATCTCCGGACAAGGTAAACATTTATTTGGGACTCTAATGCAATTTTGAAAATGCATATTTTTCAAATTCAAATAAATTGCAATAAAAATCCAAATAAAATATTTATTTGATTTTATATTTTTCCTCCATATTCCATTTATTTTGGAGAAGTCATATTATCTCCTTCATATATTTTTAATATGAATATTTTCGGAGAGAAAAATATTAACCAAATTGATCCTTGTTTCAATATTGGAAAATTCAAATATGAAAACGGTGAAATCCCCAACTCTCTCCGTGGTCTTGAGTTGCTCAGGATTTCGGAGGATCGCAAAATGAAATGCAATAAAATATGATTGATGAATGACCTATGTATAACATTCCAAATTAAAAATTTGGGATGTTACAAACCTACCCCCCTTAAAGTGAATCTCGCCCTCGAGATTCGGGTTGGCTAGAAAACAGTGGGTGGTGTCCTTCCGGAGGTCTTCTTCGCGCTCCAGGTAGCTTCCTCCTCCTCGGTATGATGACTCCACTGAACTTTGCAAACTTGATAACTTTGTTGCGTGTAACTCGGCTGGCAAACTCGAGAATCTTGACGGGTTTCTCCCTCGTAGGTTGATCACTATCCAATTGAATTGCTTCTAGGGGCACTGTATCTCTTAGGGAAATATCAGCCATCTCGCATGGCACTTCTTTACTGGGAAACGTGAAACCCAGCATGAACTCCTGACAGTCCCTTCGGGCAATTCCAACTGTGTAGGCAACTTCCCCCTACGTTCCCAATACTCGGTATGTCCTCCCAACCTCGGGCTAACTTTCCTTTTAACTCCAAACGTTTTCACTCCTCGTAAGGGTGATCTCGTAGATACTGCCTGTCTCCGACTTCATAGTTACCTCCTTGCGTTTTGGATCGGCATAACTCTTCTGTCTGGACTGGCTACTTTCAGTCTATCTCGAATCAGCTTACCCTTCTCTTCGGATTCCTTAATCAAATCCGGTCCAAGCAACTGACGGTCTCCAACTTCATCCCACATCAACGGTGTTCTGCACCTCCTTCCATACAAAGCCTCGAAAGGTGCCATCTTCAAACTGGCTTGGGTAGCTGTTGTTGTATGAGAAACTCCGCGTAGGGCAAAATTGTCATCCAACTAGATCCATAATCTAGCGCACAAGCTGTTAACCATGTCCCTCCAGAATCTGATTGACTCTCTCGTCCCTGTCCATCTGTCCTGCGATGAAAAGCTGTTACTAAACTCTAGCCTGGTTTCCCAATGTCTGGTGTAGTTGGCGCCAAAACTTTGAAGTAAATGGGTCTTCTATCTGATACAATGGTCCTCGGAACCCGTGCGACATACGATCCTGGTCATATATATCTTGGCCACTTCGCACTCGTATATGTGGTTTTCACTGGAATAAAGTGAGCTACTTTGGTCAAACGATCCACTAACTACCCAGATAGAATCATATCCTGATCGGGTCCTGGGTAATCCGTGATGAAATCCATGCCAAGTTTATCCCACTTCCTTCGGTATTGGCATAGTGGCTGTAGCAATCCTGCGGGCTTTCTGATGCTCTGCCTTCACTCTCTGAATACATCACATACGGCTACATACTCAGCAATATCCCTCTTCATACCGTCCACCAGAAACGCACTTTAAATCCAAATACATCTTGGTGTTTCCGGGGTGAATCGAGTATGGCGAGTCATGAGCCTCCTGTAGTATCAACTTCCTGATCTCGGCATTATTGGGTACATACACACGGTCCTCAAACCTAAGGTGTCGCGCTCATCTTCACGAAACCTTTGCTTTTCCTTTGCGCATTCTATCCTTTATCTCGGCAATTTCTTTCTTTGTCTCTTTCTGAGCTTCTCGAATCCTTTCCAATAATTTTGACTGTACTTCCATACTGCGACAAAACCTCTAGGGACTATCCCCAAACGAACTCCTCTGAGATCTTCGATAAACCCCTTTGGTACACCGCCCTTTTGAGGGTATTGACATAACTCTCTCCGGCCAAAGCGTCTGCTACGACATTGGCTTTTCCTGGTGATAATGCAACTTCATATCATAATCCTTTATAAGTTCCAACCATCTCCTCTGCCTGAGGTTCAGCTCCTTCTGAGTGAAAATATACTTCAAGCTCTTGTGATCCGTGTACACATCACAACGGTTCCCAATAAGAAAATGTCTCCAAGTCTTAAGTGCATGAACTACAGCTGCTAACTCCAAGTCATGCGTGGCATAATTCAACTCATGCGGCCGAAGCTGACGTGAGGCATATGAAACAACTCTTCCTTCCTGCATAAGTACTCCTCCCAGTCCTAAGCGAGAAGCGTCGCAATACACTTGGAAATCCTTGCGTATATCTGGCAGAATCAGAACTGGGGCTGTAACCAAACGTTTCTTCAGTTCCTGAAAACTTGCCTCACATTCATCTGTCCATTTGAACTTAGTGTCCTTCTTCAGTAACTCCGTCATAGGCTTCGCAATCTTGGAAAAATTCTCGATAAATCTCCGATAATATCCTGCAAATCCAAGAAAACTGCGGATCTCCCCCACTGAGGTGGGTGCCAACCACTCAGTGACAGACTGAACCTTAGTGGGGTCTACTGCTATACCTTCGCCCGATATAACATGTCCAAGAAATCCAACTTCCTTCAACCAAAACTCACATTTGCTGAACTTGGCATACAACTGATGTTCCCTGAGCTTCTCGAGAACTAAACGCAGATGCTCCTTGTGCTCCTCTTCATTCCTTGAGTATACCAAGATATCATCAATGAACACCACGACAAACTTATCCAAGAACTCCATGAACACCTTGTTCATCATACTCATGAAATAGGCAGGGGCATTAGTCAATCCAAATGACATAACTGTGTACTCATATAGCCCATACCGGGTGGTGAAGGCTGTCTTAGGTATATCCTGTTCTCGGATCTTCAGCTGGTGATACCCTGATCTCAGATCGATCTTGGAGAAACACAAATTGGTTAGTCCTTGTAAAAGGCGTCAAAAAACAAAATCATTAATACATTGGCAGTGGGTACTTGTTCTTATCGTAGCACTTCATTCAATCGCGATAATCAACACCCATTCTCAAGGATCCATCCTTCTTCTCAACTAAGAGCACTGGGGTCCCCACGGTGATAACTTCGTCGAATGTAACCTTTCTCCAATAATTCCTGTATCTGCTTCTTAATCTCCTCAGATCATTGCGCACCGGTATGGTCTCTTTGATATTGGTCCGGTGCCTGGCAACAACTCTATCAAGACAATGTCTCGTCCGGCGGCATGCCTGGTAACTCCTCTGGAAATACATCGGGAAATCTTCACAATAGGCACCTCCTCCTGAACAACTCCCGTGAAGAATTTACTTGGCTCCTTCTAGGCACATGCCTAGATACATACTGATCCTTTTTCCCTCCGGGGTGGTAAGCGAAATCGACTTACTCGCACAATCGATGCTTCCTCCATACATCGATAGCCAATCCATGCCTAGTATCACATCCAATCCTTGTGACTTCAAAACCATCAGGTCTGAGGGGAAACATGACTTCCAATGATCAAGGGCATCTGATGGGTTTAGAGGAGAGAGATTAAATAGAATAGAGTAAGGTCTGTGAGAAGGCACTACCCTAAGCACATGAGACAAACACATTCAAAACACCACTACTCAATTCAAGCAAGAGCATACATCGATCTAACTACACCGTTACAAAGTGCTCGGACTATTACTATTACATGGAAAAATACTAATGATAATATGGTGATCATCTAGAAATTTGATCGGTGGAAGACTCCATGATATCCCTGCCCAGCTTCGTCTTCATAATCATCATCACTACTGTCGGGGTCGAGTCGGTGTCGTCGATGAATGTAGTCTTCAGATCGAATTCCTCAGGGCGTCTCTTGCTCTCTCCGGGCGCGGGGTCGCCCATGAATCATCCTAGCTTCCTTGTCAGTCGTCATTCTTCTCCACTAGTATTGGCATTTCCTCCTCGTACCATCGCGTGTAGACTTGAGTTCCTCTCTTCTAGCTCCATTTTCCTGGTCTCACCTTCTTCAAATCTATCATGCTTGCACACATCTGGTTCTCCTGTCGACGAATGTGCTGGTTTAACTCCTGGATAGAAGCTCAATGGACCTGTCCCTCCGGGTGCTGATCATCTCCCATTGCTCATCTCCGGCGCCCAATAACTGGTAGATTGTGTCCTTAAGATCCTTGTGATACCCTTTGCCGATGCGTCCCATGGCGATGTGGGCTGCCATGCTCTTTCCTAGACTCCAGGTTGGTGCATCAAGGAAAACTCTATGGGCTCCGTAACTGGCGTGAATGTCCTTCCTGGTATTTGAACTCGAATCATCCAACGCTCCTCTTCTGGTACAGTGGTGTGTAGGTCCCGTGAAGCGTGTAGTATTCCGATGTTCAGGTACCTAGTGACTTCCTTCAAGTGTCGTCCAAAAGGTTTGTCTTCATCCGGTTGTGTAAACTTGTTCCTGAGTCTGCCATCCTAAGAAATAGAGATGGAGAGAAGTCAGAAATGAGTAGAGAAGAGTGACCTATGGCTTTTCTTAGTGGTCGTGTCCTACAGTCAGCGTGTGCTCTGATACCATCTCTGTAGCGACCCGACCCGAATGGATCGAATCTCTGTGTTCAAGTGTCATCCCTGAATCGGTAATGCTGACCCACGTACTTGAGATTTATAAAGATAGCAATCACACACTTATTACATCGAATGTTTCAAAAGAACTGCTTACATATATTGGCTTAAGGCCATCTAAATAAGATACACGGAAGGCTTGGAAGACAAAGTGAGTCCATCAACTCCAACGGCATAGCTGAGTGCACGACAACACCTAGCACCCTTACTCTTCGTCTGAAAAGTCTGCAAATGATCTTTGCAGCCCGAAACGGGTCAGCACATGGAATTGCTGGCAATATAACACAGTAGAGCAATGAACAGAATAAATGCTAATACTACATGCATATGGTGGCTGTGGAAAAGCTCTAGGGTTATACTGTTTGCGAAAAGCCAATTTTTCCCTACCAAAGGAATATTTTATTTAACTATCATGGTGGTTGTTGAACTTTGAGAAGTAAATCCCCCCTCACCCAATTAAAAGAATTATAATCCCAACATTATTTAGAGTGATGGGATTCAAATGATAATCCAAGAACCAGATCTCAAGATGTCCATAACCGGGGACACAGCGGCTAAATGATCATGTTGTACACTCTGCAGAGGTTTGTGCACTTTTCCCCACAACACTCGTACTCCTCCCGTTGTCTTCCGCACACAGGTGTTTTGAGAAACGATGACCGAGACACAGTCTTTCAGAACATTTACTCTTTACTCTGGGAGACAGACACCACTTTTCCCCTACATCTGCGCCTACCACTGAAAGAGGTCATGTAACATACTCAAACTATGCTAGAGCCCATAATAGCTTGTGGCTGCACACGGAAGTTTCTAGCATGAATAATCTTATGATCCCTTTGAGCCTGGGTGGCGACCGTAGAGGATCACACAGGATAATCCCCGGATCTCCTAGGACAACCTGGTAATCCGTCCCAACAGTCGCAATCCCCCAGAGTTGATTAAAGTTGCCACCAAGTTAATGAACCATTAATTAAAAATCTCACTCTGCATGGATACACTCAAAACCCAATCCACGTCTACGAGCATAGCATGGCAACATAAGCAATGCGTGGAAGTAACTCCAAGGTTTGTTAAAAAGGGCAATAGGTTCTACCTCATCATCTACTTCCCAGTACCCACAAGTTAATCACCATCCTACATGCAAATTTTGAGGGTCGAAACTAATGCAAAAAAACTGGTTACGAAGAAGTATGATCAATGTGTTACTTGCCTGCTGACGATCTCAAATCCTAGGGACTCGTATGCACGCTTCGCACTCCGGGAATTCTATCGTAAACAAACAATAGCATACATAAGCAATCAAGCGAAAGCACGGTAAAACCCAAATGAGAAGACCTAACAGAAAGTTCAACTGAAGAACCTCCGGTTTGCAAAAAGAATCAATACAAACGAGCAACGAAACTCAAACTGCGAAGAAAACAAGCTTTGATTACTAATCTGGACTAAGTCAAATTTACAGTAGCAAAAACTTGTTAAGTTGGTTAAACAGAAAAGGGGCTTCGAGACGAAGATCTAGGCGCTTGAATCGCCTCATTCCGAACAAACGAGCGAAAAGTTTATACTAAAACAAAATCGGATCAAAATCGCATCGAAAATAATCGCGGAAATCCGAGAAAAAGAAAAACTAACGAACAGGCTAACGAACGAACGTTCGCTGTCGCGGTTAAACGGTGAAAACCGTTCGTTAAACGAACGTACGACGAACGTCCGCTAAATAACTAACCGACGAAAACCGATCTAAAAAGAATAAACCGGAATAAAAAAAAACCGAATCTAATCTAGGGTTTAAACAAAACCGATCGGTTTTTTCTCACGAAAACCGACGGACGGCGTCCTTACCATCCTGCGGGAGTCGGAGGGGGGAGGGGGGAAAACGGGACGCGTGCGGAGCGGCGTGAGGCGACTTAGGCGGGCGAACATGCGAGCGGTGCGTCGTCGGGGGTTCGGCGGCTCTTACGAAGCGAGCGAAGAAACTCGGCTGGCGCGGGCTGCGGCTCTGGCGGCGGCGAGCGGCGGCAGCGGCAGCGTGCGGCGGCGGCGGCTGGTGGTGGTGGGGGTCGGGGCGGCGGGGCGGGCGGCATATAAAGGGCCGGGGGGGTTGGCTTGGGGCAGGGGGCGACGGGGCGGCGGCTTGTCCGCCTCGGACACGGCCGGCGACGGCGGGCGGCGGACTCCTGCGCGGGGGAAGGCGGCGGCGGCTTGCTGGGCCGGCTGGGCTTCGGCCCAGTTCGGTCCGGCGGATTTTTTTTTTAAATAATTCCGCGCAGAAAAACAAATAAAAGAAATACTAAACGGACTCCAAAATTCCCGAAATAAATTTTCCCCGTCCTCTAAAAATCTCCCGGACAAGGTAAACATTTATTCGGGACTCTAATGCAATTTTGAAAAATGCATATTTTTCTAAATTCAAATAAAATTGCAATAAAAATCCAAATAAAATATTTATTTGATTTTAATATTTTTCCTCCAATATTCCATTTATTTTGGAGAAGTCATATTATCTCCTCTCATATATTTTTAATATGAAATATTTTCGGAGAGAAAAATAATTAAACCAAATTGATCCTTGTTTCAATATTTGAGAAAATTCAAATATGAAAACGGTGAAATCCCCAACTTTCTCCGTGGTCCTTGAGTTGCTCAGGATTTCGAGGATCGCAAAATGAAATGCAATAAAATATGATATGCATGAATGACCTATGTATAACATTCCAAATTAAAAATTTGGGATGTTACAATAACTTACTTGAAGGATCTTATTCAATCCATAGGTAGTTATGGTGGACACTCATGGCAAGAGACTGGGTTTAAGGGTTTTGGATACACAAGTAGTATCTCTATTTATTGTGAATTTTGGCTAGCAAAAGATCCTAGACAAGCACCACATGTTAGAGGATCCATGGCAATATAACTTCTATGTGAATATAAGCAACCATAACTCATTACGTTGTCTTCCTTGTCCAATGTCAACTAATTGATATAGAATATTTAATGGGGGCTCACAATCAGAAAAGATGTCCAAGATAGTATATTTATATGTGAGACCTCTCTTCCTTCATTACTTTTTTTCATGGATTGCACCAATGACCAATGCTATGTTTGTCAACTTCCAACAAATTTTATCAACTATACTTCTCTTATGTGAAGTCATTACTCCCCATGGGATTAGCATATGATCTTTTCATTCTTTTATCATTTTTCTTTCATTGCTAAGATTGAAACAAGGAAGCAAAGCAAAACTCAAGACTAATCTTTATTATATAACTCTCACACGATTACATAGATAGATAGATCAAGCACTCGAAACTAAAGCATACTAAACTTTATTCTTCTAAATCACAAAATAACTAAGGATCGAACTAACATAGATAATGATGATAAAAGTGATGATGATACGATACTAGGGAACCTCCCCCAAGCTTGGAACAAGCCAGGGGTGGTGCCCATACCCATGTACTCAAGTCTCCTTCTTCAGTGATGATGGTGATGAAGGGGTAGGCTTGTCCTCCATCTTCCAAGGCATAGGCTCTCAATCATAAAAAGATGTGCGTGTCTATGAAGTCCTGAAATTTGCAGCTAAATTCATACCTTTAAACCTAGCTTCATACTCAAAATTTTGGTTTTGTAAGTCATAAACTTGGGCCTGAAGATAATCAATCCGGTCATTGAGCTTGAAGATGACGTCCCCAATACTCTTGCTATCCACCTTGTGCTCACGGATGAATTCCGTGATCATGGAGTGGTTAGCATTGAGTCCGCGCTCCACCATCCCTTGATACTTGAAGATCTCCTGTTCCACTTGAAAGAGCATGGTGCCTGATACGTCCCTATCGTATCTACTTTTCCAAACACTTTTGCTCTTGTTTTTGCCTCTAATTTGCATAATTTGAATGAAACTAAACCGGACTGATGCTTGATACGTCTCCATCGTATCTACTTTTCCAAACTCTTTTGCCCTTGTTTTGGCCTCTAATTTGCATGATTTGAATGGAACTAACCCGGACTGACGCTGTTTTCAGCAGAATTGCCATGGTGTTATTTTTGTGCAGAAATAAAAGTTCTCGGATTGACCTGAAAATTTACGGAGAATATTTTTCGAATACATAAAAAATACTGGTGAAAGAATCAACCAGAGGGGATCCACCCATTGGCCACAAGCCTGGGGGGCGCCCCCCCTGGGGCGCGCCCTGGTGGCTTGTGGGCCCCCTGGACCTCCTCCGACCCTAACTCCAACTCTATATATTCACATCCGGAGAGAAAAAAAATCAGGGAGAAGGATTCATCGCATTTTACGATACGGAGCCGCCACCGCCGCCTCCTATTCTTCATCGGGAAGGCTGATCTGGAGTCCGTTCGGGGCTCCGGAGAGGGGGATTCATCGCCATCATCATCACCAACCTTCCTCCATCACCAATTTCATGATGCTCACCACCGTGCGTGAGTAATTCCATCGTAGGCTTGCTGGACAGTGATGTGTTGGATGAGATTTATCATGTAATCGAGTTAGTTTTGTTAGGGTTTGATCCCTAGTATCCACTATGTTTTGAGATTGATGTTGCTATGACTTTGCTATGCTTAATGCTTATCACTAGGGCCTGAGTGCCATGATTTTAGATCTGAACCTATTATGTTTTCATGAATATATTTGTGTTCTTGATCCTATCTTTCAAGTTGTAGACACCTATTACGAGTTATGATCCGCATACCCCAAGGTGACAATAATTGGGATTCTTTCCGGTGATTACCGTAGTTTGAGGAGTTCATGTATTCACTAAGTGCTAATGCTTTGTTCTGGTTCTCTATTAAAAGGAGGCCTTAATATCCCTTAGTTTCCATTAGGACCCCGCTACCACGGGAGGGTAGGACAAAAGATGTCATGCAAGTTCTTTTCCATAAGCACGTATGACTATATACGGAATACATGCCTACATTATATTGATGAACTGGAGCTAGTTCTGTGTCACCCTAGGTTATAACTGTTGCATGATGAATGCCATCCGACATAATTATCGTTGCCGATCCATTGCCTACAAGCTTTCACACATTGATCTTTGCTAAGTTACTTTGCCGTTGCCATTGTTACAATTGCTACAAAACTGCTACAGTTACTTTTGCCACCGTTACCGTTACTTCCATACTACTTTGCTACTAAAAACTTTGCTACAGATATTAAGTCTTTCAGGTGTGGTTGAATTGACAACTCAGCTGCTAATACTTGGGGATATTCTGTGGCTCCCCTTGTGTCGAATCAATAAATTTGGGTTGAATACTCTACCATCAAAAACTGTTGCGATCCCCTATACTTGTGGGTTATCAAGACCTTTTTCTGGCGCTGTTGCCGGGGAGCATAGCTCTATTCTCTGAGTCACTTGGGATTTATATCTGTTGATCATTATGAAGAATTTGCAAGATACCAAAACCAAGATCTATCCCTCCACTACGAGGGGAGGTAAGGAACTGCCATCTAGCTCTGCGCTTGATTCACCATCTGTTTTGAGTAAGCTTGCGACACCACCACCTGCTAGTAATTCTGATATGTCGCAAGTAATTGATGATGCTACTTCTGCTATGCATGATGCTTATGATAATACTACTGCTTTGCTCGATAATACTATGCCACTAGGTGAATTTCTTGATGAACAACTTGCTAGGGTTAGAGAGAATGAAATTTCCGAAACTGATGAAATTATTGAAACTGAAGATTATGATTCTCCCCCAAGATATGAATTGCCTAAGGTACATGAGGGTTATATTATGGATGAAGAAACTGCTAGAGACTTTTTTGCTTGCAATGATAGAGATGATCTTAAGAAACTGTTAGCTAAGCTAAAAGAAAAATCTTGGAATGCTAGAATGCATTATGACCCTAAGTTTGCTACTTCACCTATCTTCGTTACTGATAAGGATTATGAATTCTCTGTTGATCCTAAGTTAATTACTTTGGTTGAATCTGATCCTTTCCATGGGTATGAATCTGAAACCGTTGTGGCACACCTTACTAAATTGAATGACATAGCCACCCTATTTGCTCATGAGGAAAAAATTCGCTATTACTATATTCTTAAGTTGTTTCCTTTCTCATTAAAGGGTGATGCTAAGCTATGGTTTTATTTGCTTGCTCCTGGTTGTGTGCGTTGTCCCTAGGATATGATATATTACTTCTCTGAAAAATATTTCCCTACTCATAAGAAACAAGCTGCCTTACAGGATTTTTTTTTAACTTTGTGCAAATTGAAGAAGAGAGTCTCCCACAAGCTTGGGGGAGGCTTATCCAATTACTTAATGCTTTGCCTAATCATCCCCTCAAGAAAAATGAAATACTTGATATCTTATATAATGGACTAACCGATGCTTCTATGGACCACCTAGATAGTTGTGCTGGTTGTGTTTTCAGGGAACGAACTATTGAACAAGCTGAAGTGCTATTGAATAATATATTGAGTAATGATAATGATTGGACTCTTCCCAAACCACCTCCTAAGCCAACTCCAAAGAAAAGAGGTATTCTATTTCTCAGTCCTGAAGATATGCAAGAGGCAAAGAAATCGATGAAAGAAAAAGGTATTAAAGCTGAAGATGTTAAGAATTTACCACCTATTAAAGAAATACATGGTCTTGATGCCCCGACACAGGTAGTAGAGGAAAATTATCTCTATAGGTTTGATGAAGGTGATATTCCTTATAATAAGTCTGCTAGTCAATGCTTGGATGAATTTGATAACTTTATGGTTAAACAAGAAAACTTCAATGCTTATGTTAGTAGACAACTGAAACGTAATGCTTATATGCTCGAACGCTTGGGTGATTATATGTGTAGAACTATTAATGATCTTAAGCTTATCAGGAAACATGCTTCTATGGTAAAAACTCAAGTAGAACAAGTACTTAAGGCACAAAATGATTTGTTGAATGAGATGAATAGTAAAAAACAATGATCATGTTGTTAGAGTTATGACTAGAGGTGGTAAAATGACTCAGGAACCTTTGTATCCTGAGGGCCATCCTAAGAGAGTTGAGCCAGATTCTCAGAGAATTAACACGGATGCACCTAGTCCTCCTAGTAATAAAAATAAAAAGAATGATGATAGGACTTTGCATGCTTCTAGTAAACCTACTATAGACACACCTGAGAATCCAAATGATATTTCTATTTCTGATGCTGAGACACAATCTGGTGATGAACATAAACCTAGTGATAATGTTAATAATGATTTTCATGTTGATGCTCAACCTAGTAATGATAATGATGTGGAGATTGAACCTGCTGTTGATCTTGATAACCCACAACCTAAGAATAAAAGATATGATAAAAGAGACTTCGTTGCTAGGAAGCATGGTAAAGAAAGAGAACCATGGGTTCAGAAACCCATGCCCTTTCCTCCTAAACCATCCAAGAAAAAGGATGATGAGGATTTTGAGCGTTTTGTTGAAATGCTTAGACCTGTCTTTTTGCGTATGCGTTTGACTGATATTCTGAAAATGTCTCCTTATGCTAAGTATATGAAAGATATTGTTACTAATAAAAGAAAGATACCGGAAGCTGAAATTTCCACCATGCTTGCTAATTATACTTTTAAGGGTGGAATACCAAAGAAATTAGGAGATCCAGGAATACCAACTATACCATGCTCCATTAAAACAAACTATGTTAAAACTGCTTTATGTGATTTGGGAGCCGGTGTTAGTGTTATGCCTTTCTCTTTATATCATAGACTTGATTTGAATAAGTTGACACCTACTGAAATCTCTTTGCAAATGGCTAATAAATAAACTGCTATACCCATCGGTATTTGTGAGGATGTGCCTGTTGTGGTTGCAAACGTTACTATCTTAACGGACTTTTTTATTCTTGATATTCCCGAGGACGACTGTATGTCAATCATCCTTGGTAGACCCTTTTTGAATACTGCAGGGGCTGTTATTGATTGCAACAAAGGCAATGTCACTTTTCATGTTAATGGTAATGAGCATACAATACACTTTCCGAAGAAACAACATCAAGTTCATAGTATCAATTCTATTGGAAAAATTTCAACTATTGCTATTAGAGGTTTTGAATTCCCTCTTCCTACTGTCAAAAAGAAATATGATATTCTCATTGTTGGGGACATGCATATCCCCGTTGAGGTAACCTAGTGTTATATAAAAATTCTTCGGTTTCATGTCACTCGGAAGAAGTTTGTTAATAAGACTTGATCAACCTTGTTAATGGATTCCTTTTGATGAGCATGAGATGGATGAATTTAGTAAACACAACTTTTTGTACCCACCTTTTACTTGCTGTTAATTAGAATAAATAAAGCAAAAATACTATTATTCGTCTATTTTCTGAATTTTCCGTGCAATAAAAATGTCCCGAAAATAAAAGTTCTCCAAATGCCCTGAAAATTTAGTATGATTTTTTATAGAATATTTGATAATTTTTGGCACTGAGAACACACCAGGGGGCTGCACCAGTGGGCCACAAGCCCTGGGGGCGCGCCCAACCCCCGGGCGCGCCTTAGTGGCTTGTGGGTTCCACGTGAGTCCTCCTCACTTATTCCATCACCCATCCACTTCGTCTTCCTCCAGAAAAAATCATCCCATTGCTCAAACCCGCGTTCTTACTCATCTTGCTGCCATTTTTGATCTCCTTGTGCAAAGCTCCATTTGCAAAACTGTTTTGGGGGATTGTTCTTCGGTATGTGACTCCTCCAATGGTCCAATTAGTTTTTGTTCTAGTGCTTTATATATTGCAAATTTTTGCTGCTGTGGTGACCTTGTTCTTGAGCTTGCATGTCAAATTTATATGGTCCCAAGTAGTTTTGTTGCATGATATAGCCTCTAGGCACTTGTAGGAGTAGTTGCTATCAATTTTGTTGAGTTTGGTTCACTAAAAATTTCAGAAATTTTTTAGAGGAAGAAAAATGTTTAGGAAGATATACCAAGGTGGTTCCTCGAGGAAGCAAGCCCCAAGGCTTTCGACACGTGAGCCGGACCTTGAACCACCAAGGGAAGCTCAAGTACGGCCTTGCGAATGGCCGTCGGATCAATTCATGGTTCATGCAGGTTTCAAGGATGAATTTGATGCATACGTACAAAATGCTGGCCTTGAGGACTTCGTGTCAGATAAGTGTCGGCAGTACTATCACCTCACTGATTCATTTGTGAGAAGATTTAAATTTACATCCCAGCGCAATACTCATTCTATCCTATTTGATCTTTATGATAAATCATATACCATGTACCTAGAAGACTTTAATGAAGCATGCAAAACTCCACAGTGGGGCATTCATAGTGAACCTCGTAAAACTGAGTATAATGATTTCCTTGCTAGCATCACGGTGGGAGAAACTAGAAATATTACACAAGCCACCATAGGGAGCATTCACTTTCCTGCCATACATTATTTTGCTCTCTTTATAGGAAGATGCATTAATGGTAAACATGATCATAGCCACCTTTGTGCATCAGATCTTAGTGTCCTCAAGTGTGCGGTAATGGGTGATAAACGATATAACTTGGGGGCTATTATTGCGAGAAGGTTACATCTTAATGCTAAAGATGGAGATTTCTTTGGTGGGATTTATGCCACCAGTTTAGCTAATTATCTTTGGGTACCCATAAGGGAGGATGACATTGAGTTACCACCTGCTTTCCTTGATTATAATGCTATGGTACTCTACCAGTTTCTCGAGAGGAACGAACAGTCCCTCCTGTAGCGACTAATCTTTGACAGGGTGCGCGTCTTCTATGTTACGCTTCCTGCTCCTGTCTTCTTTGACTTTCAGGTAAAATGGAGATACTTCATAACCAGAGAGGAGGCAGACGAGTATAAGAGAGCAGGGGAGGCCGCTCGGCTCCACGAGGCAGCTCTCCAAGCGATGGCTGCAACGTCCCAGTACAACCCCGACTACAACTTTGGATATCCGCCAGGCCAGCCGTGGCCCTAGACCAACTTAGGCCAAAAGCCTAAGCTTGGGGGAATACGTATTTCTCACTGACATTACATTCATGTTCACACACTCATTCCAGTTGTCGGTGTTCATACTTTTTCATTGTATTATCCATGCTAGTTTATTTCTTTTTCTCGCTTTCTTCTTGTGTGTTTGAAAAACTTTGAGAAAATTCAAAAAAAATTAGTTCTCGCTTCTTTTCAGTTTTCCTTTCCATGTTTATTTAGTAGTATTATTAAAAGAAAACCCAAAAAGATTTCTCGTTCTTCTTTTTGCTTCTTGGGAGCTTTCTCGTGTAAATAGTTTTTTTCGTTCTTGTTTTACTTTTTTTTTAGAAAAACAAAAACTCCAAAATTATTTCAGTGTGTTTCTTTGAAGTTCTTTTCTTTTCTTTGGGTCGAGAGGAGAAGACCACGATGAAAATGTTGAGTGGCTCTCATATGCATTATTGTTGATCTAACAGAAAGCCCATATTACTTTGTCTTCTCCTTTGAATAAATGTTTGCAGATTCCAGCTTATTCCAATGCACATGCACTCTTATTATTATTCACACCGTTCGGTCGTGCAAGTGAAAGGCAATAATGACGATATATGATGAAATGATTGAGATGGAGAAAAAGCTGGTATGAACTTGACCTATTTTGTTTATGTAAATATGATTAGCTCATCGTTCTTGATTCAGCCTATTATGAATGAAATATTTTTGCAATGACAATTAGAGATTGTAGTTACTCATGCCATGCTTAATTAGCTAGGAGTTTATAATGGTTTGTCTTGAGTGCCAACATGCAAATTAAAATGGTTATGATGTAGTATGATAGGATGGTATCCTCCTTTGAATGATTAGAGTGGCTTGACTTGGCACATGTTCATTCATGTAGTTGAATCAAAATCAACATAGCCTCCACGATATTTACGTTCATGGTGATTTATATCCTACTCATGCTTGCATTCAATGTTGGTTAATCTCAATGCATGTTTATGACCGTTGTCGCTCTCTAGTTGGTCGCTCCTCAATGTTTTGCTAGCCTTCACTTGCACTAAGCGGGAATACTACTTGTGCATCCACTTCCTTAAACCCAAAGTTGTGCCATATGAGTCCACCATACCTACCTATATGCGGTATTTACCTGCCGTTCCAAGTAAATTTGCATGTGCCAAACTCTAAACCTTCAAATAATAATCTGTTTTGTATGCCCGAATCGCTCATGTAGTGACTGGGGGCTATCAGTATCTTCCATGCTAGGTGGGTTATTCTCACGATGAGTGTTTATTCACTTGTCATTCATGAGAAAGTGGCTGGTAATCGGGATGCCCAGTTCCATGCTCTAAATCAAATCAAAATATAATTTCAAATAAAACTCCCCCAGGACTGTTGTTGGTATGGACGGTACCCGTTGTTTTGGACCAGCCGTGGAGTGTGATTATTGGTGGAGGGGGAGTAAAAACTTTACCATTCTATTTGGGAACCGCCTATAATGTACCTAGCATGGAAGATACCGAGATCTCTTGGTTGTTATGTTGACAATGAAAGAATACCGCTCAAAATTATATTCATCTCTGTTTTAAAGCTCGAGCTCTGGCACCTCTGCAAATCCCTGCTTCCCTCTGCGAAGGGCCTATCTATTTACTTTTATTGTTGAGTCATCATCCTCTTATAAAAAGCACCAGTTAGAGAGCACCACTGTCATTTGTATGCATTGTTATTAATTGATATTGAGTATGACTGTGACTGGATCTCTTTTGCCATGAATTACAATGTCTAGTCAGTCCTTGATCTTCAAGGGTGCTCTGCATTTATGTTTTGCGGTCTTAGAAAGGGCTAGCGAGATACCATTTTGTTATATCATATCATGATTGTTTTGAAAAAGTGTTGTCATCCAAGATTCATTATTATTGCTCGCTAGTTGATTATGCCATTGATATGAGTAAATGTGAGACCTAAATGTTATTGTGAATATGGTTAGTTCATAATTTTTTGCTGAAAACCTGAATGCTGGCTATACATATTTGCAACAACAAGATCAAACAGAGTTTGTAAAAGTTTTTCTTTGTCACTTTCAGTTTATCAAATGAATTGCTTGAGGATAAGCAATGGGTTAAGCTTGGGGGAGTTGATACGTCTCCATCATATCTACTTTTCCAAACTCTTTTGCCCTTGTTTTGGACTCTAATTTGCATGATTTGAATGGAACTAACCCGGACTGACGCTGTTTTCAGCAGAATTGCCATGGTATTATTTTTGTGCAGAAATAAAAGTTCTCGGATTGACCTGAAAATTTACGGAGAATATTTTTGGAATATATAAAAAATACTGGTGAAAGAATCAACCGGAGGGGGTCCACCCATTGGCCACAAGCTTGGGGGGCGCCCCCCCTGGGGCGCGCCCTGGTGGTTTGTGGACCCCCTGTACCTCCTCCGACCCTAACTCCAACTCTATATATTCCAAACTTGATTACACGATACGGAGCTGCCGCCACCTCCTGTTCTTCATTGGGAGGGCTGATCTAGAGTCCTGTTCTTCATCGGTAGGACAAAAGATGTCATGCAAGTTCTTTTCCATAAGCACGTATGACTATATACGGAATACATGCCTACATTATATTGATGCATTGGAGCTAGTTCTGTGTCACCCTAGGTTATAACTGTTGCATGATGAATGCCATCTGACATAATTATCATTGCCGATCCATTGCCTACGAGCTTTTCACATATTAATCTTTGCTAAGTTACTTTGTCGTTGCCACTGTTATAATTGCTACAAAACTGCTACTGTTACTTTTGCCACCGTTACCGTTACTTCCATACTACTTTGCTACTAAAAACTTTGCTGCAGATATTAAGTCTTTCAGGTGTGGTTGAATTGACAACTCAGCTGCTAATACTTGGGAATATTCTTTGGCTCCCCTTGTGTCGAATCAATAAATTTGGGTTGAATACTCTACCATCGAAAACTATTGCGATCCCCTATACTTGTGGGTTATCAATGTTGTTTTCAGCAGAACTACCATGGTGTTGTTTTTGTGCAGAAATAAAATTTCTCAGAATTGGACGAAACTTTTTGGAGTTTTTTTATGGAATAAATAAAAAATAATGGAGCAAAGACCCGTAGGAGGAGAGCCACCAGTGGCCCACAAGCCACCTGGGGGCGCCCACCCCTGGGCGCGCCCTGGTGCCTCGTGGGGTCCACGTGGCTTCGCTGACCCTAATCTCAAGCCTATAAATTCCTATTTTCAGAGAAAAAACTAAGAGAAGAAGTTTCATCACGTTTTACAATACGGAGCCGCCGCCACCTCCTGTTCTTCATCGGGAGGCCAGATCCGGAGTCCGTTCGGGGCTCCGGAGAGGGGGATTCATCGCCATCATCATCACCAACCCTTCTTCATTACCAATTTCATGATGCTCACCACCGGGAGTGAGTAATTTCCTCGTAGGCTTGCTGGACGGTGATGGGGTTGGATGAGATTTATCATGTAATTGAGTCAATTTGTTAGGGTTTGATCCATAGTATCCACTATGTTCTGAGATTGATGTTGCTATGACTTTGCTATGCTTAATGCTTGTCACTAGGGCCCGAGTGCCATGATTTAAGATCTGGACCCTTTATGTTTTCATGAATATATTTGAGTTCTTGATCCTATCTTGCAAGTTATACGCACCTATTACGTGTTATGATCCGCACACCCCAAGATGACAATAATTGGGATTCTTTTCGGCGATTACCGTAGTTTGAGGAGTTCATGTATTCACTATGTGTTAATGCTTTGTTCTGCTTCTCTATTATAAGGAGGCCTTAATATCCCTTAGCTTCCTTATGGACCCTGCTGCCACGGGAGGGTACGACAAAAGATGTCATGCAAGTTCTTATCGCAAGCACGTATGACTATATACGGAGTACATGCCTACATTACATTGATGAATTGGAGCTAGTTCTGTGTCGCTCTAGGTTGTGACTGTTATATGATGAATGTCATCCAACATAATTATCCATCACTGATACAATGCCTACGACTTTCACATATTGATCTTGCTAAGTTACTACTGCTGTTGCTGCTGCTGTTACAATCACTATAAAATTACTACTGTTACTGTTATCGTTACTATTGCTATTCTTATGCTATCAAACTATCATACTATTGTGCTACTGATCACTCTGCTGCAGATATTTAGTTCTCCAGGTGTGGTTAAATTGACAACTCAATTGCTAATACTTGCAAATATTCGTTGGCTTTCCTTGTGTCGAGTCAATACATTTGGGTTGAATACTCTACCCCAAAAAACGGTTGCGATCCCTATACTTGTGGGTTATCAAGACCTTTTTCTAGCGCCGTTGCCGGGGAGCATAGCTCTATTTGTTGAGTCACTTGGGATTTATATATGTTGATCACTATGAAGAATCTCAAGGATGATAGAACCAAGATCGTTCCCTCTAGGACGAGGGGAGGTAAGGAACTATTGTCTAGCTCTGCACTTGATTTGCCTTCTGTTTAAGTAAGCTTGCGACACCACCACCTACTATTAATTCTGATATGTCGCAATTAATTGATGATGGTACTTCTACTATGAATGATGCTAGTACTTTGCTTGATGATACTGTGCCACTAGGTGAATTTCTTGATGAACAACTTGCTAAAGCTAAAGAATTTGAGAATGCTGAAACTGATGAAATTATTGAAGCTCAAAATTATGACTCACCTATTAGGCCTAGCTATCCTAGATTTGAAATGCCTGAGATACCCGAGCGATTTGTTGTTGGTGAAGAGATAACTAGAGAACTTCTTGCTTGTAATGATAAGGAGGATGTTAAGAAACTACTATGCAAGCTGAAAGAAAAACCTTTGAATGGAAGAATTAAATATGAGCCTAAGTTTGGTACTTCACCTATCTTTGTTACCGATAAGGATTATGAATTCTCTGTCAATCCTGAGTTAATTACTTTGGTTGAATCTGATCCTTTCCATTGTTATGAATCTGAAACTGTTGTGGCACACCTTACTAAATTGAATGATATAGCCAGCCTATTTGCTCGTGAGGAAAAAATTTGCTACTACTATATCCTTAAGTTGTTTCCTTTCTCACTAAAGAATGATGCTAAGATATGTTTTAATACTCTTGCTCCTGGTTGTGTGCGTAGTCCCCAGGATATGATATATTACTTCTCTGAAAAATATTTTCCTGCTCATAAGAAACTAGCTGCCTTACAGGAAATATTTAACTTTGTTCAAATTAAAGAAGAGAATCTCCCTCAAGCTTGGGGGAGGCATATCCAATTACTTAATTCTTTGCCTGATCATCCTCTCAAGAAAAATGAAATACTTGATATCTTTTATAATGGACTAACTAATGCTTCTAGGGACTACCTAGATAGTTGTGCTGGTTGTGTTTTCAGGGAACAAACTATTGAACAAGCTGAAGAACCATTAAATAATATATTGAGGAATGATAATGATTGGACACTTCCTGAACCACCACCTAAACCAACTCTGAAGAAGAGGGGTATTCTATTCTCAGTCCTGAAGATATGCAAGAGGCAGAGAAATCTATGAAAGAAAAGGGTATTAAAGTTGAAGATGTTAAGAATTTACCACCTATTGATGAAATACATGGACTTGACACCCCGACACAGGTAGTAGAGGTAAATTCTCTTATAAGATTTTATGAAGGTGATATTCCTTATAATAAATCTGCTACTCAATGCTTGGATGAATTTGACAATTACATTGTTAAGCAAGAACATTTTAATGCGTATGTTATGAAACAATTGAAACGTAATGCCTACATGATTGATCGCTTGAGTGACTTGATGTTTAGAATTGCCAATGATTTTAAAGGTCTAGGTAAACATGCATCTGTGGTCCAAACTCAGTTGGAACAAGTTGCTCAATCTCAAAATGATTTAATTTTCTCAATGAGATGAATAATAATATGAATGATCATGATGTTAGAGTAATGACTAGAGGAGGTAGAATGACTCAAGAGCCACTTTATCCTGAAGGTCACCCTGAAAGAATTGAATTAGATTCTCAGAGAATTAATATTGATGCACCTAGTCCATCTAAAAATAAAAGAAAAAGAAAAATGATAGGACTTCGCATGCTTCTAGTGAACCCGAGGTAGAAAAACCTTATGAGAATAGTAATGATGTTTCTATTTCTGATGCTAAGACACAATCTGTTAATGAACATTCACCTATTGATAATGATAATGATGATGTTCATATAGAGGCTCAACTAGACAATGATAAAGAACCTGATAATGATGTTCAAATAGAACTTGCTGTTGATCTTGATAAACCACCTCCTAAAAATAAATGTTATGACAAAAGAGATTTTATTGCTAGAAAACATGGTAAAGAGAGAGAACCATGGGTTTAGAAACCCATTCCTTTTCCTACTAAGGCACCTAAGAATAAGGATGAGGAAGAATTTGAATGCTTTACTGAAATGCTTAGGCCAGTCTTTTTGCGTACTCGTTTGACTGATATTTTAAATATGGTCCCATATGCTAAATACATGAAAGATATTGTCACTAATAAAAGAAAGATACCTGAAGCTGAAATCTCCACCATGCTTGCAAATTATTCTTTTAAGGATGGAGTACCTAAGAAACTAGGAGATCCAGGAATACCTACTATACCATGCTCCATCAAAAGGAATTATGTCAAAACTGCTTTATGTGATTTGGGAGCCGGTGTTAGTGTTATCCATTTTTCTTCATATAGAAGGCTTGATTTGAATAAAATAACACCTACTGAAATATCATTGCAAATGGCTGACAAATCAACTGCCATGCCTATCGGTATTTGTGTGGATGTGCCTGTTGTAGATGCAAACGTTACTATCTTGACAGACTTTGTTATACTTTATATGCCCGAGGACGACAATATGCCGATTATCCTTGGTAGACCCTTTTTGAATACTACAGGGGCTGTTATTGATGGCAACAAAAGCATGGTCACTTTTCATATCAATGGTAATGAGCATACGATGCACTTTCCGAAGAAACAATTTCAAGTGAGTGGTATCAGTGTTATTGAAAAGGCTTCAACAATTACTATTGAAAGTTTTCAACTCACTCTTCCTACTGTCAAAAAGAAATATGAAACTCTTATTATTATTAGGGAGATACATATCCCCATTGAGGTAATTTGTAACACGCTGGCAGTTAAGCTATAGTAACCTCACCCTAATGTGCCATGTCATCATGTCTTTACTAAGCCATTTTGCCACTTGGTGAAAACCGGGGTCAAATTCAAATTCCAAAAAAAACAAGTCAAAGTATTATGTCTTCAAACTGTCAAATAAAAATGTTCGATGGGTTGCAAATATTCACTAAATAATTAACATGTAGGAACCAACATTAAATGTATTTTTAATTTGCCCGTAGGAATATTTTAGTGGATCAGCGGGATTAAATAAACACATTTAAATTCAAATATAAATTTGAATTGCTCCAATTGACTCCAAACCTTTTGTGCAACACCACAGTATTGTGGGTGATTTATGTGCCAAGTTTCATTTATAACAAAATTCATTTGGTAGCCCAAATTAATCCAAGGCAGAAAAGAATAAAAGAAACAGAGAAATGTAAAAGAAAAATGAAAGATAGAGAGAAACCCCCTGTTCACCCAGCCAGAACATACACTGTACCAGCCCCAGCCCACATGGCTGGCCTTTTCCTGTACCTCGAGCTACAGGGCAGAGGACATGGCATGGAGGCCATCCCACGACACCATGGCCGGATGGCCACCACGTGCCCCTCCCCAGCCCTACAAGTATGTCTCCCAAAAACCCTAGCTCGCCCTTGCTCGTTCCCCCTTCGCCCCTTTTCTCTTCTTCTCGGAATCGAGCTCGAACTAGCCGCGGTCACCGCTGCCTCGCCGTCTTCGTCGCGACCACATCCATCTTCGGTGTGCGGGAGCACGTCTTGGAGGATCGCCACGCCCGTCTTTGTCTGTTCTGGGGACCAGCTCGAGCCGGGGAGCTGCGTAGCCAACGCCACCCTCGTCTTCTTCGTTCGGATCGCTGTCGTCGGTCGTCCTCGATCCGTCACCACCGCTGCTTCCTCGCCTTCATTGAGCGCACTCCCGAACTCGCGGTGATCCCTCCTATCCTTCGTGACCTCCCCTGGCTCCTTCCCGTGCGCACCGCCCCCGCATCCCTTGCGCTCCTGCCGTGTTCCCTATGCCGCACGCGCCCGCGTAGCCCCGTGCGTTGCGGCTGCTCCTTGCTGCCGCTTGTTGTGGCACCACTGCTACCTGCTGCCTTGCTGCTGCGCACTCCTACAGCCTCCTGCGCTGCTGCCCTGCTCTGCCCGCTGTGCTGCCAAAGCTTTCTGCGGCTCTGGCGGTCACTGCCGCTGCCGCCGCGCCATGCGGCTCCCATCGTGCCCTTCCGCCCCATATGTGCGACCGTCGCGCCGCCTGTCGAGGTTACGATCCTGACAATGAGTACTAGAGGTACGAATAAGGGGGCAGAACCTAGCTACAGCGCAGGTGTAACACTCAGTGTTTAACGAGTTCAGGCACCTCTCGGTGGAGGTAAAAGCCGTATGTCTCGTGCCCTGAGGCTTGTTCTGATTTTATGGATAAGGTTACAAAGATTGCTCGTGCTCGATTATGGAGGTGGGTGCGGCTTATATAGAGTGCGCCGCAACCCCACGTCCTCCATGTCGCCTGGGCATTAAATGACACTGAATGCGTCTGTTACAAGTGTAATGAACCTCTACTACATCAGTTACAGGTAATGGTAGCCATGAGTCTGTTTAATGGATGACTTAGGATTCCTCGACCGTTGCAGCTCCCACGCTGCCCACTTGTGTCCTTGGTCCGAGTGGTGGTTCGTCTGCCGAGTGACGGATGGTCGTCCGAGTGCAGTTGAGCTGGCCGAGTGGATTTCCCGATGTATGCATCTGAATGCTGGCATGGTCCAGGGACCTACCCATGGTGGTGATGGGCCCCATGTGGGCCCCAAATGATGTGTCCTTGATCCCACCTGTAATAGGTGACCACATCATTAGCCCCCGAATCGGTTGAGGTTTCATAGAACTATCAGGCCGAACTTTTGGTTAAGTCCGAGTGCTGCGGGAGCACTTGGAATATGCTAGCAAATCGTGGCTCGTTGTTCCTTGGGCAAAAACACAATGGATTCTAGACTACAAGTTTACCCAGATGGCCGGGTGCTGTCGATCACCGAGAAAAACCTGGTGGCATTGGTTTGTCTCTCGGAGGAGATAGACTAGGGGCCCGAGAAAGGGCATGCCATTACAACTCGAGTGGCGACGCCGGTGCGTGGTCTAAATCTCCGGAGAGATGCCACTCCTTATCCCGGAGGAACGCCAGCGCGGGCCTTCTATGAGTCCAGGTTTATGAGTCATGCGCCTTGGAGCCTACTGAAAGGGCCAAGTGAACCCGCGGAGGGGCGTCAAGCTCGTCACATAGCAATCCCAAAGAAGACTTCAGTCGGGTGTTTAATGTGGCCGAGTGCACGGGTCCCCATGATGGGTGGTCAGTCGGACTGACATGCGTCCTTTGGGAAAGGAATCAAGGGTAATCAATCGGATTGATTCGCTCCAGAAATTGCATGATTCGAATTTGAGCGTGCGCGCGCGGAAGCGGTAACGATGTGCGCTGATACGTCTCCAACATATCTATAATTTTTTATTGTTCCATGCTATTATATTATCTGTTTTGGATGTTTTATATGCATTAATATGCTATTTTATATTATTTTTGGGAGCAACCTATTAACCTAGAGCCCAGTGCCAGTTTTTGTTTTTTCCTTGTTTTTGAGTTTTACAGAAAAGGAATACCAAATGGAATAAAACTTTCGCGATGATTTTTCTTAGACTAGAAGACACACAGAGGACTTGGGGAGGGGGTCAGAAGACTCACGAGGAGCCCACAAGCCCTCAGGGCGTGCCCTAGGGGGGGGCGCCCCTGGCTTGTGGACCCCTCGGAGTCCGCCAACCCTAATCTTTGCACTATAAATTCCCAAATATTCCCCCAACACCAGAAGCGTCCACGAAAATACTTTTCCGCCACCGCAAGCCTCTGTTCCCGTGAGATCCCATCTTGGGGTTTTTTCCGGCGATCTGCCGGAGGGGGATTCGATCACGGAGGGCCTCTACATCAACCTTGCTGCCATTCTGATGATGTGTGAGTAGTTTACCACAGACCTACGGGTCCATAGCTAGTAGCTAGATGGCTTCTTCTCTCTCTTTGATCTTCAATACAATGTTCTCCTCGATGTTCTTGGAGATCTATTCGATGTAATACTTTTTTGCGGTGCGTTTGTTGAGATCCGATGAATTGTGGATTTATGATCAGATTATCTATGAATATTATTGGAGTCTTCTCTGAACTCTTTTATGCGTGATTAGGTTATCTTTGTATTTCTCTTCGATCTATCCGTTTGGTTTGGCCAACTAGATTGGTTTTTCTTGCAATGGGAGAGGTGCTTAGTTTTGGGTTCAATCTTGCGGTGTCCTCACCCAGTGACAGAAGGGGTAGCGAGGCACGTATTGTATTGTTGCCATCAAGGATAAAAAGATGGGGTTTATATCATATTGCTTGAGTTTATCCCTCTACATCATGTCATCTTACTTAAAGCGTTACTCTGTTCTTATGAACTTAATACTCTAGATGCATGCTGGATAGCGGTTGATGCATGGAGTAATAGTAGTAGATCCATGTCGGTGTCCTGGGACCGGGGGTGCCCAGACTTGCCTGCCTGCGGCCCATGGCGTGGCACTGTCGACGGCCTGGTACGGCCCAGCTTCGGCAGCAACAACTCAAGACCCTCGCGAGGGGCCAAGCCTCGCGAGGCGTATGGCACCAAGACCTCCACAAGGGGCGGCCTCCCCAGGCTGGCTCCCAAGGAGCGGAGATATCAATGCAAGCCGCACCTCGTGAGGTTCACCTGACGTGAGCCATGACGACCAAGACCAGGCGGGCGCCAGCGGGCACAGTGTACCAGTTTCCCCTTTGGTGCCAAGGAGGCAAGCGCAGGCGCGGAGTCCCGAGGAATCAAGCAAAGGTTTCCATATTGGTGCAACAAGACCAGGACCGCCAGGACGGCAGGACGGAGGTCATCGCGGAGCCCACTGCAGCGTCACCACCAGAGGCTTTTGCAGGCGAAGACTACTTTTGTCAGGATAACTTGTACTAGTTGTCTCCCTTCGAATTTGGCCGTTGTGGGATCCCTTCCCGCCTACATTTGGGAAGAGGACCAAGGCCACTATAAATAGGACTTAGCCACCACCATAGAGGGGGATCGGATCCATTCCACCCTGACCACCTCACCAACTCATCGAGCTCAAGAACACCTCACCTCCTGAGGTCGTTCCACCTCTGTACTAGTTCATCCTCAACCCTCCGAGGCAATCCACCACAAAGCTGGAGTAGGGTATTACACCACAAGGTGGCCCGAACCAGGATAAACTGCTGTGTCTCTTGTCCCTTGGGTTCGTCGAGCTAGGCCGTGGGATCGTTGAGCAGGCAGACTGGGGAGGGAGAGTTCTTCGCACGCACCCCAGAGTTCGAACCTCTTAAGGGTCTGCGGAACCCCGAATCCGACAATGCATAATCGTTTCGGTCTACTTGTCACGAACATGATGCCTATATTCATGATCATTGCCTTAGATATCGTCATAACTTTGCGCTTTTCTATCAATTGCTCAACAGTAATTTGTTTACCCACCGTATGCTATCTTGAAGAGAGAAGCCTATAATGAAACCTATGGCCCCCGGGTCTATTTTTCATCATACATTTTTAGATCTATAAACCAAAAAACCCAAAAATACCTTGCTGCAATTTATTTATATTTACTTTAGTTTGCCTTTTTATTTATCTTTTATACCTATCTCTATTAGATCTCACTCTTGTTCGAGACCCTGAAGGGATTGACAACCCCTTTTTCGCATTGAGTGCAAGTGTTTGTTAGTTTGTGCAGGTGCATAGATTGGAGACTTGCTTGTGTCTCCTACTGGATTGATACCTTGGTTCTTAACTGAGGGAAATACTTATCTCTACTTTGCTGCATCACCCTTTCCTCTTCAAGAGAAAAATCAACGCAAGCTCAAGATGTAGCATGCGTTAGTGGGGAAAGTGGGGGCATGCCTCCTCGATTTTTGCACGCCAAATCCTCCATGTGTCATAGTTTCCCTGCGTACTACCTCGTTGCGCATGCCATTGATCGGGAGATCAATGGATTAAGATTCGGCGTAGGATTCTGACAGAGGTATGAAAGGATTCGGGGGATAGCGGTCCGGCCGCCAGATCCCCTTTTCCTCCTCCGTCTTCTCCTCCCCTCTTCTCCACCCGAGTGCTCAAAATCTCCCCCGCGATGGCGAAAGACTCGACATCCAAGGCAGAGAAGGCAAAGAAGGCTGGGAGAGCCTCCTCCTCGGGCTCCGATGCAGCGGCCGGAGGTGCGTCTGGGGATTGGATTCCCTCGCGCGTCTCGGCCCGGAGACTGGAGGAGCTTGCCGCGGAGGGGCTCATCCCGCAGGATGGATGGCGCCGTCCCGCGGCGGTCGAGATCGAGCCGGCGCCGCGGGGGGATGAGCGTGTTCTGCTGGTCTCTCACATCGGGAGGGGTTTTCAATGCCACCTCATCCCTTCTTTTGGGCGTTTCTCGCCTACTTCGGTGCGCAGCTCCACCATCTGCCCCTAACGCTGTCACCTATCTTTCGGCTTTCATCTCCCTCTGTGAGAACTTCCTCGGCTGCCAACCCCATTGGGGGCTCTTCAAGCACATCTTCACTTGTCGGTCGATGGCCGTCAAGGACTCGCCGACAAGCGAGAAGACCAATGTCATCTAGCTGTGCGGGGGTTTGGGCATCCAAGTTCGCGGAGGGAGTGCCTTCCCAAAGATGAGCTTCCCAGATTCCGTCAAAGGATGGTAGGGGACTTGGTTTTACTATAGGGATGTTCCCAGCACCAACAGCCAGTCGGGTCTGCCTCCGTATTCGGCGGAGAGAGTGAGGGCCCCCGAGTCCCTTTCGGTGGCGAAGTAGGAGAAGACGGAGGTTGGCATCTTGGCCATCGCCCTGGTCGGAGTTGTGAACACCGGCGTGAATGGCATGGATCTGCTGGAGACCTTTCTCACCCGGCGGATCCAGCCGCTGCAGGCTAGGGCCCACCCCATGTGGATGTACGAGGGGCCGAATGACCCCACCTGAGTGCACCCGGAGGAGCTCACCGAGAAGGACGTGGGGGCCAAGATCAAGGCCATCACCTGTGCCTGAGACAACTCCCAGGGAGCCAGGCTGGTGCCGACCTACTCCAAAGAACTCCCGCCGACCGTCGAGGTAAAGCGCTTCTGTTCGATTAGTCCGCTGTTATGTTGCCTTCCATATATCTGACTTTGGTGTTGTGATGTGTTTGCCTTTCAGGAATTTCAGAACATGATCCCTAACATTCCGGTGGTTGACCGGTCGCTTGAAGATGGGGCGAGTGACACCGAGCGTCACTACTCGGATGAGTCTAAAGATGACGACGACAAAGAGGAGAGCGACGAGTACGAGAGCTTCGAGGAGGGGGAGGAGGCCGAGTCCTCCCCATCCTATGAGGCTCTCAAGGAACCCCGCACGAAGGCGCAGCACGATCCAAGTGGCAAGGCAGGTGGGGCTCCGCAGCCGACTTCTTTGGGGCGGACGACTCGGAGCTCCAAGCGTGCTTGTGCCGAGGCTGAGAGCTCGGTTGAGAAGCAGCCCAAGTTGCCCAAGCAGATCTCCATTAAGCCCCGGAAGGCCGCGGTGCCTCGGATCAAGGTGGCAGTGCCTGTGGCTTCGACGTGAATGTTATTATCAATCCTTTGTCTGTTTTTGCGTTGACTCGGTTGCTGACCGAGTGTTGTTTGATCTTTGTAGCAACGACACCTCGGCGACCTCAGTGGACCCGCACGCTCACAAGCAGGGCCCGAGTGACACCGACGCGACATATGCCGCCACCTCCAAAGGTATTCCGCACCGACTGATTAGGACGGTCAGGTTTCTTCCGACTGATTTTCGCTGATTTTCCTGGTTCATTTATTCGTGCAACTCCACCAGAGATCATTCAACTAGGCGATGTGGAGAGGACTGACCCACCCAACCCAGAAGCCACCAAGGAGAAGGCGTCGGGTGTCGACGTGCCGATGCGGGATGCCTCCCCTCGTCGAGTGGCTCGCGTTCCCCCAGCGAAGGCCGCCGCGAGGGCTATGGGGCTGAGTCCTATGGCCCAGAGTGTCTCAGCGTCTGTGACCACGGTGGTCCCGGCCACGAGGGTTACACTAGCTCCTCCGAATGGGTCAACGGTGGTTCCAGCTCCGAGGCCTACCTCTGCGTCTCCGTCAGTCCCAGCTACCTCGTTCCCCCTATACCATGTCCCTGAAGATCAAGTGGGGGCGAGCAATGAGGCTATGATCCAGGTGGGGTTGATGTGCGACTGACTGAAGGAGGCTTATAACACCAGCGCAGCGCTGGAGACCAACGTCCGAGTAAGTACCATTGTGAGTATAATTTCCAGTCGAATTTACTTCTTCCTCCGTGGTAGAATTTTTGTCAGTGGGTTTGCACGGGGCACACCCACCGGGTGTTCATGATCTAGTGGGGGCACTCTATGTCGTGGTGGGTGCACGACAAATGCCACGGGGTGGCTAAAGAGAGGGATAGGCAAGAGGCAACCGGTGGGCTCCAGAGGTGAGGTTGGCATGAGCGAGTGTGAGACACAAGACGTACCCAGGTTCGGGGCTCTCCGGAGAGATAATACCCCTAGTCCTGCCGAGTGTGGTTTATATGAAGATGGTACAAGCTTGCTCCTAGAGCTGTTTTGGGGAGGAAGGAAGGCAGGCCAGTGCATACACTACAAAAAAATACACTTTCGTGATGATACGTGTTTGTCAATGTAGGTCACGTTTTATGTCATGCATGTACATCCATGAGGATTTTATGACAGAATCAAGATAGTCATACCTGTGCTATCGTAGACGTGTTCCATGACAATACCAAAATTATCATCACGGAAATGTCACTTCCATGACGATAAATGGCGCGTCATGGAAGTGCTTTTGTCAAGGGTAACCGAAACGTGGCATCCACCGTAACGGGTCGCCGTTAAGCTATCGGGTTCCGGTTTGGATCCGATAACCCATTAACAGCTAGGACCAATGGGGATTTTCCACGTGTAAAATCATCATTGGCCGGAGGAAACACGTGTCGGCTCCTCGGTGGGCCAGATGTCGTCCATCCAATGGAGGAGACGTGCCTATGATACGTCGACACATGGCAGGGCCCAACAGAGGCCCATATAGGTTAAAAAGGCCGGCCCAGTCAAAGGCCCGTAGTATTTACTCAGGTACTAGTGGGCCATCCCACTAACGGCCTGCTTAAACATGGCCCATTTACGGCCCAAAGCCAGATCTGGCCCATTAATTGTTCACCGAGTATTTGGGCCCAATTACGGCCCAGTGTCATTTCGGCCTGTTAGAGGCCCGATGTAGACATTGGCCCATTTCAGCCTGGTGTGTCTTTTGGCCTGGGAATGGCCCGTGCTGCCCATGGGCCATATATGGTCCGACGTGACATCCGGCCCACTAACGGCCCGTGATCAAGGTGGCAACAGTTCAGCCCAACGTGACTTTGGGCCTGTTAAAGGCGTGTCGTATAATTCGGCCCGTTGATGCCCCTACTAAGCTTTCGGCCTCTTAAAGGCCCATGATATCAGTGGGCCAACTAAGGCCTGAGATATGTTTCGGCCTGGTAATGGCCCATCATATAACTGGGCCAATAATGACCCAGTCTACATTTCAGCCTGCTAAAGGCCCATGGACGACTATTGAAAGTTTAGGCCCAACATGCATTTCGGCCTGCTAAAGGCCCATGGTATCTTCTGGGCCGTAACAGGCCAGAAGAATATTCAGCCTGTTAATGGTCCGAAGCTACATGGGCCCAACTAAGCGCTGGGTCCACTAAAGGCTCAACCAAACTTTGGGCCGAATGTAGGCCCGTGTAAGTTGTGGGCCTGGCGCAAAGTGTGAAGGCCCCAATGGCCTTTCAGGCCCAAGAAAGTTGTAGGCCGGCAAAATTGTGGCCCGCTAAAATGCAGGCCCGTTAGAGGCGAATGTTTCGGCCCGGTCGCCTACATCATATTTTCGCCATTTTTTCCAGATAGCGAATGATGGCATATATGGTAACTAGTAGGAATTAAGAACGAACCTACTCTATACAATAAAGAAATTACGGCATAGTAACTTAGAATAAACCTACCCTATACAATAAAGGATTTATGGTATTTTACATCCACTCGGCATCGAAGTTGGCCACCAGTGATCATAAAGCGCAACGAAGAAGCAGATTACAAAAACTGGGTGCCATTGCAGCGTAACAAAATAATACTGAACCAAGACCACTTCCAAGACAGTTCAAGAAAGGTTAGCCTTGCGTGGGAGCTGCTGCGCAAGCTGCTAAGCAAGGCTGTGAGACTGGCCTAGCATGTCGGTCATAGCTTCCAGCTGTAGCTGTTTAGCAATGAGGTTCTCATTGGTGTTCTCCATGATCTTCCTTAGAGATAGGACTTCAAGTCAAAGTTGAGTTGCAGAATGCCTTTCTGCTTGAACTTGGGACTGAAGAAGTTGAACTGATTTAGACAGCGAATTCTGTGAGCTTGTCTGACTGCTAGTCTCAAGTAACTTGAACACTGCATCAAGACATGACTTTGGGGTTGTCTCGCTATCTTCAAGATGTTTTGCCTTCTTTGCTGCAATATATGTTGGGTTTGTCTCACAGCCTTCAATAGACTTGTGAATGCCATCAGGCATATCACCCTGAAACAAGCAGAGAGATGACAAGTTTTGCACGTGTATAAACAAAGATGGTAACTGTGTTGTCAATTCCATCCAATTTCAAATTAGAAAATAAAGAGGCAGTTCAAAATATCAATAGCATAATTTGGCATTGTTCATAATGCGGGGAGCTTCACCACACTACTGGATACCATGTCAACAAAACAAGCATAGATGAAGGGCAAAGACAATCATTGTATCTATTTTGGTTAATGTGCATGGCATGTTGTTCATATCATCAGCCACATCAGTAAGATAAAATAGGAGATGAAAAGGTGCAAACGTGGGCGGCTTCTCCACACACTGGATTATAGATCCACAAAAACAAGCATACATATAGGGAGTATTGAGTAATGTGCATGGTATGAATAAGGAATTTGGTTTTACAACTAAAACTTGGATCTTACAGTTGTTGCGAACATGCATTTTGATAGAAACAGCAAACTAAACAGCAGTTGACGATAGGGAGTATGAGCAAATTAAACGGCAGTTGAGGATAAAGGCTTTAGAAGGACTGACTTACATTAATAGTTAACACCGGCTCTATAATGCCCTTCTCCATGTCATGGGAAGGATAACTCAATAATTTTAGCACAGAAACTTCTTCATAAGCATTGCATGTACTCTGTATTTTGTAGAAAGTAATTATAGATATGATAATACTGGAAGGGATAGAGGATAATGAAGATAAGATGCAGATTGATGCTACATAATCAACTACCAATCCCTGTAAGTAATGTACTGACAAGAGCAATGGGCTACACTTCTGCATTGGCATTGTCTGTGTATTCAACTTTTTGGTAAGATTAAATATAGATCTAATATTTTTAGTAAATGGTGGGCGAGGGAGATAAGATGCAGAATGCTACACAATGTACCAATCCCTCCTTCCCATAATATAAGAGTGTTTTGTACACTAGTGTACTGTACAAAATGCTCTTATATTATGGGACGGAGGGAGTAGCTGTTAATGTAAGTACAGTGATAGACGACGTTCAATCCTTACAAGAGGACTGCAGAGCTAAACCTCTTCAAAAGCATTGGGTTGATTCTAAATTTATGTAAGAGTCGATACGGATCTTATAATGTCCACCAAATGGAGGATAACGAGGCTAACATGTGCAGTGATGCTACATAATCAACCAGCTATGAAAGTAAGCATGGTCATACAGGCAAGAGGTACTCACAAGAGCAATGCAGTGTGCAGTATAGTTGCGAGATTCTGTGGTCCCTTGAAAATGAATGTTCTTCTGCAAACAGTTTCCGTACAAGTGAGACGGTAAGGCACATGCAGAAATGTAGTTCAAATTGTGATGTGATATCATAGACAGTACCTTACGCTGCAGACGAGGCCAATGTGTAACAAGATTATTCTAGTCACTGTCTGATAAATGTAGCACCGGAGACTTTACAGAAATTTCATTTAGAGGCTTGCCATCGAAGTGCGCTTGCCTCAGGTAGGAACGATACTTCATCAACAAGTGCTTGAAAAGCACAACCAACCCTTGCTCGTTCTTGACTATCCAGTTTGGTCCTCACCTATTTAAAAGAATGAAATCTTGTGTCTTCTGTCAGCAGAAACATATGCACTAATTACCATGAATAACATTAGTACATTACTTACACGTAAGTTGGGGAGGAAGATTGGAAATTGTTCTATGTCTGTGGTATAATCTTTCCATGAAGAAAAGATGCGCACAAAGTTCCTAACAACAATATAAGCTTTGTCTTCTAAACTGGAAAGAAATGGAACAGGGGCCCTATTTGCTGCAATTGGGGCTCTCTCTCGTTCGAAAAGGGATTTGGTGTACTCTTTGCTGGAATGGGGGTTTTGTGTCATAGAGCTGGTGACATGTCAATTGGCATCATCGTACTGTTTGCTGCAGTTGGGGTCTACTGAGTTGGGGCATCAGAGATGACCAGTGTAGTAGGGCTAGAGTCTGCTAGAGTTGGGGCCGTGTTTTGTGGGTCTGGTGATATTGCAACTATAAGGCTATTTGATTTATCAGGTGTCGCTACCTTTTCCAAATACTTTGTTCGTGCTGCTCCGTGATCAGCAATCGCCCTCTTCCTTTTGAACATCTGATACACAAGAACACCATTTGAATGGATAAATATGGTATGATGACAGATGGAATATGCACTGAAAATGGATAGGCAGGGCGTATTCACATACACGATGTGTAAACTAAGCTAATGGCAGTGCAACAAAGTAGAAACAATGCAAAGCATCTGTTGCAAGATATGTGCGACCAATATAACCTTGGAAAGTTAGAGCAAGCACCTTGATGGGTGAATAAGATAGGGCATCTGCCTGTGACTCCTCCACTAGGGAGCTACATTGACTTAGGTCTCCCTCTAGCTCAGAATCATTGTTAGGATCATGTTCTGAGCACGAATCTGTAGGTGGAGAGCATTTGCATTGCATTGCATCCAGACTTGATTTCAGTCCCTTAATGCCAAGTTTGACAGCCATGGCATTGTTCTACTTTATTCTTTTCATGCCCGCAAGCTCATAATCATTATGATGTTGTTCAGTATCTGAGATTCATGAAAACAAAAAAAGTAGTCAGATTATCTATCGAATGCATTGCGGATTCTGTCGGTGTTCTGGGAACGGGGGTACCCAGACTTGCCTGCATGCGGCCCACGGCGTGGCTCCATCGATGGCCTGGAACGGCCCAGCTTCAGCGACAATAACTCAAGACCCTCGCGAGGGGCCAAGCCTCGCGAGGCGGACGACACCAAGACCCCCACGAGGAGCGGCCTCCTCAGGCTGGCTCCTAAGGAGCAGAGAGTTCTATGCTAGCCTCATGAGGTCCGGATGACGTGAGCCATGACAACCAAGGCCAGATGGGCGCCAGCGGGCGCAGTGTACCAGTTTCCTCTTTGGTGCTAAAGAGGCAAGCGCAGGCACGGAGTCCCGAGGAATCAGCCAAAGGTTTCCATTCCCGTGCAACAAGACCAAGACTGCCAGGACGGCAGGACGGAGGTCATCACCGAGCCCACCACGGCATCACAACCAGAGGCTTTCGCAGGCGAAGACTACTTTTGTCAGGATAGCATGTACTAGTTGTTCCCCTTCGAATTTGGCTGTTGTGGGATCCCTTCCCGCCTTTCATTTGGGAAGAGGACCAAGGCCACTATAAATAGGACTTAGCCACCACCGTAGAGAGGGACCGGACCCCCGGATGGACCATTCAGATCACCCTCACCCCACCAGCTCACTCGAGCTCAAGAACACCTCTCCTCCTGAGGCTGTTCGCCACTGTACTAGTTCATCCTCAGCCCCTCGAGGCCAATCCACCACAAAGCAGGAGTAGGGTTTTACACTGCAAGGTGGCCCGAACCAAGGTAAACTGCTGTGTCTCTTTTCCTTACAGTTCATCGAGCTAGGCTGAGATTAGCGAGTAGGCAGACTGGGGAGGACGAGTTCTTCGCACGCACCCCAGAGTTCGAACCTCTCAAGTGTTTGTGGAACCCGAAATCCGACATTTGGCGCGCCAGGTAGGGGTGCGTCAGAGCCTCTCCCCCGCCGGTCGATCCACCACCGCTCCACCGCTTCCATGGCTGACGCTCGTCGAGCTCGTGCTGAGCGCCGGGCCGCCCGCGTCGCTCAGACAGCGCCTGCGGGTGACGGCTGCCCTCGCCGTCCCCCGTCTCCAGTGGCGAACGCCGCCACCGGCCCCGCGGGGCATGAGCAGCAAGCTTCATTGCTGCACCCTTCTGTGCGGCGGGATGGGCACACCGCCACCTCGTCGCTAACTCCGGCTGGTTCATCGTCTCATGCTCGTCGCGGGCCGGCGAACGTGCAGGATGCGTTGCTCATGGCACGCGAGCTCCTGCGCTACCGCCCCGTCGATGACCTCTACAAAGACTGGCTGGACCGCATCGCCGAGCTTGTCAGCGCCGCCGGGGACTCTCCCGCACCGTCTCACTCGATGCCTCACCAGCCGCCTGCTGCGGGTGACGTAGCCCACGGAGCACCTCCTCCACCTCCCCGTCAAGACGTCACCCTCGGGCCAAGGCGCGAGGCCCCGCGGCGCGACCCGCCGCGCAGGGCGCCGACGCGTGAAGAGGAAAGCTACCAGGTGGTGCAGCGCCCGCAAGAAGATGCTCGTGCACTCCCAGCACCGCCACGTCAAGACCGCGCGCTGCCTGCAGCGGTGGTGCGCGAGCGCGAAGACCAGGCTCCACCTCCACGACTGGCTCCCGTGACCACAGCGGGTTGCCACGCATTCACTCCGGAGCTACGCAGCGTTGTCTGGCCGGGGAAGTTCAAGCCCGACCTGCCTCCGCGCTACGACGGCACCCCCGACCCTGCCGAGTTCCTGCAGCTCTACGAGCTGAGCATCGAGGCAGCGAACGGCGACGAGAAGGTTATGGCGAACTAGTTTCCCATGGACCTCAAGGATGGTGCGCGCTCGTGGCTCCTGAACCTGCCCGCGGGATCGATCTCCTCCTGGGACGAAATGCGAGAGCGTTTCGTCGCCAACTTCCAGGGCACTCGCGACCGTCAACTAGCTGCGGGTGAACTGCGACGCATCAAGCAGCAGCCAGAAGAGACCTTGCAGAAGTACATCCAGCGCTTCAACAGTGTCTGCCTCAAGATCCCGAAGGTGTCGGACGAGGCCATCATCTCGGCGTTCACTGATGGCGTCCGTGACGTCAAGATGAAGGAGGAGCTCGCCATACATGAGGACCTGTGCACGGCTCTGGAGATGTTCAACATGGCAACCAAGTGTGCGAGAGCTGAGGAAGGTCGCCTCTCTCTCCTGGAGCTCCCAGGGGCTGACCCAGAAGACAAGAAGGCCAAAGCCAAGGACATGAAGTGCAAGGGACCGGCCGTGCTCGCGGCCGAACCAGAGATGAAGCGCGGCTGCGACCACCCAGAGTCATCCAAGGGCAGTCGCCCGTTCTGTGTCTTCCACAATGTGCATAGCCACAACACCAACGACTGCCAGGAGCTCAGGGCCATCCGCGACGGGCGCCTCGGTCATCGCCCCGAGCACAGCGACCGAGGCTACGGCCGCGGAGGAGGCCGAGGTGGAGGACGCTGGGACAGCCGTGACCCCCGCCAAGAATGGCGCGATCAGCCTCGTGAGGACCGCTGGCAGGGCCAGCCTCGCGAGGGCCCCTGGAGGGACCAGCCTTGTGAGGACCGTCCTTAGGGCAACGCTGGCCTTCCTTCGCTGCCGCCACCACCAAGAAGGAATGACGACCACCACCAGGACGAGGGGGCTGGGGGCTTCTAGGAGCCTCATGCCATCGCCTGCATCCTGGGCGGCTCTCATCGCATCTTCAAGCAGTTTGCCCGTGAGGTGAACGCGGCCCTCCCCAAGCTCGAGGCAATGCGTCCGCTCATGTGGTCCAAGTGCACCATCACCCTCAGCCCATCCGATCAGCTCAAGTGCGCGGCAACTGCCGGCGTTCTCCCGATGCTCTGCTCGCCTACCATCAGCAACATGCTCGTCACCAAGACTCTCATCGATGGCGGTGCGGGGCTCAACGTTCTCTCCATCGAGACATTCAACCGACTCCAGGTGCCCTATGACCAGCTGCAGCCTACCAAGCCTTTCTCAGGAGTGACCGATGGCTCCACCACCCCGATAGGGCAGATCCACCTCCCTGTCACCTTCGGCAAGCGCGACAACTACCGCACTGAGCTCATCGACTTCGACGTCGCCCACATTCGCCTTCCATACAACGCCATCCTTGGGTATTCGGCCCTGGCCAAGTTCATGGCGGTGACTCATCATGGTTACAATGTCCTCAAGATGCCAGGGAGCTGCGGCGTCATCACGGTCACCTGCGAGGAGAAGGACGTGGTGTGCTCTCTCGAGCGCGCCTACCAGGCTACGGCGGTCGAGAACCCAGACGATGAAGGCGCCGTCTACCCTCCTGAGGCCGTCCCCAAGAAGAAGAAGCAGCAGCTCCGCCAAGGACCTCAGGAGAGCGGGGTGTCCACCGGCACCACCTCAGGCCCTGCGCCCACTGACGGGGCGCCTCCCTCTCTCGCATAGGAAGGCGCGCTCGGCGCCCCTCTCAGGCTGGGCTCGGGGGCTCTCCTTTGGAGGGCCTCTGACCTGGCCAATGTCACGAGGGAGGCGCTCGGGCACCATGTGGAGGCGTGCTTCAGCGCGCGCTTCCGCCAGGAGGGTACAAGGCGTGAGGTGCCAGGTGCTCAGGAGTTCATCACCAAGGCAATCAAGGAGCTTCAGGAGGCAAGAGCTATGCGAGGCGACCATCGCCCACCACTCGGCGTGGCTCCTTGTCCCGGCGAGGACAGCGAGCTGCACGTCTGCGTCAGCATCCCAGGGCTCAACAGGGCCGCATCTCAGGAGTGCTTCTGGCTGTCCCACGCTGGCCGGTGCGAGGGTCCCCCTCATAGCTATGTTTGCATGCCTTTGGGCTTGTCGAGCGCAGCTGCTGCACTCTAGCGCCACATGCGTGGCGTCCTAGTGACTCATGAGACTAGAAGCCAGGCGATCCTGTCAGAGGAGGAGATGGATCCTTGCGAGCCCCCTGGGCTCCCAGAGCCTCCTGAGGTTCAGGGCCTGGGCGGCTCATGAGGAGCGACTTCTACGGCGCGCGTCTTCAGCTACTCCAACATCTCTTCAGCAACGTTGCCAGGTGACATTTTCTAGTTTGTTCAGTTGGGGGCGCCCCTCGGGCTGCATTATCCCCAAGCCGTGTGGGTCCGTCCCTGCGGCATGTATCGTTTTGCATCTATCAGAACTAGCTCTACCTTACCTATGGGTTGATTTATGTTATCACCTGCTTGCCTGGTGTTCTATCGCCTCCGCGGCCCCCCGCATTGCTGACCAGCCTCTTGCTCATCCCGCAACGGGGGTACACATGCTGGCACGGCGCTTGTGCTCAGGTCCGTCCCTGCAACACTGGCAAATCTGAGAGATCGAGCTCTGGCTCGTGGCCTGCCCCGCGCACGTCACCTCACCAGATCCTCAGTGCCTTCATCTTCTTGCGGAAAGACCAGCGGCAGGACAGCAAGTGTTATTATGAGTTATACTCTCCTCTTGGACTAACCCGCAGAAATCCATGGATTTTAGCCACGGGTGGCCCCGCCGGCCGTCCCTTTTTCACGCAATTCGCTTGCATGTTAAAGGGGGGCTCCTGAGCATCGCGCCTCAGGAGCTCTTACAGACTCTCCAGCCCTCACCCCCTGGCCTTGACCACGGCATCATGACCTGGCATACCAGCGGCGGCTGAGCCTCGCTCGAGGGTCGGGACCCGAGGACGTAGAGAACCTAGATGAGCGGGGAGAAGGGGAGTTCGGCGTGAGCCCTACCTGGAAGCATCACTGCCAAGGCACAATCAGGCGCTGCGCAAAGGAATCACTTCAGGCCTACTAAGATAAGTCACCCATGCATATCAGAGTGAACCTCATCGTCCGGTATATTGATTCTCGCAATCTCGCTCCAGCAATGCCGCTTCCCTTTTTGGCCTCCAGGGAGCTGCTTGCACGCCAAAGGGGACCTCTTGAGCATCGCGCCTCAGGAGCTCTTACCGGACCTCGGGCCGCTCACCTCCTGGCCTTGACCACAGCATCGCGACCTGGCATACCAGCAACGGCTGAAGCCTGCCTGGGGACTGGGACCTGCTGGCGTAGAGCACTAAGCTACCGCGAGAACGAAAAGGGGGAACCATGCCGAAGCAAGATGCGTGGCTGCAACATCATACTAGGAATAATAAACATTGGAGCAAAAGCATTACAGTTTTTTACATACCCCCACGGGGTTTGTCACAATTCCGCGCAGGGAAACAAAAGAAGGAAACGTCAAGGGACCCCGGCTGCTGGGCATTACCGCCCTGTCCGGAGCCCTGCGCGCGGGCGTACAGAGGAAGCAGGAAGCCAGGCGGAGGCCGCTCGTACCAAGGCCGCGTCACCTCTTGCCTTTCGCCGGCGTCGTAAGGGAGGCCGAGCCTCTTCTTCGGCGAAAGTGGCCCCGGCTCCTCCCGAGGGGTTTTTCCCTTCTCCGCTGAAGAGAATCTCCTGATCGGCGCCATGGATGCTGCTGCTGTAAGACGGCGAGACAAAGAAGAAGAAGAAGGAGCGGGCATCGAGAAGATGGAGATGAGTGAGGGAGGCTCTGCCCCTCCCCTCATTTATAGCCGGAGGGAGGCCAACCACCGGCCTCCATGATCCCACGCAATGATGGTTTTTCTCTGCATGCAGCAGAGTCTCATCAAGTCGACAGTTGCCGAGGCGGCGTGGGGAAGTGAAGACGCCCATGTCCCATCAATCGCCACGCTTCGACCAAGGCCGCAGGCGGTTAGGGCCCGCGGCGCTCCGCACTTGCCCCTTGGCTTCGCCTCGAAGCCTAGTTCGAGCGTGCCTTGGGCCCGGGGGCTACTGTCAGTGTTCTGGGAATGGGGGTACCCAGACTTGCCTGCCTACGGCCCACGGTGTGGCTCCATCGATGGCCTGGTACGGCCCAGCTTCAGCGACAACAACTCAAAACCCTTGCGAGGGGCCAAGCCTCGCGAGGCGGACGACACCAAGACCCCCACGAGGAGCGGCCTCCTCTGGCTGGCTCCTGAGGAGCGGAGAGTTCTATGCAAGCCTCATGAGGTCCGGATGATGTGAGCCATGATGACCAAGGCCAGGCGGGCGCCAGCGGGCGCAGTGTACCAGTTTCCTCTTTGGTGCTAAAGAGGCAAGCGCAGGCACGGAGTCCCGAGGAATCAGCCAAAGGTTTCCATTCCCGTGCAACAAGACCAAGACCGCCAGGACGGCAGGACGGAGGTCATCACCGAGCCCACCACAGCGTCACAACCAGAGGCTTTCGCAGGCGAAAACTACTTTTGTCAGGATATCATGTACTAGTTGTCCCCCTTCGAATTTGGTTGTTGTGGGATCCCTTCCCGCCTTTCATTTGGGAAGAGGACCAAGGCCACTATAAATAGGACTTAGCCACCACCGTAGAGAGGGATCGGACCCCCAGACGGATCATTCAGATCACCCTCACCCCACCAGCTCACTCGAGCTCAAGAACACCTCTCCTCCTGAGGATGTTCGCCACTGTACTAGTTCATCCTCAGCCCCTCGAGGCCAATCCACCACAAAGCAGGAGTAGGGTTTTACACCGCAAGGTGGCCCGGACCTGGGTAAACTGTTGTGTCTCTTTTCCTTACAGTTCGTCAAGCTAGGCTGTGAGATTAGCGAGTAGGCAGACTGGGGAGGATGAGTTCTTCACACGCACCCCAGAGTTCGAACCTCTCAATGGTTTGCGGAACCCGAAATCCGACAGATTCAACTCGGAGAGTGTCTCCCTACAAACCCCTGCGTATACAAAGTTCATCCCCAACCGTGCTGACTAGACCACACACAGAAATACAAACCTCTTATGTCTCTATAACAGGCAGACACACATTTCAAAACTGAAGTAGGAACATTAGAATCATATCAAATTCGCATTTGAACAAATAAACTAAGGAATTATGAGTGGCATAATGTTTAGCTTCAAGGGTGGAGTGCTGGTAGTGCGACACAATGCAAGTAGGCAGATTGTATTCCATGTAAAAGATCGTAGTCTATGTAAAAGGTGGATATGCCACTTTCTTTCTATACAATGCAGTGTTCGTTGCCCACACATGATGGAAGAGATCACACAGAGAAATACCATTCACTCATGTTTGCGGTTCCAATATTTTGAAACAGGGTGGTCCCCCCTAAAAGAATATTGACAGCAAATATGACAAGGTAAGCATAGAGGTAGTGAATCAATCATTACTTGTGAGCTTACTAGGACAAGTATGCAGAATTGTAACTGCAGTAAGAGACAATCGAAAATCTGAATCAAGAAGTTGGTCTAGCACTTATTGTTTGTAACTAATCGACGTGAATAATTGGATATCATATCGAATGAGTAAGAAAGACAGGTAAAATTGTCAACAAACCTGGCCTGCAGTAGTAATCTGGGTCAATGTCACTATGACCAACAATCCAACATGACTAGTGTCTATTCCTAGAGCCAGAATTTTGAAACCCTATGAACTTTACAGGTACTAAAGATTACTGAAATATCTGAACGATTAAGAGTAGGTAGCACTCAGTACACAACAAACCCTAATGACAGTCCTGCTTAATGAGTAATGAATCAATTAGAAAATGGGTGATGAGGAGTGTCTGCTGAGTGTTGAGGACGTATCTCAGGATAAATCGGGTTGGCTTAGTGGGTGCTGCATGCCTGAGCCCTGAACGGACTGGGAAGGTAGGCACGGCGGTGCGCCCAGGCAGCGGTGATGCTGTTGGGCGAGCTGCTCCTGACCTCCTGTTAGTCCGGCGTCTCCTCCTAGAGTCATGCCATCTGGGGACGACAAGTCACCGGCGAGGCAAGCGGCTGGGGGCGAGTAGAGATCGGAAGCGCAACAGAACAGAGGGGAATCAGGGTCTGGGCCGACCCAAAATCCCAGGGTGGGCCGCAGCCCACCGTGGGCACCCTGTAGATCCACACCCCAGCGGCGTACATGCATTATCGAAACTAAATTAGGAACATTTAGCTAACCAATTAAACAACTCTGTCTTAATAATATCAGATTCATATTTGAACAACTAAGCTTGTTTAGCTTGATGGGTGGAGCAGTGCTATTATGACACGAAGCACGTAGGCTGATCGTATAGTGATCTTAAAAGGGGGGAACCCTAAGCATGATCAATTAAACCCTATTATGACCATGCCATGGTAGATTTGAAGCTGCAAACTACAGAAATGCTATTTAGCAACCATTGTTTGCTTCGAACTAAGAACTAACTTCTAAGAGCTGAAAAGAAAGTACAGTAACCAAGTTACGATCTATTTTCTGGTTGAGATCAAAAAGTTGAGCAGATATGAAGTAGTACCACCTCTCTTGCGGCGCCGTGTAGGCATCGGGGGTGCGATGGCTATCGGTGGCATTGAAGCAGATCTGCGTCAGTAGACGGGTGCATCAGGGGATAAGTCCCGTTGCGGTGGATGAGAAGGTCATGGGAGCGGCCCCGGCAAGGAGGACGACGTCGCCGATGAAGCGAGAGGACGCGATGCAAGGCTCCTGGTCCATCGCCGTGGATGAGAAACATCCATCCCTAGCAGTGGACGACGCGGTCTTGGTAGGCGCTCCGGCATGGTGGAGGATGGCATCGATGGATGGGGTGGAGGACGGCGGCGATGGATGGGGTGGCGGATGGAGGAGGCTGGTGTGGGAATGGTGTTCTATCGCGGACGGTGTATGAATGGGAAAAAGGAGGGAGAGGTACGAGGAACCCTGTTTTTGGGACGCGCCTGTCTGAAATATGGGAAAGTTACGAACTTAGCCCCCGTTTAAAATTTGGACATCTCGTCGGTTGGGGATAGGATGGTAATCTCGCATCTCCCCAATATTTGCCTAGAGCAATTTTGGGAGAGGAGAGGGTGTTTTGGCGCCCACGGTTGGCGCCCACGGTGTATGAACGGGGCTAACAGGTAGGGCGGTTGTGTCACGTCTGAGTGAAGTTACAAACCTGCCCCTATTAAAAATATTTGCCTACATTGATTTTGGCCGAGTCGAGTTTGTTTTGCCGCCCACCGTGTATGAATGGGGAAATGGAGGGAGAGACAGAGGTCTTTCAGATGAGCTTTAATTGAATGTGTTTTGCCGCCCACGTTTGGTGCACACCGTGTCTGAATGGGCTCAGAGGCAGTCGTGTCATGTCTAATTGAAGTTACTAACCTACCCCTATTGAGAGCAGAAATCGGGCCGATGGATTGTCCGTGTAAGGGGTAGACAGTAATTTCCATCTCGCAAACACTGGCTTCGGGCAGCCGACGTGGGAGTGGATATTTTGCCGCTTCTTTCAAATTTTGGGAAAATAAGCATTCACGTTTACCCTGGCAACTAAATTCGAATCCATTTTGTATTCTTATACAAATCTTTATAAATCATTCTATGTTTTTTTATATATCTTCAAAAGCACAACAAAGATGTATTCCACTATCATATATGAATATGATTTACAAATGCTGATACTCGAATTCAGAAGGTAGAATCCAGTTTAAGGTGAATTCGAATATTTGAAACCACTTTATGTCCAACTCAAGTGAAACATGTATGACACACGCATCATATAGTATACTCCCATTTAGATATGTACACAAGCGATGTCTCAAGATTCAAAATACTGAGTCAATCAACCAATAATGAACAAAACTAACAGACATATAAACACTTATAGAGTATATGGATCAATAATATCAACTAACATACATACTTTTTTGTTGCTAGAAGAGCATCATTTTTTAGCAAAGCTAGTACAACATCTTGGCCCTTTCAGATGCGTGCCACCTAAGGACCATCTATACTACTATTATTGCTGAATGCACATTCAGCCCAATTGGCATATTTTTAGGTCGGGCATAGCAATCAAAATGAAATGCCTCAGAGTCTTATCAATTAATACAGACTCGTGCTAAAAAAATTACGAACCAAAAAACAAAAAACAATTATTACATGATCTCTAAAACAAATGGTTTGATCGATTACATGAACAAACAACACAAAGGTTATTCAACGATGGAAAAAACATTTCACCTATGCTTTACCAAGTGGGAATTTAATTTCCTTTTTTCCTTCAGGACCTTAACAATGCGGTCAGTCTCAGCTTGCTTCGTTTTGAAATCCACCAAATATTTAATGGTTGTCTTGATTACTGCTTGTGATTGTGCTATTTGCTTCCTCAACATGTCAACTTCATCTCTAAGTGCAGAAGTAGAATTTCTTTCTACCAATAGTTTTGCCTCTAGAGCATCAGCAGTTGGCAATTCATGATGCACGATTGGGTTGGTGCCACTACTGTGGGATGATACAACATCCATGGGCTAACCTGTTTTGCCATTAAAGTTCTGATTGGATTCTGAAAAGTTGAAGTTAGCAAAACATCTCAACTGGGAGTTAGAATTGCAAACCAGTTAAACAAACAAGGAATTAAAGAGTTTCAATTGGATGTTGAAAAGTAGTTATTAACATCATTGTAACCGGTTGCAGCAGCAAAGCAGTTAAACAAACAAGTTTTGCAAAAGGTACCTGTTGTGGCATTGGAGTTTCTCTTGGATCCTGAAAAGTTGAGTAGCCAGTAACATGATTAGAGCAACCGGTTGCAGCAGCAAAGCAGTTAAACAAACAAGTTTTGCAAAAGGAACCTGTTGTGGCATTGGAGTTTCTCTTGGATATTAAAAAGTTGAGTAGTCAGTAACTTGATTAGAGCAACAAGTTACAGCAGCAAACCTGTTACACAAATATATTTTTGAAAATGTATCTGCTGTGCAATTGGACTTCCAATTGGATCCTAAAAACTTGAAGTTGGTAAGATGATTATAGCAACAAGTTACAGCAGTGAACCAGGTAAAGAAGGAAGTTTTTGAAAACATACCTTTTGTGCCAGCGGAGTTTCAGCTGGATCCTACAAACTTGAATGTTAGCAATCATAAATAAAGTGTTGCAAGAGCCATAAGAAACTAACATCAAACTAGTAAAACTAACCAGTTTTGGCAATGTATTTAATTACTCATGAACTAGTAAAACTAACAAGTTCTTGGCAACGTATTAAAGTAACAAGTCGATACCGTTTACCAGCAACACAGACATCTGTAAATATCTTTGATGTAAGCAAAATGATTCCGACACACATATATATAAGTTAAAAAGACGTTGTTCCTCATATAAACCTGACAGTTGTCTGTCTATGAGCATGCAAACATTACTAGTGCTACAAGTGATAACAGTAAACCATTTAAACAAATAGGGTATCAGAACATAAATTACACATGAATTTTGCTGCACCCTAGAAGTACATATGACCAGCTATCTACGTGCTTAAGTAGCTATTTAAGTTCAGGCAAACATGTAATTCTTAACAGTAAGTATCAAACACATAGATAGACGCAATCTATAATAGGATTAACAGGCTATGGCATTATGTAATCAGTAGCAAACTAAATTAAGCCAAGCAACATAATTCAACAATTTTGCAATCAGTGGCTAACTAAAATTCTGAGAAGCAGGTAACTGAACTTACGTTAGCTCTTTGTACATGCACACTGCAACTTCTTTTTCGCTTACAAGGTTCTACGAAGGAGTCCATGGCATCAATTGCTTGGATACGTAGTCTCAATACTTCTTTCTTCCCACACTGCATTGGTAAGTCGAATGGTTAATCTGATAAGATGGTGCGTCCTTGATATGTTATATGAGGACGGGTTGTCAGACTAGTTGTAGCAACACACATCACACTGGCTTTTACTGTATATTTCATGTGATTACATTTGGCATATCGAGATCTAAGCAATCTACAATAGGATGAAAATACTGGCATCTTTCACATTATTGGCGAACTTAGTTCATAGAAACAAGCAATTTAACCATTCTGTGGGTAAATCAAAAGCGCCACTGGAATATTTTTCACTACCCCAATCATACACGCAAAAAGAGGTGACGCCACCATAGGGGCTGGTATGGGCGGCCGCCTCAGGTGGCTGGAAAGTGCGCACCGAGTTTGAGTCGTCCAGGTTGGCCCAGGCTAGTTTTGTTCGTCCCAGCGCACGAGCAGGCAATGTAAAAAATGAAGAAAAATGTTTCAATTTTGATGGGCCAATAACATAAGTGCATGGCAGGCCCTATAGCAGGCTCGCAGCCCAAACGAGCGCCTCCCATATCGATCGACAGCAGGAAAAATCCCCAATTCGTTCGCTCCAGCCTCCAGTCTGGTTCGCTCCTAACCTAGCCGCCGCTAGACAGACTTCCTCGTGCCCTAGTTGGACGCCGATCGCCGGGCTTCAAGCGAATGGAAGGACAAGAAGATGAAGATCCAACCCTGGGTGTAGCCTGCGTGGGAGGCAACGGCGGCAGCACGGGCATGACATCGAGCTTGCGCAAACGGACAGTCGCAACTTGCAAGAGCAGCATGCGCAACGAGTAGGTACATCACATCCCTGATTATATCTAATTCAACTGTTCAATTTCTGGCCAATAGTTAAACTTGACGGTGTTGTAAAACTGCTTGTATGTAGGGAATCTGTAAGAAAATGAATACAATTTCTGCTTATCTTATAACTCCCCCAATCAGTACTGAACTGACTGAACCTGATGTGTCTAATCAAGTTTCCAGTGCAAACATACAAGCTCATGTTGTTCTTGAGCCTGAAATGTCTAATGAACAGACTGCTAATGAAGGATTTGATGCAAACATTTTACATGCTCCTGGTGATGAACATATAGTGTCTAATGAGGGATCTAATGCAAGCATTTTGCAAGCTCCCATTGAAGGATTTAGTGTCTAATGATGATCTGCTATGTTGAGAGAAAGATAGAGATTTGCAGGAATTGATGACAAGCAAATTATAGTACATTTTCATGGCTTAAGGAAACGTCGAGGCCATCTACCAGAAAGTCCCCGTATCATGACAACCTAGCATAAATACTTTTCTAATCTATTGTTTGAAACTATTGGCATACTTGTGCAGGATAGATATATTGATATGCAGTTTGCGCATGGGTTATAGGTGCAATTACACTTGGATATTTTCGGCCAGAGAATGAATAATTTAAGCGGGTACAGTCCATGTTAGTAGTCCTTGTACACCATGTTGCATTTTGTGTTTTTTGGTGCTTACATCATTTAGTGTTTTATAATCTGGAACTACTTTGGATCATTAGCTGATTTTCAAAGTGCATGTAGCTTCACATTTCTCACGTTATGTTGATTTCTGGAGTGCAAGTGCCTTCATATTTTTTAAGTTAAATTTTTGCCCCTGGTAACATGAATTCGTGGATCCGCCACTGCACACAAATTATACACGCAGGCCAGTACGAATTAAATGAAATGCAGGGACTTACGCTAGCTCATTGTACAGGCTCACTGCAGCTCTGCTTGCACCTGGGATGTTCCATGTACAAGTCCATGTTACCACTTGCTTGGATGTGCAGGCCTTGTGCTCCTTGCATCCCCCTCTGCATTTTTTACACGACGAATGGTTGATCAAATGAGAGGAATCGACCTTGCTGTTGTACTAGAGGACAGGTACTTACAAGGTTATACCAGCGTGCAGGATGTGTACCAGATCCCGTAGCGCCGTCATGCTTCGCTAAAAAATGGTTTTGCTTGTTTCAGATGATATCTCCAGAAGAAATAAGAGTTAAAGTCAGAGTTGCATAGGCGTGTAAGCTAAGAGAGCAGTAAAAGGATATCCAAACATCGTCGGAACAGTTCACAAGGGAGTGATATGTGGATACCTGGTTCGGGCCGGCGTTTGGGCATGCTCGCCTAGCTAGAGTGCGGCTCACTTCAAAGCCATTGAAGGTGATCATTGGCGTTGGCTAGCTGCGTATGGATGCGGATCTCGAGCGGCAACAGAGCGCTACGATGCGCTGGACGAGGCCGTTGGTGAAGCACCAATGGCGTCGGGGGGAGGGGGTGGAGGTGCGACGATGTTCATGGTGAAGTAGCCCCGGTGAGGTGGGAGACGGCGTCGGTTTAGCGCACCTGATGTGGTGGAAGTCGGTGTCTGTGAGGCACATCGGCGGTGGTGGACGACGTTGTGGGTGGACCATCTGGTGCGGTGGACGAGGGGGTAGATGAGGTAGCTCCGGTGCAATGGTGAAGCGCGACCATCGTCTTCGTCGTCATCGTCCGGCACAGAGGTGGGGAAAGAGACGAGACAAAGGGCGATTCGAATTTTGCTTGGGTTGGCAGTGAATTAGGGTTTTGAGAGCTCTGGGCGCGGAAGGGGACGGGGGAGAAGGGAGATTTTGCAGGGCTGGAATTGGGGCCGCCAGATATTTCAATCAGAAACGTGGAAGCGTCCGTACGACACACGCGACCACGACGACACGACCCTGGTCTGCCTGGTGCGCCTACATTTGAGAATGCAAACGAATCTTCTTTCATTGGCAAACGAATCTTGTACTATGTATTACCATGCCCGTGTTTTCCTTGCAAATAATTAGTCCTTCGAAACAAGATACTATGAATTAATTAATGAGTTCTTTGAATTAGAGTGTGTTTATCACATAGTGATCTCCAATTCTAACGTGGATTTCACATTTCAGGGTATTCACGCTACTTTTTTAATACAAAATCATATATGTATAAGATGAACACCATGGTAGTGAGAAAACTTTGGATGGATTCAAGCATATGACCACACACATACAAAATACCACAACAATCGAGTCGATATCAACCTTTCCAAACCTAGTATGGCACGAATTCGAAATAAATACAGAAGCCATATGCATGGTCCTCAATTCAAATCTTACAATGTACACTAAATTAAAACGTCAATACTAAGTCTAGTACTATCTACATTCAAATATTGTTTTTAGCCCCCCCCCCTCAGCACACACGCTACATACTTCCTCTATTGATCAATCTTCCTCTCCTAACCACCTTACAAAGCTATTGGTTTCCGCACGTTCATTCTTTCTCTCCATGTTTCGATCTCTAACTCTCACACACCCGCCATTGCACTCCATGCCGAGCTCTCTCTCTCCCCCTCCCACCCTCTCTCGGTAGATACATGCATTGCCTATCTAGGACCCCCTCCCTCTCATGCGCGCGCACACACATTGTCTATCTAGGTCAGTCTCGTGAGACCCTCTCACTCTTTCTTTCGCACAGCGGCCCACACTCGCTTAATCTCTCTCCCTCTCTCTCTCTCTCTCTCTCTTTATGCATGTCTCAATTGACCTCGCTCTTTCTCACACACAAACGATATATCTCCATGTTTGGGCCTAATTCGACATATTCATAGTGTATACTCTCACATGCACATTGTCTATCTAGGTCACTCTCTCCAACCTGTCTCACTCTTTCGATCGCATCACGACCCACACTCGCTCAATCTCTCTCTCTTTATCTATGTATCGATTGACCTTGCTTCCTCCCACGCACAAACGATATGTGTACCTACTATGACTGGATCATCTCTCAAGCTCTCTCTTCCAGCCCTCACCCTTCCCAAAAGCTCAATCGGACCATATCTATCCACAGCATATATATCTTTTCAATGAATGTCGGGGCACACTCACTTTGTCTCTCTATCTATGTCTCGATTGACCTCGCTTTCTCATGCCATCTGTTCCACACATTGAAGCTACCTCTCCATCCCTCGTAGAGCCAGAGCTATTTACATTGCGAGGGGGACTCCAACCTTCGATTAATTTGTGAAGGCATTTATTCCGGTGGGTTTAGATTATATTTTTGTAGCATTCGCCCCACAACTACTCCAAACACCGTTGCAACCCCCGCCCCTCCCCCAACTGTTTTCCCTCTGGATCGGTCACCGCTCTCTCGCATGCCCTTTCTAACCTTCCACATCACACCATGATATTTTTGCAAAAAAAACTCTGGTGTTCTCTTTAATTATTACAAATAAGCTACAAACTACACACCGGGGTCCACCTGTAATGGAACAAGTTTTGACCCAGAAATTAAAGTGCTACAAACTACACACCAGGGGGCCCAACTGTCTTGGAGCAAATTTGGACCCATATCTACACCCCTATATAGTGTGTGAATAACTTTGAAAGATGGTCGTTGGATGAAGCCAATCCGACGGTGCAAAGATGGCAAATCCGAGCACCGATGGCCATTTGATATCTTCTACATTCGACCACATTCTGCCACCTGTACAATCTAGAAGACTGCATGGTTGAACTTAAGCATAATGCACAAACCTCAAAACACAAGCACTCCTCCTTTGTTCTAGAATCTTCTGTATCATAATTGCCCAATTTTGTTTTTTCTAAATGAATTGCCATTATTTTTTTTACTTTATGCTCTAAAATGCACAATTCCATGAATCTTAAAATAGATTAACTTTTTTATAAAACTTATTGATTTTGAATGAGATGAACTATAAGAATTAAACGAACATCTACATCATGCATATATGAATCAAAGCTTACATGCTATGGTGTGGTATTTATTCATAATTTGGTTGCCAAATCTCATGCGTGCAATGCACGTGTGCCTTACTAGTATAAATTAAAAATGAAAAAGGACGAGGATCGAACATGCGACCAGGGCCTTCAAGCCGCACGTCAATAGGCAACATAGTAGCAACGTTTGTTGTACTCCCCTTTGTTGATATAATGTTTTTATATTACCATAGTCCTATTTAATGGACAACATGTTTTTATACTATTAACTTTAGTACATTAGTGGGACCGGCTCGTGAGCACGTACTATTCCACTTCACTTACTGGTGGGTTCCATGTCTGCTCTCTCTCTCTCCTCCCCTTTTACGTTTAGACGCACGGGCAAACAAGAAGAACGCGCGGGTGATGTGGCCGTTGACCGAATCTGGACGCGTTCACAAGTTACGGCACCAGTTTCACGTAAGACTAGTACAAGTATTGGATTATGTAACAAGTTTAGGAACAAAAGTGACCGTGATGGACAAGTTAGGCTAGTAGTATCTACTAAAAATTAAATGCGTGGTTAAATAGATGTATCGCCTATAGTGCTCGAACAAGGGGACTGCTCGCGCCCTACAAGTATTTGGAACTGGCTTCCCTAAAAAATATTTGGAATTGATGTGGTATTTAATGTGAAATGCTTGCGATGAGAAGGAATACATGATGCTTGATGACGTTTTATATTTAAGTTGATACGGCTCTAGCAGAACATTCAATCGATCAAACCATAGATTTAATTCAGTCTGACTGCGACTTTACATTCATACCACGATCGAACTAAAATAAACGCAAATGATAAATCCCAAATGTTTGAATTTTAAGCATGGCAATCCGAACGTTTTTCATGGCATATTTAGATCACGCGGTGGCGGCGGAGGCATCTTGCGACGGGAAGTGGCTCCTCTGTCGTGCTTTGTGTGTCGTCGGGCCATTGACCGGCGGTGACGGCGGAGTCTTGCGCCGTTGTTGGCGTACTCCTGGACGTTGGCCCTAGCTTCAAGGAAGGCTAGAATGTTCTGGACTTCGGTCTCCAGGAGCCAGTCAACTGGCGGGAGGAGGCGACTGGCGTTTTGTGCAAGGAAGCGGTCAACGTCGGCGATTGATGCTGCTGAGGGGGGCACGAGCACTGGCGCGGGGACAGGCTTTGGCAACATCGCGGTGGAGACATTCGTGTGCACAGGCGCGTGCGTCAGTGCACGCGCAGGCGTATGCGCTGGCAGGTGCATGGGCACGTGAAAGTCAGAGGGGACCTCATGGAACCCCGTGGCTTCAAGCTCGGCGACAATGTGTGGCTCACAGGCCATCAATGCCACGGGGATGGGCGCTGGCGCAGTCAGGGTGACGGGAGCTGGAACGGGAGCGGGGACAGGTGTGACGTCTTCCCGCAAGGCCAGTTCAAGCTCATCCCAAAGCGCCTTATGTTCTTGAGACTCTGGCTGGGTGTCTTCCTCAAGAAACTGGAAGACTAAGGGCAGACCACCGTGATGCGGCATGGCGTACGGTGAGCTCAGGCTGGTTGGAGGTAGACGACAGGAGAATCCGAGAGGAAGAGAGAAGATTGTAGCGAGATAGGGGAGTGCAAGGGTGATTTAAAGTATGGCGCTGACGCCATTAAAGTGGGGGCAGTTGGGAGGAAGGTGGGCGGCGGAGCCTGGCCAAAGGGCTCGCCTCCCGGTGAGCCTGCGCAGCGGCCTGCTCGCACGCCTCCCGGTCAGCCGGCGCAGCGGTCTGCTCGCATGCCTCCCGTCGACTCACACGCTTGCTCGGACGGCACCTGCCGATTAGAAGCGGGACTCGTGGCGGCACGTAGGTCTAACGCCCATGGTTTGAATAGTGAAACCGTTCGCATTAACGTGACATGTCTTTGTTCCAAAATACCTTGGCTCTTCATTTGTGCAACTTTTCCTAAGCAGCTTGTCTCAATTTGAAAATAAAATACGACAACCTATTTGTGCCATATCACGTGACCATGCTCAGTTTCATGAATTTCAGGTCAGTTTTGGATTTTCTGGAATTTAAAATCTAGGATTCGAAACAATATCATAACCTGCATCATGAAATAAATTTGCAAGCCATACATCTTTACTGTTGTAGATGTTAGTATTTCTTAAGAAAGGATTTGGTCAAACATTTTGCTTAGTTAGACTTCAGACAAGTTATATATGTAGAGTAAAAAGATAATCCCTCTGTACCAGTGCATTGCCTGATATAGTAACTCTAGTAGGCATGAACAACGCATGAACAAAATCAACAAACGGATCTCCATTCTATGCTCATCCTGGTGTAGTACTATTAGTACTAGGCAATGGAGTTGTTGGGTGACCTTGGGTAGCGGTGACCAAGGGAATTGAACCGTGCTCGGCACGGTAGGTAACGTGGGCTAGTTACTAAGGCATCCCTCCACTGTTCATTGGTTGTCATTATGGACCGGGGACATGAGGGGAATTTCCTAGGGCTGGAATTCTGGCCGCCACATATTTCGACTAGAAACGCGGAGGCTCGACTGGAGGCGCGAAGTTTAATATCGCGGTTCTTTTTGTTGGGGTTGGCTAATGTGCGTACCACGCACGCCACCACCAGGACACGAGCCCGGGTCTGGCTAGTACGACGTCGGGTGCTACCATTCGAGAATGCGAAAGGAATCTTTTTTTTAAATTGCCGAACGAATCTATATGTATTACAATGCCCGTATTTTCCTTGCAAATAACTCGTCATTCCAAAATGCACGGTAATTGATTTATGACGAGTTCTTGAATTAGAGTGAGTTTATGATATAGTGATCTCAACATGGATGTATGACCATGCATGTATGACACGAATTCAAAACTAAAATGTAAGCCATACATGGTCCTCAATTCAATATTTAAAATGCACAATGAATTGAAACATGAATATTAAGTATAGTACTATTTACATGCAAATGTTGTGTTTAGGACTCTCCATCGACACCCCCAACCACCACACATACTTCATGTATCGATCGATCTTCATTTCTTTGTTAATAGAGCTATTGGTATCGGACACACGCGCGCTCATTATTTCTCTTCACGTTTCGATCTCCATTGATGTCACACCCGCCCACACACTCTCAACAAATGTATTTCTCACACACAACCTCGTCGTGCCCTCCATGACAAACCCTCCCTCTCTCTCTCAAGACATGTACGTTGCCTTTGTAAAACACCTTCACCGTGCATGCTCATCTCAGCACCCCTCTTCATGCATGCTCTGCATGCTCCTAGTGTGTTTGTGTTAACCTAGTGTGGACTCATGCACTCTGCCAAACACCCAAAAGTGGGCCGAGAAGGGAACTTTTGCTCCCATGCACCCTTCATACACCCTACCTAACACTCATTCGTGCTTCATATGGTTTATGTTCCGTGGAGCACTGTACAACCGTACTCTCCGTGCGCTGTAGACCTAGTTCTGTTAACATTGATCTCACCGTTCATTCTTGATCGGACAGTAAAAAAGGGGCATTTTACATTACTGTTCATAGTTGACATGCGCACAACATCATTTTTTATCGTCATATCTTACTACACTAGCAACAATATTATGGTACTGACATATGAACCACTACACATGCCTAGTAGTAGGAGTACTGTGTGTTCAAGTGGCTGCCATGTTTCGCACTCCTCCGTCGTAAGAGTGGAAACGCCCACTGTAATCATTTTTGTTTTTCAGGAACAGTGGACACGCTCTACCGTGCGGCTCCTCCTCGACGGTCGTCAAGAACCTTGCTACTCACTTTCGCCAACGTGTGGGACAGCCGGCATCGGGGTCCACTTGCCATGCACTAAATTACTCCGTACTAGAGTGCACAACTGCACGGTAGACTACCGCAGTCGAAGCACCACAGTAATGCCCAATGAGTCATCAAATCACAAAACCCCCACCTTTCCAGTAGTAAGTTGGACGGACGAAGCAACCATCATTTCACTCTTCTCCCTCAGCTTCCTCTCTTGAAGAAAACCCCAACTCGCTTCTCCCTCATCTTGTTCCTCATTTCTTCAAGAAAACCCCAACGCGCTTCTGCCATTGTTCTTCTCTCCCAAAGAAGGAAAGGTGAGCGCATCAATGGTGTTGCTTCTGGCCAAGGCCCGGTCTTGCAACCCCGCGACTGATCCTATAACTCCCTATCTGTTCTTCTTTTGGGTTTGTGGTTATGGTTTCTTTTTCTTTTATTTCTATTTGACAGTTTCTTGATGGACCCTGGAGCACCGACCGAAGTGATGTCTATGGCTCTGGCCAAAACCGTCGAGGCTCAGGGTACGAAGAAGCGCAGGCACCCCGCCGAGACTACCGCAGACAAGCTCAAGGCCATCGCCCTGTCCAAGCCCGCCTCTCTGGGATCCCTCGTTAAGCTAGTCTAGGTAATATTTCTTCTTGACGATCTTTTTGGCGATCTTGATCGTGTTTTTTCATCTAACACACAGTACTAGTACTAGTAGTAAAACTTTCTGGGTGATCTTGCATGTGATTTTTTTGTGCCAAATGACGGTTCTAAATTGCTCTTTTGACCAAAACATGTGAGAGGTTGACATACATATGATTTTTGCACATAACACTGATTTTTTATAGATTACTTTCAACTACTTTATTAACATCAATGCTAGCTGTAGGAAATGCAAGATTTTAGCTCTCATGCATTTGAAGAGAGTATAGTAGCCTCAGTAACTTGTGTTATGGATATTGCAAGTAATCACTCTACTCTCATGCCTTTGAAGACATGTTCTAATGTCTTTGTTCACTCATTTCTGCACGTATATCTAGTCTTATATGGAGTAAAATATCGAAAATCATCTTATATTTCTGAACAAAGGTAGTAATAAAATATTTGGTTTCTGTTTGAATTAGAACCAGGTCCGCAGTGGATATGAAGTTCTCAAAGTCATGCCGTGTGAACTTGAGGACCTGAGGATGAGTTCTACTAGTAAACTATCCAGCTGTTGTGTCCTTGTCGCCACATGTCGTGAACAAATGTTTTCTTGTAGCATTGTTGTCAGGCGTCTTCTCGAGGGTGTAGTTCACCACAACAATTTCCTAGATGTGCCTTCAATTATGAAGGGTGTGTTTCTTGTAAAGCTTCCCGACAAATCTGATGCGGACTGTCTTCATCGTCATGTTTATGAGTGGAAAGACCACTCTGTTAGGTTTTCCAAGGTTGATGAGATGGCGATGATGCTGGTAGAAATCTCTCACGAAGTCCATGGCCTAGTCAGTTATGTGGGGTACATCCCCTAGGTCGGTGGCAAGAAATAGTCTGCAGAGTTTAATTAGTGCAACTTTGCTTGTGTGTAGTACGTACTATTGTTCAGTACTTGATTTGTGTGTGTGAACCCTGTATTGTTTAGTACTGCCGCTTTTGTTATGTGGTGAGTCCTGAGAACAGTCTATGTTAATGTCTGTCCACTCAATTTAGTCTGTATATTTTGAAGTATCCAGATCATCTTTTTTGTGAGGACGGTTTATCAATTATGGTTACACTCCAATATATGTATGCATTGCAGGGTTTATCGCACCCACCAGGATTTCCAGTCCCATGGATGTTCGCTCCATATGAGTTGTTACCACCTTTGGACTGTCCTGCTTGTGGGAGTAAGTGCGGGCCCTGCATGCCACCCGTAATTAGATGAACAACCTTCAGTTTACAACTTGAACATAGTGATATCCTGGTAAGGATTCACTCGTGTCACATCAAGTAAATCTTATTGATTTACTGTCATGTTTTCTTACTTTTGCTGCAATTTTATGATGCAGGTTTTGCCATGTGACATTCGTTACAGAATAAACCGTTTGGTTTGCTCTATGATGGTTATTTTTGCAGGTTTCACTTCTTATGTCGTGTCAGTAACGAAGGCACTGTCCATCACTTATATTACTGGACACAATTGGATCAGTCTGTTGTCTGAGTATAATCTGAAGCCCTATGATGAATTGCAGTTTGTTTTAACAAACATGCCACAATTAGTCCTTCTCGCGTTTAAAAGAAGTGAAGAAAAAGACTGGATCAAGGTCACGGAGCCTAGTGAAGTTAGAAAGCTGAAGTATGAAATCATAGCAGACCAGAGACGATCGCTGCTGTCTCGCACGTCGGTACCACCTTCAGCATCGGATCGAGCACCGACACCTGCTCCGACGACACTGGCTCTAGCACTTACAGCGGTAGCAACTCAGTCTGATCCACCAGAGGATTGGGCACTGACCGTGTCAGCAGATCAGGCTGATCTACCGGAGGATCGGGCACCGACACGGGCACCTGCTCCAACACCGGCACCAGCTCCACAAGGAGCACCATCTCTGGCAGCAGTAGCGGCACTACTAACTGCACCGACACGGGCACCAGCAACGGCTCCGGCAACTGCACCAACACTTTAAGTTGCACTCGCATCTGCTCCGGCCCGTGCGGCGACAACGGAATTAGCACTTGCACCGGCAACAGACTGGGCTGCAGTTCGCACTGCATATACCAAAGCCCTTACAAAAACCGACATCTCCACCTTCTTGGTAGGCATTGGCAGCCCAAGTGCTTCGTTCTTTTTTCTTTCCATGTTGTTTCACATGATTCACTGTGTTGATCTAACTGTTTGTGTATGTCTTCTTGTTTGCAAACAGAGAATTCCTAGAGCAACGAGGGAGTCGTTCAATAATCCGGGCGACCGTGGCCAAGTTTCTCTTACTATGCCCATCCTTGGTGTGAATGAACCTGCTCAATATACCGTAAGTACAAAGGATGGTCGCATGATGATTGATGCTAAAGGATGGTCAAGGTTCAAAACTCTATCAAATCTTGCGGTAGGGGATGATGTCAAAATCGAACTTTCTCGGCAAGGAGAGCTGGTCCTAATCAACTTTGAAATTCTTCAGTAGCAGCACGCAACTGCCGAACTGATCTATCCTCCGAGAGCTTTTGATGTAATAATATGGCATGGTGAAACAAGTGTCTTGTGTGTATAAGTAGTACGGCAGTATTATTTATCACGTAGGATATCGTGAAAGAATTGCAACTCTGATTGCTGGTTAGGAACTGTCGTTCGATTTCATTCTAACAGCTGCCATGCTTTATTTAATTTTCTGTATTCGCCTTGCGACAGCATCTAAAACCAGTGCCGTACCGATCACTTGCAATATGAAATGTGCTGAGTTAGAATGCATGGCCCCCCAAACATGAAGGCCCACCGGCCTGTGGCCCAAAGTCCAGAACCGTCAGCTTATCTGAGTGTTATATTCTCATCTGAACCCCCATATTATGTTATATATATTCCGCTTGATTTTTCTTATGTATAAAGTTGTGATATAAATGATTTTTATATTTCTTTACAGAGGGAGTATCTCTCTATCAAAAATATATTTATGTGTAACTAGTTACTCCTGCCTTTCTACTTCCTTTCGCTGATATGCGGGGCATCCGACAATGGGGTCCACATGCCATGCACCAAATTAGAGTGCACAACTGCACGGTAGACTCACCCCAGTCGTAGCGCCGCAGTAATGCCCAATGAGCCGTCAAATCACGAAAAACCCCACCTTTCCAGCTTTAGCAGTAAGCTGGATGGACGAAGCAGCAATATTTCACTGGGCCTGAATCCCCTTCTCCCTCGTCTGCTTGTTCAGAGAAAACCTCCTCTCGGCGATTGCGTAGGGTTTTCTCATGGAGAATCAGGTACAAATTCTTCATCCATCCCCGATAAATCCTAGTCCCTTGGTCGTGGGTAATCCTAGGATGGCCGCCGCCGCCGTTGATGCATTTTTTCCTACTGAATCTAGTGTGTTTCATTTGCAGTGCCCAAAGTGCAAGGATCCTATAGGTTTCTGTGCCCTCAGTGAGATGCCACACTTGTTCCTTCTCATCCTAACACAGGATTTTAAAATGCGCACAATATGTTCCTAGAATCCTCTTTTCTATCCGGGAGGGTTGGTTTTTTTTAACATATTGTCGACTAATTTGGAAATTTGGATTGCTATATTTGGATAAAGGGTACTAGTACCGTGGTCAACACTGACATGAAAGAGGAAATTATTTCTAGATTTGGATAGCGAATACATTGTGTTCTCATATTAATTTTCCTGCAGTGCATTCCTTGCTCCTGCCAGAACACATGTACTCAAGATGTTCGGCCTTGCCATAACTGAATACACTAGTTTAATGGTCACATTGAAGACAAGCCATGGATATAAGTTCCTAGTTGGGTTCATGAACCAAGAAGATCGCTGCTTTTTTTATGGCCAAACTTGGATAAACTTTCTCAAGTGTTACGGACTGAAAGTTGGCGCACGAATGTTGATGGAAATAGCAGAACCTGGTCTCATCTTCACTGTGATCTTCCACCCCCACATCGTTCCAGTAGTTCATCCATGTTAGTTTTGTATCTGGTTCTTGCATGTTGCCTCGTTTACTTCTTAATCCACCTATTCTATTTAACTAATCACAATTTGACTCTAGAAGTAGCAACAATTTGTGATTCCCTTCTCTCACGAAGATGCTACTTCTAACCAATACTTCTTATAATTGGTGGCACGTGTAGGTTATTTCAAAGTTCAGCACACTACTCGTTTGTTATTCTATAAGAACTCGATTGTTACTCATGGCACTGAACTTGACTGGGACAACATCCACCAGTTCCTACACTTTATTGATCGTATTGAGGTCCTTGTGGGGCGTTTTAATGGTGGAAGGCCACGTGGGATATGTGTGCCACTGGTGCACATGTTGAACAGGTCCAACTGTGCCAAGAAACTTATGGTACGAGTTGTTTTCTGTTATATATGTTGTTCATAAACTCTTGCTTATACACAGTTTTACAGTTGTGATCTTCTTGAAACAGAAACTACCCAGTTCTATTGTTCCTATATAGATGCCTGACCATGGTCGGGTCAGACTTGCGCTTGGTCACAACATGATGTTTATGTTGACCTACTCCATTTCCCTTGGAGGTGAAAAGATACTTATTCATGGGTGATCTCAAATAATGAAGGCCCATCCATCTTGGAGAATAGGACAGAAGGTTATGCTCATGCTTTTCCATGGCTCTAAAGTGAATATCCTGTTTATTGGCCACATTGCAAGATGAAGGCGCTTTCAGAAGGTTGTGGATGCGCGGGGTGGCGCCTGGGGCATGGTGGCCTCACCCTTGGTTAACTGTAGGCAAAGTAGCACTGTTCGAGGCGTGCTTTGTATGGTTGAACCTGTATAACTACTCATACTGCTTTCAACTATGGTTGTTAAGTGCCCCTGCTGGTTTCAGTTAAGGTTGCTAAGTACTCTTGCTGCTTTTACAGTCTGTCGTGTTTCTTCAGTCTCGTCTTCCTCCAGCCGCCAAAACCAAACCAACACCCGCGGGGCCGCCTGCTTCCACCTCCCACGGCTGGCTGCACCTCAGTGCACACATCGCCGCCCCACCGTCTCCTAAATCATTAACGCCGGCGTCCGAGGCCTCGCCGTCGTCCTCCACGCGCTTTGGCGCACTCGCCACGGCGTGGCCCTCTCGCGTTATCAACATGGTCAACAAACAAGAGGAATCGGGAGAGAACTGTACGTGGAGAGGATGACAGTAGGGATCCACCATGTCCATGGCCATACACAAGCAAGTTCCTCATTTTTTTATATACTCCATTGTCAGCATATAGAAAAATAAAATACTTCCTCCTAGTGGTTTGCTGACATCTGGGACCCACGACATTATCAACGTATAGTCGATAGACAAGAGAATAGCACAAGATCGGCTGACACATGAGACATAGCTGCTCAACCAATATTTTTTTTGTTATTATTGAGATGGAGCAGGGTTTCAACTAGGCTGTGGCCCGTCTAGCCCAGGCTTCTATTTTACGTTCACCACATGACTAGCCTAGCTATTTTTTCTTTGTGAAAATGGCTAGCCCAGTTTATTTTTTCTGAAGAATACCCAATCCAGGCATACCCGACCCAGGCCTACTTATTTTTCTCAGCCCTGCTGGGCTGCAACTCTTTCAAGACGGCTGCAAATCTTAAAAGTAATATGAAATGGGCTGTAAATATAAAAAACACACGACAAATTAGCATTTACTTTCAAATCTTTGAATTTTTTTACATTTTCAGATTCCAATTTCACTGGGCTTTAACCTAATTTAAATATATCTTCAAAGTACTTTAAATCTAGCTTGGCATTTTGGTATTAAAAATAGTTTGGACCCCACAGAATATGCGAAATTTCGTTTAAATTTTTAAGCCTGGCCCTGGCCAACAAAAAGAAAATGGACTGCAATAAATTGCATAAGAAGTTGCAAATGAGCTGTAAATTATTAAAAAAATAGTGAATGGGCTGACTTGTGGGCCTATTTAGTTGACGCGTATGCAAGATTTTTTTACTTATTATATACGTCAACAAACAATTCTATCATAAGTGACCGTTGGATGTCAATCCAATGGCCCTCGTGCTTCTTCAATCTCTGGTCTTTTTGCTCCAGCCGCCAAATCCAGCGCCGGTGGGACCGCCTGCTCCCGCCTCCCATGGCCGGCTGTGCTGCCGCGCAGGCCTCACCTATGACGCCCCCGGCTCAATCGTGCACTAATCATACACACAAATGCACAAGATCAAGCCTAAGGACTCACGGGAAGATATCACAACACAACTCTAAAACATAAATAAAGTCATACAAGCTCTATATTACAAGCCAGGGGTCTCGAGGGCTCGAATACTTAAGCTTGCGTACAAGCGTCAGCGGAAGCATCAGATATCTGAGAACAGATATGAAACAGAAACAGATAAGCCCTTAGAAAGGCGGGGCAAAAGAAAACACTACGATCGAAAGGCGCAGGCCTCCTGCCTGGGACCCTCCGATCCTACTCCTGGTCGACGGCAAGCTCGAAGTAATATCCACCCTCGGGGTAGTGGTAGCGATCATCTGTGGGGCAGCTGTCTCAGGAGCTCCGCCATCTGGTTGCATCAAAAGGGATATGGGGGAAAAGAAAGCAAAGCAACCATGAGTACTCATCCGAAGTACTCAGCAAGCAAGGATCTACATTACATATGCAACATTATCAAAGGAAAGGCTGTATATGTGGACTGGGCTGCAGAAATGCCAGAATAGAGAGAAGGCCTTGTCCTATCGAAGACTAGCATCGTCAGAGGTCTTGCAACATTAGAAGAGTGTAGATTAGTACCATATAAGTAGTAGTATCATTAAGTCTCAACCTCACCCAAAGATCCTTTCTCGACTCCCTGCGAGAAAGCAATCCCAGAGCCATACAGTCATCAACCTCGTCCAGAGATCCCTTCTCGACTCCCTGCGAGAAGCAATCCCAGAGCCATAGTATCCAATTCTAATTGTATCAATCGGGATACAACTCCGAGTGTCCGTTACTGAGGGTCCGGCTATGCATAGATTAGTTCTTCCCTGCAGGGGTGCACCAACTTACCCACCACGCTCGCTTAACTCCGGCCGGACACACTTTTCCGGGTCATGCCTGGTCTCAGCCAAATGACAAACCGCAACCCTACCTAGAGCTCAGCAGAGAGGTCCCCGTCGGTCTACATCCTAAGCGCTCAGAGGTCTTGGGCCATCGCCCTGTGCACTCCGAGTCGTTGCGTGCAGGGGGAAAACAGGTACCAGGGGGGCGCCGGTCTGTCCCGGCGGCAATGCTGAACTGGACGTGTGACAGAGCTTTCGGCTGATGCCACGATGCAGAGTACCCATAATTATTCCCGCGTGATGGTTAGTGCTATCGGGCTAGAGGCCCACTCGAATCAAATATCCAAATCGTTAGTACCTTGGGGGTGCGGTAACGAGCAGAGACTCACGATCGATGTGACCCCATCGCCCCGTCTCGAGGACTTGCGGCAAGGGCCAAGAATGCCCGGCCACGTCTCGTATTCATCACTCAGGCACCATACAGGCAACCCGTCTTCACATCACACGCGGGTACCCCTCAGGGTCGACCCGCCTTTCCAAGTAACAATAGTACAGTCCAAGTATCCGTGTGTCCATCACATCAGGGGAATCCGAGGTATCACCCTCGTTGGATTCCTACTCGATGTATCCGTCAAGGTGAACTCGGAGGAATCACCCTCGATGGGTTCACACTTGATGTGTTGCACGACAGCGTCATTATCGGAAGTGGGGAAGGAGGAACCACCCTCGACGACCACGACCGAATAGCTACTCTATAGAGTTAACACCAGAAGTGCTAATGAGGTTTCACCCTCGGCACTCGATAGCAACGTTGTAGTGTCGTTATAACTAAGGGGGTGATGTGCGGTGCCGGGCCCTAATCTTCAATCCCGTTGATCGGGTCTTCTGATAATCCAGCGGGGCAGTCGGGACAAGTGGGGTGACTGATAGGTCTCTACCCAGCCTATACTAGACAGTTTAGGATAAGCAGGTAAGGTTTCAATAGCAGGTTACAATAAACAGGCTATGCATCAGAATAGGTAAAGCAGTAGCAGCAATTTCTAATGCAAGCATGAGAGAGAAAGAATAGGCGATATCGGTATGCTCAAAAAGGGGGGGGTGCTTGCCTGGTTGCTCAGCGGCAAGGGCAAGGTCGCAAATGGTGTCGTCGGTCTCCGGAGCTGCGTCGGTACCGGGAACTGCGTCGGAGTCTAACGAGAGAGAAGAGGGGGAGGAAAATAGTATAAATACACAGCAAACATGAGCAACACAATGTACGACATGACAATATGCAGTGCCGGGTGTGTCCTAATGTATGGTTGCACGTCACCGGGGAAGGGGGAATCCATCCGGGAATGTTTTCCCGGTTCCGGACATTTACGGACAGATGACCGGAGGGGAACGGTTCCATGTTTGGATAGTTAGGGACGTGGGACGGACAAACGGACCGCATTTTCAGATTCGTCTCGTCGTTCTGAGCAATTTTCATGTATAAAGTTTTTCGATCGGAGTTACGGATTACTTTATAAGATTTTCTAAAGTTTTTATTAGTTTCTGGAATTTAATTATTTATTTAAATTCAACATTATCCGAAACAGTGTATGCTGACGTTAGCATGATGTCAGCAGTCAACAGTGCAGTTGACCTAGTCAAACCGACGTGTGGGTCCCATTGTCATAGACACAGTTTAGTTAAACAGTATTAGATTAACTAATCCAGTTAATTAGGTTATTAAGCAGGTTAATTAAGTTAATTAATTATATTACTAATTAATTAATTTACTTTTTATTTATTTTTATTTTTTTAAATCGTTTTTGGGGGCGGGCCCCTGGTGTCATAGGCCCAGGGGGCCAAATCGGGCGCCGGGAGCGGGTGCGTGGATGCCCGACGGACTCATGCGGGGCAATGCCCGCCCGGGCGCAGGGGATGGCCGTGGGGCGAGGGCGGTCGCCGGCGGGGCGCAGGGCGGTGGCGAGCCAGGCGGCGCGATGGGGTGGTGCGGGGAAGCGGCGCGGGGCGGCGGTGGAGCAGCAGCACAGGGGCAGTGGGAGGCGGCGATGCGGCTCGGCGTGCGAGAGGCGAGCACGGCCAGGGTGCAGAGGCGCGAGCCGCAGCAGCGGCGGCTGGAAGTAGTGGCCTCGGGGGCCTGGGGGGAGCAGGCGAGGAGGCTGGGGCGCGCAGGCACGCGCGTACAGCAAGCAGGGCGCGGCGACGGGAGCGGCTAAAACGGCCAGGGGGCGCGCGGAACGGGGCCAGAGCAGGGCAGCGCGACTGCGGTGGCAGGCTGCAGCGGGCGGCGGCGACGGCAGCAGTCACGGGCGAGGCGGTGGCGAGTGCAGGCAAGAGCGGCGGGCGCGCGCGGTGGCCGGTGGTGGCCGGGCGTGATGCGCGGGGCGAGAGAAGGGGGAAGGAGGCTGGGGCCTCACCGGCGTTGGTGAGCAGGGGGGCGTCGAGGCGCGGGGACGTCCGATGGGGAGGAGGACGGGGACGGTCCGGCGACGGGGTCGGGGAGGCGACGGAAGGCGTGGGGCGTCGGCTGCCCCGACCGGATCCAAGCGGGGCGGAGGGTTGAGGAGGCGGGTGCCGGTGATGGCAGGGTAGCGCCGTGCGGTGTCGGCAAGGTGGCGGCGGGGTCAGCGCGGCGACGGGCGACGCGGTCATCGGGGGCGAGCGCGAGCGCCCGATCCGGTCTGGATGGGGGGGGAGTGAGCGAGGTGGGGTGGCCTAATAGGCCAAGGGCAGCGGGGGTGGGCCGGCTGGGCCGCGTGGGTGGCCAGCTGGGCCTGTTGGCCCAGAGGGGGGGTTCTGTTCTTTTTCTTTTATTTCTTGTTTTTTTTGTCTTTTGTTTTATTTTTCCTTTTCTGTTTTCTCTTTAGTTCCTGTTTGCAAATAGTTAGGCCACAAAATGATTTTTACTAAATAAGTGACCTAGCCCAAAATTAGCAGTGCATTATACCCTAACTCCAAAAATTGGTTTGGCTAAAATATGATTTCATATTTAATTTAGATTAAATAAAAAGGTTAATAAATATTGTCTTTAGTCACTGTTTGAGGATGTTTGAGTCACTTACCCAATTCCAATAATGTTGGTTTCAGTTTTAGAATTGTCTCTAATTTACTTGCTATTTAATGAACAATTTAGTCTCTAATTTGAGCAACTTTTATTTTCCACTTTCATTTTGAATTTCCAATTGAGTTTGAATTTGAAATGAGATATGATACAAATGATATTTAAGCACTGTTGATCATGATGACATGGCATTATCAAAATGGGATTACTGTGGCTAACCACTGGGGGTGTTACAAATCTCCTCTACTAATAAGAATTCTCGTCCCGAGAATTAAGAGGTAGAAGGAAAAAGTTCGGTGTATTCCGCACGAAGATTATCCTCGCGTTCCCAAGTGGCTTCATCTTCAGTATGATTTGACCACTGCACTTTGAGGAACTTGGTAACCTTCTGACGGGTCCGACGTTCAGCCTCATCGAGAATGCGAATTGGATGCTCCTTATAAGACAGGTCATCCTGCAGTTCGAGCATCTCGTGATCCACAGCTCGGTGCGGAGATTCCTTGAAGCATTTACGAAGTTGCGACACATGGAAGACGTCATGGATATGAGTGAATTGCGGCGGCAACTCCAATTTATACGCCACCTGACCACGTCTAGCAATTATGCAGAAAGGGCCAATGTAGCGGGGAGCTAACTTGCCCTTGATTCCGAATCGGTGGGTGCCATTCATAGGAGTGACTCGCAGATAAGCTTGATCACCAGGTTGATAAGTCAAACCCCACCATTTGCGATCATAGTTGCTCTTCTGACGGTCCTGAGCTGCCTTGAGATTTTTCCGGACAATACGAACTTGTTCTTCGGCGTGTTGAATAATATCCGGACTCACGAGTGGTCGTTCCCCAGTTTCTGACCAATTCAGAGGGGTTCGACACTTACGTCCATATAGTACTTCGAAGGGGGCCATTTTCAAGCTGACTTGATAGCTGTTGTTATAAGAGAACTCGGCATATGGAAGAGATTATTCCCACTTCTTGCCAAAAGAAATAACACAAGCTCGCAGCATGTCTTCAAGCACTTGATTGACTCGTTCGACTTGGCCTTGGGATTGAGGGTGATAAGTTGAACTCTAGGTAATATGAGTTCCCATAGCTTCTTGGAAACTTTCCCAGAACTTTGAGGTGAAAAGACCGCCACGGTCCGAACTAATCTCTTTCGGAATGCCGTGGAGTGAAACAATTCTGGAGATATATAACTCTGCTAACTGACTAGCAGTGATCGTCTCTTTGACGGGCAGAAAGTGTGCAACTTTAGAGAGTTGGTCGACGATGACAAGAATAGCATCGTGACCCTTCTGAGACCTGGGAAGGCCAGTAATGAAATCCATTTGAACCTTATCCCATTTCCATAGAGGAATAGGAAGTGGTTGCAAAATTCCAGCAGGCTTCTGATGTTCTGCTTTAACGCGACGACACACATCACATTCAGCAACATAACGAGCAATGTCCTGCTTCATCCTAGACCACCAGTACCTTTGACGGAGATCACGATACATCTTGGTGCTACCCAGATGAATAGAAAGCGGTGTATCATGTGCCTCCTTCATGACCTTATCAGTCATAAGCTCGAAGCGAGGTACCACAATGCGGTCTCTGAAATACAAGGTTTCATCTTCAGACAGCGAGAAATCCCTGTACTTTTCAAGGTGAAGATTTCTCTTCATCAGATCAACTTCAGCATCTTTAGCTTGTGCATTCTTAACAGCTTTCTCAAGATCTGGTTGTATCACAAGGTTATTAAGAGAACCCTGTGGAACAATACGCAGATTCAGCTTGCACAGTTCTTCAAAAAGACGAGGTTGAGCTCGCCTAACCATGAGGTTGTCGCAATAGGACTTGCGGCTTAAGGCATCAGCCATCACATTAGCCTTTCCAGGGGTATAGGAAATACCCAAATCATAGTCCGCAATGGCCTCCATCCATCTTTGCTGACGGAGGTTTAGAGATGGTTGAGTGAACAAGTACTTCAGACTTTTATGATCCGTGTATATCTCACAACGATTACCGAGAAGGTAATGCCGCCACAACTGCAATGCATAGATCACAACAACTAGCTCTAGATCGTGTACCGGATAATTATCTTCATGTGGGCGCAACTGACGAGAGCCATAAGCAATCACTTTACGCTCTTGCATTAGGACACAACCTAATCCTTCACGGGATGCATCACAATAAATCACAAAGTCTTTGCGAGAATCTGGAGGAGCAAGTACTGGAGCAGATGTTAGCTTGTCTTTGAGTGTTTGAAAACTTTCCTGACATTTGTCTGTCCATTCAAACTTAATGCCTTTGTGAAGCAGATCAGTCAGGGGCTTAGCAATCTTGGAAAAGTTCTCAACAAAACGACTGCAATAACTTGCAAGGCCGAGAAAACTTCTCACTTGCTTGACGTTCTTCGGGGGAGTCCAGTCAAGAATAGCCTGAACTCATTCCGGGTTAACAGCAATTCCATCCTTGGAAATCACATGCCCAAGGTAGGTTACTTCAGAAAGCCAGAATTCACATTTGGAGTATTTGGCATACAACCGGTGTTCTCGGAGCCTTTCCTGTACAAGACGGAGGTGTTCAGCATGTTCTTCTTTATTCTTAGAATAGACCAGAATATCATCTAGATAAACCATGATGAACTTGTCAAGGTAATCCATGAAGATATAATTCATCAGACGGGAGAATGTGGCTGGAGCATTTGTTAAGCCAAATGACATTACAGTGTACTCATAAGAACCATAGCGAGTAACAAATGCAGTCTTCGGAATATCCTCTTCACGAACACGTATCTGATGATAACCCAACCTCAAGTCGAGTTTAGAAAACATCGATGATCGAGCAAGTTGATCATACAAATCATTGATCCAAGGAAGCGGATATTTATTCTGAATTGTGGCTTGGTTAATGGGCCGGTAATCCTGAACCAATCGGTTAGTTCCATCCTTCTTCTTAACGAATAGTGAAGGTGCTCCCCAAGCAGAGGAACTGGGGCGGATGAAACCTTTCTTAAGTGACGTGTCGATTTCTTCCTTAAGCTTGAGAAGATGATGCGGAGGCATCTTATAAGGACGCTTCGCAATAGGGGTAGTGCCGGGCTTCAAGTCGATGACAAACTCGACAGCTCTAGCAGGGGGTATTCCTGGAAGTTCTTCTGGAAAGACATCCTGAAAATCATGAACAACTGGAACGTTCTCGATGCCTTCAAGAGGTGAAGCATTCAATGCATTCAGAACATATATTTGAGTCTCAGCATCCTGAGCTATCCGGGCTGAGCATTTGACTGTCTGGCCAGAAGGGTGAGTGAGCTGGACTGTCTTAGTAGCGCAATCAATCAAAGCATTATGGGCTGTCAACCAGTCCATACCGAGAATGATGTCTATGTCGGAAGGTCCAAGAACAATAAGGGAAGCAGAGAACATCAACCCTTCATTTTTTATCTGATTGTTGTGACTTACCATCTTGGTTTGCCACCTGGAACGGGGAGTGATAATCTCTAATGGTGTTGGCAATAACTCTAGAGGTAGCTCATGCCGCTGAGCAAATTGTTGAGACACAAAGGAATGTGATGCCCCGGAATCAAAGAGAACAGAAGCTGCAACTGAATTAACTGACAGAGTTCCCACCACGATTTTAGGAGACTCACGAGCTTCTCCCATTTTGACGTGAGTAAGCTGGCCCCGGTCCATAGCAGACATCCTGGCTTTATGATTTCTACAGCGATGGGTTCGATGGCCCTTCGTACGACCATCAGGAGGACGTGGTGCATCCTGAGGAGAAGCCATAACATTAGGCGGTCCATCATGAACCGTTAGCTGTCTCGGCAGTGAAGGCAGACGAGGTGTAACATATGACGGCCTGGGTGTTGGAGCAGGTCGGTGGTAAACATTGTGTGGAATCCACACTCGACGTTTCTGAACAGGCTGACCCGAGGATGGGCCAACGTCATGAGTGCGCTTGAGCGACTCCTGGTACTTAGCCAGAGCAGTTTCAACTTGGAAAGATTGGCTGACAAGTGTTGCGAAATCTGTGCAATCATGGACAGCAAGTGCAAGGTTTATATCAGTACGCAGTCCTTCACGGAATTTCTCCTGCTTGCGTGCGTCAGTGCAGACGTCATCTTCAGCATAGCGGGACAATTCGAGAAATATCCTCTGATATTCATCCACATTCATTGTGCCCTGTGTAAGTTTGCGGAATTCCTGCTTCTTCTAGTCCATCAGACCTTGAGGAATGTACCGTGCATGAAAGGCTGACTGAAATTCCTGCCAAGTGGTTACAGTTTCAGCTGGCAACATACCCTTGTGGCTTTCCCACCATTGAGCAGCTGGACCCTTTAAATGGAATGCCGCATAGGTGACGTAACTGTCAGGGGCAACATTAACTGACTCCATTTCAAACAGGATGTCACGAAGCCAATCATCAGCATCCATAGGATTGGTGGAGTTGCGGAAAACAGACGGGTTGAGGCGCACAAATTCTGGCAGCGAGATCGGTCCAGGCTCCTAACGAGCCTCGTTGCGTTCCAAACATCTTACCAGACTCTCGTTGAGCTGACGGTTCAATTCAAACTGCTGCATCATTGCGGCAATATAGGGTGGAGGTGGAGGATCGTCAGCCATCCTGTCAATTTACCAGGGGCAGTTTAGCAAGAAAAACTGCATGTGTAAGAGGCCATTCACGATGTAACATGAGTAATGATCAGGAAAGGCATTAGATATATGATAGTAGTCGTTAAAGACATATCAATCCATGCACAGAGTTAGATTCAAATGGATAGTACGCGCACAGGAACGCTCGCAGCTAGACAAACTAGGCGGTGCGCAGGCACGCGGTGAGGATTACAACAACGTGACATAGCAAAGGCTACATCCACGTCGGAGAAAACCTTTGGGGCGAGGAATCTGCAAGTGACAACACAGGGTGCCATCGATAAGAGGATCCTGCAAGCAGAACCTGGCCCGCAATCTTGAAGGAAGGGGGGAAATTTTCAGAACACCGGGTGGATGTGATCACGAGAACCTAATGTTGGAGTTAGTAAAATTTTAACCCGAATAGAAGAGAGATTAGAGTCCCAGAGTATAGACGAGGAATAAAAGATCCTAATACCACCCATTCGGCAACGTGGGCCCGTAAGCCACACAGCCATGTTAGTAAAATAGTTTCTGAAAGACTAGACTCAACTTCGGCCAATGAGTTGGAAAGGGGGAACCTATAGGCAGTCGGCTCTGATACCAACTTGTGACGCCCTCGGCTCAATTGTGCACTAATCATACACGCAAATGCACACGATCAAGCCTAAGGACTCCGGGAAGATATCACAACACAACATTAAAACATAAATAAAGTCATACAAGCTCTATATTACAAGCCAGGGGCCTCGAGGGCTCGAATACATAAGCTTGCGTACAAGCGTCAGCGGAAGCATCAGATATCTGAGAACAGATATGAAACAGAAAAAGATAAGCCCTTAGAAAGGCGGGGCAAAAGAAAACACTATGATCGAAAGGCGCAGGCCTCCTGCCTGGGACCCTCCAACCCTACTCCTGGTCGACGGCAAGCTCGAAGTAATATCCACCCTCGGGGTAGTGGTAGCGATCGTCTGTGGGGGCAGCTGTCTCAGGGGCTCCGCAATCTGGTTGCATCAAAAGGGATATGGGGGAAAAATAAAGCAAAGCAACCGTGAGTACTCATCCGAAGTACTCAGCAAGCAAGGATCTACACTACATATGCAACATTATCAAAGGAAAGGCTATATATGTGGACTGGGCTGCAGAAATGCCAGAATAGAGAGAAGGCCTAGTCCTATCGAAGACTAGCATCTTCAGAGGTCTTGCAGCATTAAAAGAGTGTAGATTAGTACCATATAAGTAGTAGTATCATTAAGTCTCAACCTCACCCAGAGATCCTTTCTCGACTCCCTGCGAGAAAGCAATCCCAGAGCCATACAGTCATCAACCTCGTCCAGAGATCCCTTCTCAACTCCCTGCGAGAAGCAATCCCAGAGCCATAGTATCCAATTCTAATTGTATCAATCGGGATACAACTCCGAGTGTCCGTTACCGAGGATCCGGCTATGCATAGATTAGTTCTTCCCTGCAGGGGTGCACCAACTTTCCCACCACGCTTGCTTAACTCCGGCCGGACACACTTTTCCGGGTCATGCCCGGCCTCGGCCGAACAACACACCGCAACCCTACCTAGAGCTCAGCAGAGAGGTCCCTGTCGGTCTACATCCTAAGCGCTCAGAGGTCTTGGGCCATCGCCCTGTGCACTCCGAGTCGTTGCGTGCAGGGGGAAGCCAGGCACCAGGGGGGGCGCCGGTCCGTCCTGGCCGCAATGCTGAACTGGACATCTGACAGAGCTTTCGGCTGATGCCATAATGCAGAGTACCCATAATTATTCCCGCGTGATGGTTAGTGCTATCGGGCCAGAGGCCCACTCGAATCAAATACCCAAATCGTTAGTACCTTGGGCGGTAACGAGCAGAGACTCACGATCGATGTGACCCCGTCGCCCCATCTCGAGGACTTGCGGCAAGGGCCAAGAATGCCCGACCACGCCTCGTATTCATCACTCGGGCACCATACAGGCAACCCGTCTTCACATCACACGCGGGTACCCCTCAGGGTCGACCCACCTTTCCAAGTAACAATAGTACAGTCCAAGTATCTGTGTGTCCATCACATCAAGGGAATCCGAGGTATCACCCTCGTTGGATTCCTACTCGATGTATCCGTCAAGATGAACTTGGAGGAATCACCCTCGATGGGTTCACACTTGATGTGTTGCACGACAGCGTCGTTATCGGAAGTGGGGAAGGAGGAATCACCCTCGATGACCATTACCGAATAGCTACTCTACAGAGTTAACACCAGAAGTGCTAATGAGGTTTCACCCTCGGGACTCGATAGTAACGCTGTAGTGTCGTTACAACTAAGGGGGTGATGTGCGGTGCCGGGCCTTGTTCTTCAATCCCGTTGATCGGGTCTTCTGATAATCCAGCGGGGCAGTCGGGACAAGTGGGGTCACTGATAGGTCTCTACCCAGCCTATTCTAGACAGTTTAGGATAAGAAGGTAAGGTTTCAATAGCAGGTTACAATAAACAGGCTATGCATCAGAATAGGTAAAGCAGTAGCAGCAATTTCTAATGCAAGCATGAGAGAGAAAGAATAGGCGATATCGGTATGCTTAAAAAGGGGGGTGCTTGCCTGGTTGCTCGGCGGCAAGGGCAATGTCGCAAATGGTGTCGTCGGTCTCCGGAGCTGCGTCGGTACCGGGAACTGCGTCGGAGTCTAACGAGAGAGAAGAGGGGGAGGAAAACAGTATAAATACACAGCAAACATGAGCAACACAATGTACGACATGACAATATGCAGTGCCGGGTGTGTCCTAACGTATGGTTGCACGTCATCGGGGAAGGGGGAATCCATCCGGGAATGTTTTCCCGGTTCCGGACATTTACGGACAGATGACCGGAGGGGAACGGTTCCATGTTCGGATAGTTAGGGACGTGTGACGGACGAACGGACCACGTATTCGGATTCGTCTCGTCGTTCTGAGCAATTTTCATGTATAAAGTTTTTCGATCGGAGTTACGAATTATTTTATAAGATTTTCTAAAGTTTTTTTAGTTTCTGGAGTTTAATTATTTATTTAAATTCAACATTATCCGAAACAGTGTATGCTGATGTCAGCAGTCAACAGTGCAGTTGACCTAGTCAAACTGACGTGTGGGTCCCACTATCATAGACACAGTTAGATAATCAATATTAGATTAACTAATCCAGTTAATTTGGTTATTAAGCAGGTTAATTAAGTTAATTAATTATATTACTAATTAATTAATTAATTAGTTTACTTTTTATTTATTTATATTTTTTAAATCATTTTTGGGGGCGGGCCCCTCGTGTCATAGGCCCAGGGGGCCAAATCGGGCGCCGGGCGCGGGTGCGTGGATGCCCGACGGGCTCGTGCGGGGCGATGCCCGCCCGGGCGCAGGGGATGGCCGCGGGGCGAGGGCGGTCACCGGCGGGGCGCAGGGCGGTGGCCAGCTAGGCGGCGCGATGGGGTGGTGCGGGGAAGCGGCGCGGGGCGGCGGTGGAGCAGCAGCACAGGGGCAGCGGGAGGCGGCGATGCGGCTCGGCGTGCGGGAGGCGAGCGCGGCCAGGGTGCAGAGGCGCGGGCGAGCGGGGCATGAGCCGCAGCAGCGGCGGCTGGAAGCAGTGGCCTCGGGGGCCTGGGGGGCAGCAGGCGAGGAGGTTGGGGCGCGCAAGCACGCGCGTACAGTGAGCAGGGCGCGGCGATGGGCGCGGCCAAAAAGGCCAGGGGGCGCGCGGAACGGGGCTAGAGCGGGGCAGTGCGGCTGCGGTGGCAGGCTGCAGCGGGCGGCGGCGACGGCAGCAGGCGCGGGCGAGGCGGTGGCGAGTGCAGGCAAGAGCGGCGGGCACGCGCGGTGGCCGGTGGTGGCCGGGCGCGATGCGCGGGGCGAGAGATGGGGGAAGGAGGCCGGGGCCTCACCGGCGTTGGTGAGCAGGGGGGCGTCGAGGCGCGGGGACGTCCGATGGGGAGGAGGATGGGGACGGTCCGGCGACAGGGTCGGGGAGGCGACGGAAGGCGTGGGGCGTCGGGGGCGTCGGCTGCCCCGACCGGATCCAAGCGGGGCGGAGGGTTGAGGAGGCGGGCGCCGGTAACGGCGGGGTAGCGCCGTGCGGTGTTGGCAAGGTGGCGGCGGGGTCAGCGCGGCGACGGCGACGCGGTCATCGTGGGCAAGCGCGAGCGCCCGATCCGGTCTGGATCGGGGGGGGGGGGGAGTGTGCGAGGTGGGGGATTAGGGTTTGGGTTCGGGGGTGTGGCCTAATAGGCCCAGGGCAGCGGGTGGGCCGGCTGGGCCGCGTGGGTGGCCAGCTGGGCCTGTTGGCCCCAGAGGGGGGTTCTGATTCTTTTTTCTTTTATTTCTTGTTTTTTTGTCTTTTGTTTTATTTTTCCTTTTCTGTTTTCTCTTTAGTTCCTGTTTGCAAATAGTTAGGCCACAAAATGATTTTTACTAAATAAGTGACCTAGCCCAAAATTAGCAGTGCATTATACCCTAACTCCAAAAATTGGTTTGGCTAAAATATGATTTCATATTTAATTTAGATTAAATAAAAGGTTAATAAATATTGTCTTTAGTCACTGTTTGAGGATGTTTGAGTCACTTACCCAATTCCAATAATGTTGGTTTCAATTTTAGAATTGTCTCTGATTTACTTGCTATTTAATGAACACTTTAGTCTCTGATTTGAGCAACTTTTATTTTCCACTTTCAGTTTGAATTTCCAATTGAGTTTGAATTTGAAATGAGATATGATACAAATGATATTTAAGCACTGTTGATCATGATGACATGGCATTATCAAAATGGGATTACTGCGGCTAACCACTGGGGGTGTTACATCACCGTCCCTACTACTCCCACCAGTGGCCAAGCCATCCCTCTACCCACCCACATCCCTCCACTGCTGTGGCTTCGCCGCCTCCGGGTCATTCCCTTCCTGGGTCTCGCCGTCGTCCATCATGTTGGTGTTCTCGGCACGGCGTGGTCAACGTTGTCAACAAATGACAACATCAGAAGAGGGATGTACATCGAGAGGCTGACAGTTGGGACCCACGTTGTCCATGGCCGCACGCAAGCAAGTACTCCTTATTATGCCAAAAAAAATTCCTCCCCATGACAGCTGGGACCCACCAGCTATATCTTGGCACGGAAGGAAGTGCCTCCTTATTAAGCAAAAATAATGATTGCTCCCCATGACAGCTGGGGCCCACCAGATTTGGAGGCTGACTTGTGGCCCTATTAAGTTGACGCATACGCAGGGCTTTGTCAACTTAGTTAACAAACGATTCTATCACCGGTGACCGTTGGATTGTTAACATCCAACGGTCGTCCTGCTTCTTCAACCTCTAATTTTCTTGCTCCAGCCATCCAAACCACCGCATGCTCCTGCCTCCCGTGGCCGACTGTGCTGCCGCTCAGGCCTCACCGCCCCCTACTACTCCCACCGCTGGCCAGACCATCCCTCTACTCACCCACACACCCTGTTATTCTGCGGCGACAGCAGCCTCACACCGCAGCAGAACCAGTCAACCCTCGTACTACCCTCCGTGTGTTCCCATGCTCCGCCTCGTTCCCTGCCTCAGCGTCGTCCCACCTGGGTGCTGTCTGTGCGGCGTGGTCAACATGGTCAACGAACGACAGCCCTCGGAAGAGGACTGTACGCGGTGAGGCCGACAGATGGACCCACCAGCTACATCTTCGCATGCAAGGAAGTGCCTCCTTTTACGCGCAAAAAAAAGAATCCTCCCCCTGTCAGCTCTGACCCACCATCAATATCTTCGCACGCAAGGAAGTGCCTCCTTATCCTCCCTGATAGCCGGGGCCCACCCGGTCGAAGCATACGTAGCGTTGTCATTCTGGTTGCAAATGTGTACATACATATTGGTCCATCGATCTTTCTGCCACGATGAACCGTGGCCCAGTAAGGAGCGGTAGCTGTTCAGACAGTCCCGTCTATATCGTGTACACATACCTACAACCACGCTGCAAGAAAGTAAATACGGCTACGTACATACATACGGGCGGGGTCTCGAACGCGTACAGCGACCGCGCCCTGTACATCGGCAGCCAACCAGCTGGTTCGGAACGGAGAAACTGGGTCGTGTTCATCGGGAGGCAACGGAATGCGTCGTGTTCATTGGGAGCTAACTGGCTTTGATGAAACAGCCGAAACGAGGCCTGGCGTACCACAGAACGAAGGAAACGGACTTGTGTTCGAGCTCCTATACGGTCGAAACGGGGTCCTGTTGACCGGGAGGGGTGTGGCATACCGCAAAACGGAGGAAACGGGCTTGTGTTGGAGCGCCTACGGTCGAAACGGGGTCCTGTTCATCGGGGGGGGGGGTGTGGCGTACCGCAAAACGGGACTCCACGAGCTACTGTTCATCCACCATCTACTGCCTCGCTCTAGCCTCCATGGACTACTGTTCATCCACCGTCGACTTCCTCCAGCCTCCACCAGCCACTGTCCATCCACGGGGTCCTATTGATCCACCCTCCACCGGCTACTATCCAACCAGCCCTCCACGGGGTCCTATTCATCCACCCCCAACCGGCTTGATCGGGTGGTGTGTGGCGGCCTCCTCTCGATTGGGGTCCTATTCATCCAGCGGCAACAACCTCTACTACCATGGGGTCCTGTTCATCCAACCCCCACCGGGAACTGTTCATCCAACACCCAACAACAGTCACTGTTCATCAAGAGGTAGTAGCAGGTTCGATCGGCTTCAGTTAGCAGTAGTAGCGAAGGAATCGCTCGGGTTCAGTTAACAGCAAAGGGATCGATCGCTCGGGTTCAGTAACGTAGCTAGTGCAATCGCTTGGGTTCATTAAGCGAACGCCTCGCTCGGGTTCACTTAGAGCCCAATGCCTCGCACACACGCGCGTACGTGTATGAGAGAAACGCGCAATCCCTCCGTGCATCGCTCGACCCCGACCACCCACCGTAACCGGGAACTCCCCGAAATTTTCCTCGCCCTCGCTTCTACCACGATTTTTTCCATCATGGACGGCCCAAAGAATGTCATGCAGGTGTGTCCCCAGCCCGCCCAAGACGAAAAGCCCATTCTCTATCATGATTTTTTGTCATAGAAGTAGGAGCCCACCACATCTATGATGATACGTGCTTTTGTCACAATTATCGTTATAGAAGTGTCATAAGCATGACAGAAAAAAATTCGTTCGGCCCAAAATGTCACGGATGTGTCTTTTTTTGTAGTGATAGGCTGCTCCTTCTCCGTGTGGATGGGTGTGAGTGTGTGTGAAGAGTTAACTAGTGATCGCCCTGTGCATGGAGGCCTCCTGGGGGGTCTTATAGGCCGCCCCCCAGGGTTACAATGGTAAAGATACATAGGCGCGGGGCCGGGTTGTCAGTGTCTTGGAGCCAGCAGTGGGGCGCTGGGTTCGCCGGGTCTGTCGGGCGCGAGTCTCACCGGGTCCGTCGAGTGCAGGTTGTACCAGGCCTGCCGGGCGCGGGTATGGCCGGCTGCTGGGTACTGTAGGCACACCGGGTGGTCATCATAGGACGGCTGTGCCATCTTGCTACAGGGTTGCGCCTCCGAGACGCCGCCCGCCCCAGGTAGGGGCTTGGCCGGCACGGCAGCCGTGCCTACCGGGGCCGGCGTAAAGGGGGATGCACTGTAGCCATGTTGGTTTGTCGATGAAGGTTTGACTTGCGGGGTCCGACCCGCATGCGCCGGCCAGCTTGGCCGGGTTGCGCTGGGAAGCCGGCCGGGAGTAAGCCGGATTGAGGGGCGTGGCCTGCCCCGATGTTTTTTAAAGGGATCGGGGTTCCACTGCCTGCCCGGGGTTCATCCCCCCGACAGTAGTCCCCGAAGCTGTGAAGGCTCGCCGGCTTCAGGCAGGGGGCCTTCAAAGTTTCACTCCCCTGAGAAGGCAGCTGGGTTGATGAAGTTTGTGGCCACCGGGTCCGGCAACACCCACTGTGTGCCGACTTCCAGAAGCCGGATTGCGGCATCCCGACATGGGCGGGAAACTGAGGAGTCTGCTGAATCTTGAAGGGGAAGGGACACGCCCCCTGTGGCCCGGCGCGGGTGCCATGTGGCGAACAGCAGCCAGAGAGGCCCTACCAGGCCAAACGCGCGACGGGATGTAACAGTGGGCTGGGGCCCGCCATGCAGCGCCCTCGGCCCTCGTGCGAGGATTTATTGTGGCCGCCGCGGATGGTTGCACTTCTCGGGGTAGTTAATTCGTGGGGGAAACATGCCCACATAATGCGGGGAAGTGGAAAAGCGGGCGCATCCGATCCCACATCCCCACGCTTGGCCGCGGTTATAAAATTGGAGGGAGGGGGTGGCGGAAATACTCACGCACGCAACCCTCGCCTCGTCCTTCTCTCTGCCCAATCTCTTGAGCTCGCTGTCCACCAGAAGGCCAGGGGCCACCCAAATCGCCCACCGGCCGTGCTAGCTCCTTCTCGCCACCGCACTTCACACCCTCGCCGATCCCCATAGATGGCGCCCCAAAGGGCTCGTGGGAGGGATCCATTGTCGCCGACATCGACATCCAGTACCTCCGCGACACCCGGCAACTGCCGTCGGCAGGGGAGGTGGCCGCACGCGCGCCCGGGGGGAGGTGGAGCCGCAACCACAAGATGGCGAGCGCATGGTCTTCTACAACCACTTCAAGCGCGGGCTCGGCCTCCCAGCGAGTGCCTTCTTCTGCGCCTTCCTCTCTTTCCTCGGGCTGCAGCTACACTATCTGGGTGTGAACGCCGTGCTGCATCTCTCTGGTTTCGTCACCCTCTGCGAGGGTTACTTGGGGGTGGAGCCAGACATGGAGTTCTAGAGCCGCCTCTTCTTCCTCAAGCAGCAGGGGCCGGAGGCCGGGGCTATGTCTGACTGCGGGGCCGCCGTCATCTCGGTCCGACCGAATGTGGTGTTCCCAAGATGCCCATTGAGGATTCTGCCAAGAAGTGGTAGAATTCCTTCTTCTCCGTTCGCAACGTCGGAGAGGGGGGGGGGGCGACGCCATCAACTTGCCCCCGTTCATTAATGAGCAGTCACTTGCCAAGATGAACTGGGGCAACATGCCCAAGAACCCGCTGCAGGGGATGCAGAATTTGTGCAACCGGATCGGGGAGATGACGGCGCGGGAGGGGCTCAAGGGGACGGATCTCATCGCCGCCTTCATCGCGCGCCGGGTGCTGCCGCTGCAACGCCGGGCGCACACCATCGGCCAGATGGGCGACCACCGGGATCCCACTCGGATGTCGTCCGGGAGGCTGCTGCCAAAGCAGGTTGCCGATCGGGTGAACGCCATCTCCAAGGCCGGGATAGCTCCTGACTGGCGCTTCGGGAAGGCTCCCTACAACGCAGAGTACCCGGCGCCAGCGGTGAGTCCTTGGTCCCCCTTTTTCACAATGTCTCAACTTCTTCTTTGCCCCGATGCGACGCGGGAAGTGCTGCTGAACGCCATCCATTGGATACATGACGGGACGAGGGCGTAGGTACCGGCCATTGAGCAAGCCCGCTCGGAGGAGGCGGAATCCTTCGCCGAGAACCCGGAGCTGGCCGATGCTGAAGCCGGCGAGGTGCACCGCGCGGGTAATTCTCCGCACCCAGACCTCTTGCGAGACTGGTCGGACGATGACATGGAGGTCTTGATGCACGATGGTGGTGTAGCAACACTGAGGGGAGGGGATGGCACCGTCGACCCCCCAAAATGACCGAGGAAGATGGCCGATGCCGGGTCGTCCCACGCGCCGGCCGCGGCAAGCCGGCTGCACGGGAAGGATGACACGACGCCAAAGCCGGCCACAAAGCCCGCGGCGGAGGGAACGGCCACGCGCAGCAAGACAGCCACCAAGTGGGCGCGCCGGGTTGTCCCGGCGCCGCCAACGAGGCATGCCATCCCGACGGCGATCGGGTAAGTTCCCTTTGCTGATCTCTGCCAACTACTTGGCTGCAGCCTTCTTATATTTTCTTCGCGTGCCTCAGGACGACCCTCGACTTGGCGTTGGCAGCCACGGACACCGCGTCCGGAGGTGGCTTTTCGTTTCGGAAGTCCCTGAGCAGCGCCATCGACCGGGAGGAGCACCCGTCCGAGGAAGACCTCGGCCTGGATCTGACGAACACCGAGCGCGTGGCTTGGCGGGCCCGGAACAAGGCCGAGGAGGAGCTGGCGGCGACCTTGGCCCAGGCTTGGGCCAGGGCCGCGGAGGCGAGGGTGAAGGCCGCTGGGGAGCCGGCTTGGCCGGAGATGCCGGCGGGCAGGGAGCCGATGAAGACGGTCATCGAGCCACCGGTGGAGGAGGGGCGTGACTTGGAGCCGGCCGTTGATGACCCGGAGGTGGAGGAGATAGTCATAGACACTCCGCCCCGGAACAACATGGCCGAGCTGGCGGAGGAGGGGCGCGCTGGGGCACCAGAGGCGACGCCGGCCTGGGCACCAGAGGCGACGCCGTCCGGAGCGCCGGAGTCGACGCCGGCCGCGAAGGAGCCGGCAGGAAACGAATGCGCCTTGGTGGTTCCGCCACCAAGGGTTGTCGTGAAAGCCGAACAGGCGCCGGGAAGCGGCCTCGCTGCCGGGTCACAGCAAGCTCAGGCTTGGTCCAGCGGAGCCATCTTTGGGCCGCACACGCAGGAGGCGGCGGCGATGGAGGCCGTGCGCCAGCATCTTCGCGGGCGCGTGGACCATTTCGAGACTCCTCGTCATGTCCGTGATCTCATCCGGGACTCCAAACAACATTCGGTCACCAAATCACATAACTCATATAATACAAAATCGTCATCGAACGTTAAGCGTGCGGACCCTATGGGTTCGAGAACTATGTAGACATGACCGAGACACCTCTCCGGTCAATAACCAACAGCGGAACCTGGATGCTCATATTGTTTCCCACATATTCTACAAAGATCTTTATCGGTCGTACCGTAATGACAACATACGTTATTCCCTTTGTCATCGGTATGTTACTTGCCCAAGATTCGATCGTCGGTATCTTCATACCTAGTTCAATCTCATTACTGGCAAGTCTCTTTACTCATTTCGTAATACATCATCCTGCAACTAACTCATTAGTCACTTTGCTTGCAAGGCTTCTTATGATGTGTATTACCGAGAGGGCCCAGAGATACCTCTCCGATACTCGGAGTGACAAATCCTAATCTCGATCTATGCCAACCCAACAAACACCTTCGGAGATACCTGTAGAGCATCTTTATAATCACCTAGTTACGTTGTGATGTTTGATAGCACACAAGGCATTCCTCCGGTATCCATGAGTTGCATAATCTCATAGTCGAAGTAATATGTATTTGACATGAAGAAAGCAATAGCAATAAAACTGAACAATCAATATGCTATACTAACAGATGGGTCTTGTCCATCACATCATTCTCCTAATGATGTGATCCCGTTCATCAAATGACAACACATGTCTATGGCTAGGAAACTTAACCATCTTTGATTAACGAGCTAGTCTAGTAGAGGCTTACTAGGGACACAGTGTTTTGTCTATGTATCCACACATGTATCAAGTTTCCGGTTAATACAATTCTAGCATGAATAATAAACATTTATCATGATATAAGGAAATATAAAATAACAACTTTATTATTGCCTCTAGGGCATATTTCCTTTAGTCTCCCACTTGCACTAGAGTCAATATTCTAGTTCACATCGCCATGTGATTAACACCAATAGTTCACATCGCCATGTGACCAGCACCCAAAGGGTTTACTAGAGTCAATAATCTAGTTCACATCGCCTTGTGATTAACATCAATAGTTCACATCGCCATGTGACTAACACGCAAAGAGTTTACTAGAGTCAATAATCTAGTTCACATCGCCATGTGATTAACACCCAAATAGTATTAAGGTATGATCATGTTTTGCTTGTGAGAGAAGTTTAGTCAACGGGTCTGCCACATTCAGATCCATATGTGTTTTGCAAATTTCTATGTCTACAATGCTCTGCATGGAGCTACTCTAGCTAAATGCTCCCACTTTCAATATGCATGCAGATTGAGACTCAGAGTCATCCGAATTGGTGTCAAAGCTTGCATCGGCGTAACCCTTTACGACGAACTCTTTATCACCTCCATAACCGAGAAAAATTTCCTAAGTCCTCTTAGGTAACTAAGGATAAATTTTGACCGCTGTCCAGTGATCTACTCCTGGATCACTATTGTACCCTCTTGCTAAACTCATGGTAAGGTGCACAATAGGTCCGGCACACAGCATGGCATACTTTATAGAACCTATGTCCAGGGCATAGGGAATGACTTTCATTCTCTCTCTATCTTTTGCCGTGGTCGCGTTTTGAGTCTTACTCAACTTCATATCTTGCAACACAGGCTAGAACTCCTTCTTTGACTGATCTATTTTGAACTTCTTCAAAACTTTGTCAAGGTATGTGCTTTGTGAAAGTCCTAATAAACGTCTTGATCTATCCCTATAGATCTTGATGCTCAATACGTAAGCAGCTTCACCGAGGTCTTTCATTGAAAAATTCTTATTCAAGTATCCTTTTATGCTATCCAGAAATTTTATATCATTTCCAATCAACAATATGTCATCCACATATAATATTAGAAATGCTACAGAGCTCCCACTCACTTTCTTGTAAATACAGGCTTCTCCAAAAGTCTGTATAAAACCATATGCTTTGATCACTTCACCAAAGCGTATATTCCAACTCCGAGATGCTTGCACCAGTCCATAAATGGATCGCTGGAGCTTGCACACTTTGTTAGCACCTTTAGGATCGACAAAACCTTCTGGTTGCATCATATACAACTCTTCTTTAAGAAATCCAATAAGTAATGCAGTTTTGACATCCATTTGCCAGATTTCATAAAATGTGGCAATCGCTAACATGATTCGGACAGACTTAAGCATCGCTACGAGTGAGAAAATCTCATCGTAGTCAACACTTTGAACTTGTCGAAAACCTTTTGCGACAAGTCGAGCTTTGTAGATAGTAACACTACCATCATCGTCCGTCTTCCTCTTGAAGATCCATTTATTCTTAATGGCTTGCCGATCATCGAGCAAATCCACCAAAGTCCACACTTTGTTCTCATACATGGATCCAATCTCAAATTTCATGGCCTCAAGCCATCTGTCGGAATCTGGGCTCATCATAGCTTCTTCATAGTTTGTAGGTTCGCATTGGTCTAGTAACATGACTTCCAGTACAAAATTCCCGTACCACTCTGGTGCGGATCGTGTTCTGGTTGACCTACGAGGTTCTGTAGTAACTTGCTCTGAAGTTTCATGATCATCATCATTAGCTTCCTCTCTAGTTGGTGTAGGCATCACGGGAATGGTTTTCTCTGATGAACTACTTTCCAATTCGAGAGAAGGTACGATTACCTCATCAAGTTCTACTTTCCTCCCACTCACTTCTTTTGAGGGAAACTCCTCTAGAAAGGATCCATTCTTAGCAACAAAGATCTTGCCTTCGGATCTGTGATAGAAGGTGTACCCAACAGTTTCTTTTGGGTATCCTATGAAGACGCACTTCTCCGATTTGGGTTCGAGCTTATCAAGCTGAAGCTTTTTCACATAAGCATCGCAACCCCAAACTTTAAGAAATGACAGCTTAGGTTTCTTGCCAAACCATAGTTCATATGATGTCGTCTCAACGGATTTAGATGGTGCCCTATTTAACGTGAATGCAGCTGTCTCTAATGCATAACCCCAAAACGATAGTGGTAAATCGGTAAGAGACATCATAGATCGCACCATATCCAATAAAGTACGGTTACGATGTTCGGACACACCATTACGCTGTGGTGTTCCAGGTGTCATGAGTTGTGAAACTATTCCACATTGTTTTAAATGAAGGCCAATCTCGTTACTCAAATATTCGCCTCCACAATCAGATCATAGAAACTTTATTATCTTGTTACGATGATTCTCCACTTCACTCTGAAATTCTTTGAACTTTTCAAATGTTTCAGACTTGTGTTTCATCAAGTAGATATACCCATATCTGCTCAAATCATCTGTGAAGGTCAGAAAATAACGATACCCGCCGCGTGCCTCAACACTCATCGTACCGCATACATCGGTATGTATTATTTCCAATAAGTCATTAGCTCGCTCCATTGTTCCGGAGAACGGAGTTTTAGTCATCTTGCCCATGAGGCATGGTTCACAAGTATCAAATGATTCATAATCAAGTGATTCCAAAAGCCCATCTGCATGGAGTTTCTTCATGCGCTTTACACCAATATGACCTAAACGGCAGTGCCACAAATATGTTGCACTATCATTATCAACTTTGCATCTTTTGGCATCAATATTATGAATATGTGTATCACTATGATCGAGATTCAATAAACCATTTACATTGAGTGTATGACCATAGAAGGTTTTATTCATGTAAACAAAACAACAATTATTCTCTGACTCAAATGAATAACCGTATCGCAATAAACATGATCCAATCATATTCACGCTCAACGCAAACACCAAATAACATTTATTTATTTAGGTCCAGACTAATCCTGAAGGTAGAGGGAGTGTGCGATGGTGATCTTATCAACCTTGGAATCACTTCCAACACACATCGTTACCTCGTCATTAACTAGTCTCTGTTCATTTTGCAACTCCTGTTTCGAGTTACTAATGTCAGCAACTGAACCGGTATCAAATACCCAGGGGCTACTATGAACACTAGTAAAATACACATCAATAACATGTATATCAAATATACCTTTGTTCACTTTGCCATCCTTCTTATCCGCCAAGTATTTGGGGCAGTTCCGCTTCCAGTGACCATTTCCTTTGCAGTAGAAGCACTCAGTTTCAGGCTTAGGTCCAGCTTTCGGCTTCTTCACGGGAGTGACAACTTGCTTGCCATTCTTCTTGAAGTTCCCTTTCTTTCCCTTGCCCTTTTTCTTGAAACTAGTGGTCTTGTTAACCATCAACACTTGATGCTCTTTCTTGATTTCTACCTTCGCTGATTTTAGCATCGCAAAGAGCTTAGGAATCGTTTTCGTCATCCCTTGCATATTATAGCTCATCACGAAGTTCTAGTAGCTTAGTGATAGTGACTAGAGAATTTTATCAATCACTATCTTATCTGGAAGATTAACTCCCACTTGATTCAAGCGATTGTAGTACTCAGACATTCTGAACACATGCTCACTTGCTGAGCTATTCTCCTCCATCTTGTAGGCAAAGTACTTGTCAGAGGTCTCATACCTCTCGACACGGGCATGAGTCTGAAATACCAATTTCAGCTCTTGGAACATCTCATATGCTCCGTGGCATTCAAAACATTTTTGAAGTCCCGGTTCTAAGCCATAAAGCATGGTGCACTAAACTATCAAGTAGTCATCATATCGAGCTTTGCCAAACGTTCATAATGTCTGCATCTGCTCCTGCAATAGGTCTATCACATAGCGGTGCATCAAGGACATAATTCTTCTGTGCAGCAGTGAGGATAATCCTCAGATCATGGACTCAGTCCGCATCATTGCTACTATCATTTTTCAACTTAGTTTTCTCTTGGAACATATAAAAACATAGGGGAGCTATATCGCGAGCTATTGATCTATAACATAGATATGCAAACACTATTAGGACTAAGTTCATGATAAATTAAGTTCAATTAACCATATTACTTAAGAACTCCCACTTAGATAGACATCCCTCGAGTCATCTAAATGATCACGTCATCCATATCAACTAAACCATGTCAGATCATCGCGTGAGATGGAGTAGTCATCAATGGTGAACATCTCTATGTTGATCATATCTACTATATGATTCACGTTCGACCTTTCGGTCTCCAGTGTTCCGAGGCCATGTCTGTACACGCTAGGCTCGTCAAGTTTAACCCGAGTATTCCGCATGTGCAAAATTTTCTTGCACCCGTTGTATTTGAACGTAGAGTCTATCACACCCGATCATCACGTGGTGTCTCAACACGACGAACTGTCGCAACGGTGCATACTTAGGGAGAACACTTATACCTTGAAATTTTAGTAAGGGATCATCTTATAATGCTACCGCCGTACTAAGCAAAATAAGATGCATAAAAGATAAACATCACATGCAATCAACATATGTGACAAGATATGGCCATCATCATCTTGTGCCTTTGATCTCCATCTCCAAAGCACCATCATGATCTCCATCGTCACCGGCTTGACACCTTGATCTCCATCGTAGCGTCGTGGTCGTCTCGCCAACTATTGCTTCTACAACTATCGCTAACGCATAGTGATAAAGTAAAGCAATTACATGGCGTTTGCATTTCATACAATAAAGCGACAACCATAAGGCTCCTGCCAGTTGCCGATAAGTTTTACAAAACATGATCATCTCATACAACAACGTATATCACATCATGTCTTGACCATATCACATCACAAGATGCCCTGCAAAAACAAGTTAGACGTCCTCTACTTTGTTGTTGCAAGTTTTACATGGCTACTAGGCTTCTAGCAAGAACCGTTCTTACCTACGCATCAAAACCACAACGGTGATTTATCAAGTTTGCTGTTTTAACCTTCAACAAGGACCGACCATAGTCAAATTCAATTCAACTAAAGTTGGAGAAACAAACACCCGTCAGCCACCTTTATGCAAAACTAGTTGCATATCTGTCGGTGGAACCGGTCTCATGAACGTGGTCATCTAAGGTTGGTCCGGGCCACTTCATCCAACAATATCTCCGAATCAAAATAAGACATTGGTGGTAAGCAGTATGACTATCACCGCCCACAACTCTTTGTGTTCTACTCGTGCATATCATCTACGCCTAGACCTGGCTCGGATGCCACTGTTGGGTAATGTAGCATGCAATTTAAAAAATTTCCTACGCTCACGCAAGATCTATCTAGGAGATGCATAGCAACGAGAGGGGGAGAGTATGTCTACGTACCCTCGTAGACCAAAAGCAGAAGCGTTTGATAACACGGTTGATGTAGTCGAACTTCTTCTCGTTCCGACCGATCAAGCACCGAACGTACGGCACCTCCGAGTTCTGCACATGTTCAGCTCGATGATGTCCCTCGAACTCTTAATCCAGCAAAGTGTTGAGGAAGTAGATGAGTTCCGTCAGCACAATGGCATGGTGACGGTGATGGTGAAGTGATCCGCGCAGGGCTTCGCCTAAGCACTACGAAGATATGACCGAGGGTGTAATCTGTGGAGGGGGGCGCCGCACACGGCTAACAGTTATTGCTGTGTCTTCTAGCGGTGCCCCCCCATGTATATATAGGTTGGAGGGGAGGAGAGGCAGCAAAGGGGGCGCCCAAGTAGGAGGAATCCTACTTGGGCCCCTAGTCCAATTCGGCCTCCCCCCTTTACCCTATCCACCGGAGGGAGAAGGAAAGAGGAGGGAGGAGGGAAGGAAGGGGGAGGCTGAATCCCTCCCCTTCCTTCTCTTTCCCCCCTTTCCTTTCCCTCAGGTGCGGCCCATATGGGGGGCGCAGCAGCCCCTGCTGGCTGCTGCATTCCCCCTCTTGGCCCATTAGGCCCATATCTTTGCCGGGGGTGCCCGGAACCCCTTTCCGGTGACCCGATATGTACCCGGTACCCCCGGAACACTTCCGGTGTCCAAATATCATCATCCTATATATGAATCTTTACCTCTTGACCATTTCGAGACTCCTCGTCATGTCCGTGATCTCATCCGGGACTCCAAACAACATTCGGTCACCAAATCACATAACTCATATAATACAAAATCGTCATCGAACGTTAAGCGTGCGGACCCTATGGGTTCGAGAACTATGTAGACATGACCGAGACACCTCTCCGGTCAATAACCAACAGCGGAACCTGGATGCTCATATTGTTTCCCACATATTCTACAAAGATCTTTATCGGTCGTACCGTAATGACAACATACGTTATTCCCTTTGTCATCGGTATGTTACTTGCCCGAGATTCGATCGTCGGTATCTTCATACCTAGTTCAATCTCATTACCAGCAAGTCTCTTTACTCGTTTTGTAATACATCATCCTGCAACTAACTCATTAGTCACTTTGCTTGCAAGGCTTCTTATGATGTGTATTACTGAGAGGGCCCAGAGATACCTCTCCGATACTCGGAGTGACAAATCCTAATCTCGATCTATGCCAACCCAACAAACACCTTCGGAGATACCTATAGAGCATCTTTATAATCACCCAGTTACGTTGTGATGTTTGATAGCACACAAGGCATTCCTCCGGTATCCGTGAGTTGCATAATCTCATAGTAAAAGGAATATGTATTTGACATGAAGAAAGCAATAGCAATAAAACTGAATGATCAATATGCTATGCTAATGGATGGGTCTTGTCCATCACATCATTCTCCTAATGATGTGATCCCGTTCATCAAATGACAACACATATCTATGGCTAGGAAACTTAACCATCTTTGATCAACGAGCTAGTCTAGTAGAGGCTTACTAGGGACACAGTGTTTTGTCTATGTATCCACACATGTATCAAGTTTCCGGTTAATATAATTCTAGCATGAATAATAAACATTTATCATGATATAAGGAAATATAAAATAACAACTTTATTATTTCCTCTAGGGCATATTTCCTTCAGGTAGAGGGCGAGAAATCACAAGGGTGTGTGAGACACAATAATTGATAGGAAAAGGTAGCCCCCGAGTGTCGTTCGGGGGTCCTGCTGTTTTTCATTGAACATCAAAAGGCAGCGATACATACGTGCATACGGATAAATATAAAATGGGCGGAGGAGCTCTACATTCCAAGGCCGGCTTGTTTCTTTGCCGGCGGTGTCTCTTTTGCGTTTGTTCGTCTTGCGTGCGTCGATGAGGTAGTAGGCATTGCGGTCACACAAGGCTTTGCTAACGATGAAGGGGCCCTCCCATGGAGAGGCCAACTTGTGCTGGCCAGCTTGCTGCTGGACGAGTCGGAGGACGAGGTCTCCCTCGCAGAATGCGAGGGGTTTGATTTTCTTGCTGTGGTAATGCCTCAGGCCTTGCTGATAGATGGCCGATCGGCTAAGGGCTAACAGGCATGCTTCATCAAGTAGGTCGACGCCGTCTTCTCGGGCTTCTTTGACTTGAGCTTCTGTGTACATTGTGACTCATGGTGAGTCGAACTCGATGTCGGTTGGGATGATGGCTTCTGCTCCGTAGACGAGGAAGAATGGGGTGAACCCGGTTGACCGGTTTGGGGTTGTTCGGAGACTCCAGAGGACGGCCGGCAGCTTGTCGAGCTAGCTGCCCGGTGAGCGGATGTGGGGCTCGACGAGTCGCGGCTTGATGCCCGATAGGATTAGACCGTTGGCCCACTCGACCTGGCCGTTGGACTGAGGATGGTCGACGGAGGCCAAGTCAAGCCGGATGCCGAAGACGGAACAATATTACGCCAGAGTGCCTTTGGAAAAGTTGGTGCCATTATCTGTGATGATGCTGTGCGGGATGCCATAGCGCACCGTGATGTCTTTGACGAACCGGACGGCCGTCAGCCCGTCCAGCTTCTTGATCGGCCTTTCCTTGATCCACTTGGTGAACTTATCGACCGCCACCAGCAAGTGCGTCATGCCGCCTCGAGCGGTCTTGAAGGGCCCCACCATGTCCATCCCCTAGACAGTGAAAGGCCAAGTCATCGGGATGGTCTGGACGGCTGAAACCGGCTGGTGGCTGTGCTTGCTAAAGCATTGGCAACCCACGCACTTGAGGACGAGCGACTCGGCGTCTTTGAGGGCCGTGGGCTAGTAGAAACCATGGAGGAAAGCGTTGGCCACCAGGGACCTGGAGGCGGCATGGTGCCCGCACTCGCCCTGATGTATGTCACGCAGGATCTCTATGCCCTTGTCTTGCTCGACGCAGCGCTAGAACACACCCGTCGCGCTGCGCTTGACGAGCTCAGTGTTGATGATGCTGTAGGCGGACGCCCGGCGCTGCACTTGCCGGGCCTCGGTCTTGTCCATGGGGAGCGCACCGCTCTCCAGGAAGGCTAGGATTGGCTGGGCCCATGATGGGGCCGTCATGACGGTGAAGACAGCTACGAAGGCGGGTTCTGGTGTGGCAGCCCCCGAGCCGGAGCCGGCAGCCCCCGGGTTGGGAACGGCGGCGGCCGGATTGAGCACAGCAGCCCCCGGGCCAGAGCCGATGGTCGCCGGGTTGGCGATGGCAGCCCCCGGGCCAGGATCAGCAGTCCCCGGGCTGGGGTCAGCGGCCCCCGGGACTGGTTTGGGGATAGCAGCCCCCGAGCTGGGATCAGCAGCCCCCGGGTCCAGGTTGGGGAGGGGCGCTGCGGGGTCGTCCGGGATGAAGATGGACTCGGAATCCGAAGACGGCTTGACAGATGGCTTGCGCAAGTGCTCGAGGGAGACGGCCAGACGGGATGGCTTGCTGGGAGGAGCCAGTCTTGGCTAGCGCGTCGGTGGCTTCATTTTCCACGCACGGGACATGTAGGAACTCGCAGCCGTCGAAGTTGCCGGAGAGCTGCTAGACAAGGAAGCGATAGCTGGCCATGTTGGCACCCCGGGCGTCCCACTCACCGGAACACTGCTGAACCACCAGATCCGAGTCGCCATAGCTTAGGATGCACCGGATGCCGAGTTCCTTGGCAAGCCGGAGGCCATGCACAAGGGCTTTGTACTCAGCGACGTTGTTGGAGGTGGCAAAGTGGATCTGGAGCGCGTACCCCAGCCGGTCGCCCTTCGGGGAAGACAACACGATGCCGGCTCCCAAGCCGGAGCGCATCTTGGAGCCGACAAAGTGCAAGCGCCAGTGCGTCAAATCCGGCGGCGGCGGCAGGTACTAGGTCTCCGTCCAGTCGACAAGGAAGTCGGCCAGCGCCTGGAACTTGATAGTAGTGCGGGGCTCGTAGAGGATGGTGTGGCTGTCCAGCTCAATGGACCACTTGGCAACCCAGCCGGAGGCATCCCTGCAGCCCATGATCTCGCCGATGGGGGCCGTGCTGACCACGGTGATGACATGCTCTTGAAAGTACTGCTTCAGCTTCTTGGTGGTGAGGTGCACGCCGTAGCACATCTTCTGGTAGTGCGGGTAATTCTGCTTGGAGGCGGAAAGCACCTCGCTCAGGTAGTAGACCGGGCGCTGGACAGACTGGATCTTGCCCTTCTCTGGTCGCTCGACCACCAACACCGTGCTGATCGATCGTGAGGTGGCGGTGATGTATAGCAATAGCGGCTCCTTATCGGCCGGCGCGGCCAGGACAAGTGTGGTGGAGATCATGCACTTGAGATCCCGGAACGCTTCATCCGCCTGGTTGTTCCACTCGAACGGCGACGTCTTCTTCATCAGCTGATACAGGGGCAAGGCCCTCTCGCCTAGCCGTCTGAGAAACCGGCTAACAGAGGCCAAGCAGCCGGTGAAGTTCTGGACATCACACGACCGGGTTGGCTTGCGCATACGCTCGATGGCCTTGATCTTCTCCGGCTTCGCCTCAATGCCACGCTCCGAGAGGAGGAAACCAAGCAGCTTTCCGGCCGGCACGCCGAATACGCACTTCTCCGGGTTGAGCTTGATCTGGTACTCATGTAGATTGGTGAAAGTTTCTCTTAGGTCATCAAGGAGCGTGAGGTGCTGCTTGGTCTTCACCATGATGTCGTCGACGTCGACGTGGATGTTGCGGCCGAGTTGCTTCAGCAAGCATTTCTGCATGCAGCGCTGGAAGGTGGCGCCGACATTCTTCAAGCCGAATGACATGGTGATGTAGCACTACGCCCCAAAGGGCGTGATGAAGGACGTCTTCAGGGCATTTTTCAGGTCCAGCTTGATCTGATGATAGCCGGAGTAAGCATCCAGAAAGGACAGGAGCTCACAGCCGGCCGTGGAGTCGATCACTTGATCTATCCGCGGGAGGGAAAAAGGATCCTTGGGCCAAGCCTTGTTGAGGCTGGTGTAGTCTATGCACATGCTCCAGGTGTTGTTCTTCTTCAGGACGAGGACCGGGTTAGCCGGCCACTCGGGGTGAAACACTTCCATGATGAAGCCGGCTGCGAGCAGCCGGGTGACTTCTTCACCAATGGTTCTTCTCTTCTCTTCTGAAAATTAACATAGGGGTTGACGGACAGGGTTGGCGTCCTTGCGGACGTGTAGTTTGTGCTCGGCGTACTTCCTCGGAACACCCGGCATGTCCTTTGGGGACCATGCAAAGATATCCCAATTCTCGCGGAGGAAGTCGATGAGCTAGCCTTCCTATTTGCTGCCGAGGCGGGTGCCCACAACAACGTACTTGCTACAGCTGGGGTCCTCCAGGTTGAGCGGGATCTTCTTGGTGTCCTTCGATGGCTGGAACGAGGCCTCGCTAGCCGGCTCCTTGGCCGAAGCCAGCACGGCCGGCTGCTCACCAGCCAGCGCGACAATCCAGTCGAGCTGGCGCCACTCCTCGGCTATGACCAATGATTCGGCCAACTTGTCGCTGCCTTGGGCGCATTCCAGGGACTTTCTATAGTCGCCGGCAATGGTGATGAGGCCCTTGGGACCCGGCATCTTCATCTTCAGGTAGGCGTAGTGGGGGACCGCCATGAACTTGGTAAGTGCAGGCCGGCTCAGCAGCGCTGGACAGGTCCACCACCTCGAACGAGATAAGCTTGTGCCAGGAATGATCGCTCGTGCCGAACAGGACGTCAAGCCGGATCCGGCCGATGGGAGAGCAGGAGAGACCCGACACGATGCCGTGGAACACCGTCCGAGATGGCTCCAGGTGCTTGGCCTCGATGCAGAGCTTGGTCATGGTGTCGCGGTAGAGGATGTTGATGCTGCTGCCGCCATCAATGAGGACTCGCGAGAACTTACAGGTGCGCCTTGCGGCGACTATGGTAGGCTTGAGGACGAGGGCGTAGCCATCCGGGTTGGGCATGATGGCCAGGTGGTCCTCCCGGGTCCAGCTGACCAGGCGCTCCGACCAGTGCATGTACTCAGGCTTGGCCGGGATGACGGTGTTCACCTCCTGCCGGAGAAGACTTCATCGCGCATGGCGCCATTTGCCGGAGGCGGGGGAGGAGGCGGAGGCGGCTGCCCCACACCCAGAGCCGGAGCTGGAGGCTGCGGGATGTCACCCCTCATGATGCGCTTGGTGATGACGCACTGCCGAAGCATGTGCGTAGATGGCCTTGCGTCGCTGTGGTTCTTGCAGGGAGCGTCGAGCATCTCTTCAAGGCTCATGGCAGTTTGCCATGTGGTCTTGCCGGTTTGCCACCGCTTGCCGGCCGGCTCGGACGCGGGCGTCTGATCGGCGGCCATGACGAGACGATTGTCGTAGCGGGGGGGCCTGCTGCTCAGCCTTGCGCTTGTTGTTCTGCTAGCGGCTGCTCTCGCTAGCTGGCTTGGAGGGAGATGCCGGCAACGCCTTACCGGCTTCATCCAGCACCACTTGGATCTTCATGGCGGAGTCGGCCATGGCGTACTTGTCCGCCGTGACCATGAGCGCAGCCATGATGGTCGGCTCAGAGCGCAAGAGCTTGTGCTTGAGGAGGGTGCCATCCCGGCAGCCGCTCACAAAGTACTGAATGGATTGGACCTCGTGGACGCCCTCGCAGCTGTTCTGGAGCTCGGTCCAGCGTGCGAGGTACTCGTGGCAGGTTTCACCCGGTCCCTGCACGCACATGGCGAGCTAACTGGGACGGCCGGGATGTTTGTAGGTGCCGGTGAAGTTGCGCACGAAGGCTTGCTCGAAGTGAACACATGAATTGACATTGCCAGCCGGCAGACTGTTCAGCCATGTTCGGGCCGAGCCTTGGAGCATGAGCGATGCGTAGCGCACGGCAAGGCTACGATTGCCGCCCGCGATGCCGATGGCGGTGGTGTATTCGATGTGCCAGTCCTCCGGCTTGACGGTACCGTTGTACTTGGGGGTTTCACGGGGAAGCATGAACCCTTTGTGGAAGGGCTCATCCCGGATGCGTGGACCAAAGCAAGCCGGCCCGACAGTGTTGTCTTCCTCCAGCTCGAGGGAAAGGGCGAGCTGCTCGATGCGGTGACGGGCGTCGGTGTCGTCGATGGCGAGCGGGCCCAGCCGGCTTGCTACCGGGCCACGGGGAACTAGGTCGGCCAAAGCCGGACGGGCGCGCCGGCCGGATTGCTGGGGAGGCTCTTGCCGACGCCGGTCTCCTGGAGCCGGCTCGTTGCCTAGGTCGTCTCCAGCCATCAAGGCGCGGTTGCACCGGGTTCGGGTTCGGTCGGAATGAGCTTCGCTGGGGGCGGCGAAGATGCCGTGTTCGGCTTCTCGGGGTCTTTGGTGCGGCACGAGGCGGATCCCGCGAGACGGTCGAGGCAGTCCTGCTGCACGTTCGTAGCACTGAGAAGCTCCGTCATGTGCTGCAGGCGCTCCTGCAGCTCCTCACCCTGCAGCTGCTCCATGCCGACGGCGGCCGCCTGTGCGGCGCGCATGTTCTTGACGGGGCTGTCGTAGACGGGCGGGATCGCACCCAGAGCACGGCCAATGGCGGCGCCACAGGTCCGCACCTCGGCAACCCGGCTGGGCTCAGCAGCGGCCGGCGTGAAGCCGTATGCGGCGTCGCGCTCCCGTTGGATGGACTCCAACCGACGCTGCATAGCAGCAAGCATTGCGGCCTCATCCCACAGGCGCTTGCGCTCCTCCTCGAGCTGGGCCCTGGCCTGGGCGGCGTTGGTGGCGTTGATGTCAGTGGCGATGGGGACACTGAGGTTCTGCATCATGGCGCGCAGCGGGTCGACCGGGTTGGCATGCTCCGCTGCGGCCCTGGCGGCAGCGGCCTTCTTCGCAGCGCTGGACGAAGTGGAGCCGAAGTTGGTGACGAGCCCCTCCACCCGGACGCAGGGATCTGCAGCGCCGTCGGAGGGGTCACAGCCAATGGGAACGGGGGAGCCGGTGACGTCGAGCACCTCGCTGGGGTACTTATCAGCGGCGGGAGCGTCGGAGATGCGCAGCGCGCCGAAGGGGGCGATGAGCGAGCCAGCGAGGTCAGCCAGTGCTGCGCTGGGCACAGGGACCAGACCGTGCTCGCAGAGCTCGCCGGAGCTGGCGAATGGCCCCGTCTAGAACATGTCTTCGGCCGGCACCTCAAGCTGCCCCACGGTTCAGGGCTCTTCAGAGAGATAATACCCCTAGTCCTGCAGAGTGTGGTTATATGAAGATGGTACAAGCTTACTCCTAGAGCTATTTTGGGGAGGAAGGAAGGCAGGCCAGTGCATAGGCTGCTCCTTCTCCATTTGGATTGATGTGAGTGTGTGCGAAGAGTTAACTAGTGATCGCCCCATGCATGGAGGCCTCCTGGGGGGTCATATAGGCCGACCCCCCAGGGTTACAATGGTAAAGATACATAGGCACGGGGCCGGGTTGTCAGTGTCTTGGAGCCGACAGCGGGGCGGCTAGTTCGCCGGCTCCGTCGGGCGCGCGTCTCGCCGGGTCCGTCGGGTGCGTGCCGTACCGGTCCTGCCGGGCGCGGGTACGGCCGACTGCTGGGTACTGTAGGCATGCCGGGTGGTCGTCATAGGACGGCGGCACCGTCTTGCTACAGGGTTGCGCCTCCGAGATGCCGCCCGCCCCAGGCGGGGGCTTGGTCGGCACGGCAGCTGCGCCCGCCGGGGCCGGTTTAAAGGGGGACGCACTGTAGCCATGTTGGTTTGTCGATGAAGGTTTGACTTGCGGGGTCCGTCCGGCATGCGTCGGCCGGCTTGGCCGGGTTGCAGGTCCTGGCCAGATTGCGCTGGGAAGCCGGCCGGGAGCAAGCCGGATTGAGGGGCGTGGCCTGCCCCGATGTTTTTGAAAGGGATCCGGGTTCCGCTGCCTGCCCGGGGTTCACCCCCCCGACACTCTGAGTGCACCCACTGGGTGTAGTCCCCGACGCTCCCGTCGACTGGAAGCAGTCGGTAGGAGTCTTTGAACTTTTTTTGTTTTTCTGTTGCTTTCACTCAGGGTCTAGCCGAGGCGTATTCGAGTGATTACGATCCAGTGGGGGTACACTGAGTGCACCCACTGGGTGTAGTCCCCGGGGCTACCGCTAACTCGAGGCAGTCGGTGGTAGTCCTAGAACTTGTAGTCGTTTCGCTTTGGGGCTATTTGCCATTTTTTTAGCTCAACACGAGTCACTTTCTAGTGGGGCACGCTGAGTGCACCCACTGGGTGTAGTCTCCGAGACTGCTGTCAATTGCAGGCAATTGCTGGCAGTCTTTAGAACTGTGCCTTGGCACTCGGGGTGCTTGGCAACACTCGTGTATTGCTGAGACAATAGGTAGGATCTTCTTCGTTGCTGACTCGGAAGCTAGCCGAACGAAAGTAGATTAGAGTGTGTTGTTGTCCTCTATCTTCTTCATTGTTGACTCGGAAACCAACCGAGTGAAGGTAGATAAGAGGATACTTGAGGATTTGGTACTAATCTAGCTTGTTCCTCTCGGGGGGCCTGGCCGATTTGGTAGTGAGAGGGTACTTGAGGATCTGGCACTGATCGAGCTTGCTCCTCCCGATGGTGCACGTCCGAGTGGGTAGTGAGAGGGTACTTGAGGATCTGGTACTGGTCTAGCTTGTTCCTACCGGTGGTGTACGACCGAGTGGTAATGAATCAGTAACTTGGTTTTTCCTTCATACTCTCCGACAGACTGTCTTTTGTATGATGTAGGCCGCTTCTGAATTGGGATCCCACTATGGTGTGCTGGAGAAGGAGCTGATATCCCTCCGGCTGGACCTGGACGCTAAGAAGCTCAAGAGTGCCCGACAGGAGAAGGAGAAGAAGGCCCTAGGAGGTAAGACACTTCTTCAGTTGGCAGTTGCACGCTGTTTTTCATTTTTGATCCGAGTCATTCCGCTCCGACAGATGTTCGTGGCAAGAACACCCAACTCGTAACGAGGCTCAGGACTTCTATTTCTTTAGAAACCACGAAGCAGGCCCTGGAGAACAAGGACAAGGACTTGGCACTGGCTCAGTAAGGAGGCCAGGATCAAGACCAAGCTCGCCGATGAGAAGCTGGCTTCAGTCGGCAAGTTAGAGGAGGAGATCAAGGACCTTAAAGCCGCCGTCGTCGCTGCCAATGGGGAATCTTCCGAATGGAAGAAGAAATGCGAAGATCAAGCTGGTGCCTTTGCACAGGAGAAGCAGGCACTGGAGGAGAAGGTTGCGTAGCTCACTGAAAAGAAGAATGCCCTGGAGTCGTATATTGAGGAGTTCCGCACGGAGTTTAGCGAGAAGCTTGCTGGTAAGTTTTTTCTTGTCCGAATGGGATCCATGCGCCGCTAGGTTTTCCTCAATCATTTGCTCATGGACTGCTTTCCTTCAATCAGAGCACTGCTACAACACAGAGCTGGAGCTGGAGAGGCTTGAGAGGGATCTGGAACCTTCCAGGTCACTCGTCGCCGACAAAGCAGCTCTCTCCATCCTACGGCTGGAAGACCGCTTGGAGAACGCCTTGGGGTCTATCATTCGGATGAGAGGTGCTTTGGGCCAGATCGACAAGGAGCTACAGTCAAACGAGGAGACTCAGATGGACCTGGAGTCAGTCATGACGCGCCTGAATGAGGTCCCTGCCCGAGTGAAAGCTTGGAAGAAGTTGACTGCATGAAGTGGTGCTAACGTTGCATTGTCACTCGTCCGTGTTAATTGCAAGAACGTGGACGAGGAGAAGCTGAAGGGCCTCCGAGTGATGAACAAGAAGAACCTTAAGTTTGAGGATTTCATGGAGACCTTCGCCGAAGCTGGCACATGCATCGCCGACGGGATCGGCTTGGAGACCTTCGTCGAGCCAGCGAGCCCTCAGCCTGACGCTTAAAACACTTGGTTATATTTGCCCCGGAATGCCGGGTGGTTGCTGTAACCGTATACTTCGCCGAGCCTTGGGCTATTTTCGATTTTGCTTGGAACACTCGAATAGATCGAATATTTGATTTGCACACCTTTGAGTCTTTATTCGCTTCTTGCGCTTTGTTTGTCCTAGGCGAAAGCTGGTCCACAGCTAAGCCTCCGAGTGTGGAGCAAATCCTCATCGGATTGTTTTTTAACTTAAGTGAAAGCTAGTTCGCAGCTATCCCCCGAGTGTGGAGCAGATCCTCACTCAGACTATTTTTGAACTTAGGAAAAAGCTGGTTCATGGCTAAGCCCCCGAGTGTTGTAACACCCTGGTTTTCGCTCCCTGTTTTTTTTCCTTCGCGGGATGTGACTCCCGTCTTTTTTTTCTGTGTTATCGGATTTCTTTAGCTCTTGGGTATATGAAGATGGTCATTTAGCCTTGCCTTTCCTATCCAACCAGAGATTCTCTTCAGTCCAACCTTGCCACCCGAGATATATTCTCTGGACTTCGCCATCGAAACCCTACCTTCCGAGTTACCGGAAGGGAAACCCTAATCTCTTCCGTTGCAAAGGAACCCCAATTCCCTTTGATCTGCCGACTCCCAAACATTTCCCAGTGATCATCCTATATCAATCGACCCTGGATATGCAAAAATATTGCCAAGTCATTTGCAATATTTTTCATTTATAATTAATTCCTTTTTCTGCCAGTTTAAGGAATTAAATCCAGGAAAATATCTATCCGTCTCCAAAGTTCATGAAAACTTGTGGAGATATCCTTCTTGATCATATTGAGCTCCCATAAAAATATTGGCCATAATTAAATAAGGGAAATTGCATTTTCCTATTTAAAGCCAATATTGCATTTTGGGCAGTTTCTAAAGGAACTACCATTTTGGTAGCCAGGAAAAATCCCGAATAATTTGTGGAGCTTCTCCTATCCATATATTCACCATTTCCATCAAAATCCAAGTTCCATAGTTCAAAGTTTGAGCACATCATCCATTTGCAAATTCTGTCCAGATTTCTAGTTTGCAAAGGAAGTGCTTGAACCCTTGATCTATTTGATATGAAACTTTTCATGGTGATTAACATTGACAAATCACTCATGTAAACCAAAAATTAGCACAATCCACCTAACCATTATTGCCCAGCAATTTTCTCAAGTTTCTGTCCATTTGAAAGCTCTGTGAAGGAAGTACCACCTTGGTATATCCAAATGATCTGAAACTTTTCCAGTATCTTCATACTTCCAAATAATCACTCTCCCCCAAAATTCAGCTCATTCCATGTAGCCATTTGATCCCAGCTTCAAAATCCATTTTCTGGACCAAAATTTGCATTACAAAGGAAGTATATGCAAAATAGGTCCAAATGACTTCAAATTTTACTAGTACCTAGTCCTTCCAACCACATTTCATGGTGACAAGGATTCAGCTCCCCACTCTCATCAATTTATCCACAAGAGTCCACCCAAGGTGTTGTCCAGAAGTTGTTCTGGATACCCTCGACCTCTCCAGACCCTTCCTGGTCCATCTAGTGATCAATCTTGCCTATTTGAGCAGTGATACACCTGTTGGACAAGGTGTGATGGCCAGTCGGGCACCAGTGCGTGTTTTGGCATGGTGACCACGAGGTGGCCGCGCAAAAACGGCGCTCTGCACTCGGCATGCTCCGTGCGGTCACTTCCGGCCAGCCGTGGCTTGTCCCGGAATGTCCAACGGCTCCGTGGCATCCACGTCGATGCTCTGGACCCTTCTACCTCTCCTCTTTCTTCATCCCCACGCCGTGATGAGCTCCGCCACTGTTCTGCCCGTGACCACTGTCGTCGTCTTCCTCTGTCCTCTTCCTCTCCGAGCTCTCCCGAAGCTCCTATGAGCTCCTCCGCTCTTCCGGGCACCTTGCCGACATCACTACCGTCCAGCCACGTCCTCCCCGAGCGCCAGGACGGCGATAAGAATGCCACGGCGGCTATGCCTATCCATTTCCGCCGTCCGGCTATATATAGCTGAGGCCGAGCCTTCCCCGGCATCCCCGAGCCTCTCAATCTCCTCACCACCCTCCTAGCAGCCTCCCTGGCCCCTCACTACCCCGCCGGAGCTCCCCTAGCCACCATATCGCCGCCATGGCCGCCGCCTCCCCTCGGCTCGAATTCGAGTCTTCGGAGCTCTCCGTCGCCGCCCTACCACCTCAGGAGACCCCTGCCATCACCTCCTAGCTCTCCCAGCCACCCCTCTCCTTTCCCGTGCGGCGCACCGTGCTCGTCAGAGAGGGCCGGCACCGTCGTCCGCCGGGGCCAAGACCCTGCTGAACCCCGAGCTTCCCCGCGTGCATGGAGCCTTCGGATGGATGCGGGGCGCCGCCCCGATCATTCCGGTGGCCGAAGCACCACGAGGGTCGGCCGGAGTCACCAGCGCGAGGCCCGGCCAGGCTCTCTGTGTCCCTCCCCGTCGGGAGGTTGAAGGCGACGAGGAGAGAGGGAGGGAGTCAACGCGAGGCCCGCGCGTAAGTGACTCGGCGGCCGGGCCCAGTCAGTTAAGTGGAGGCAGCAGTGGGTGGGCCGGCCCAGCAACAGCAGCCGCTGTGCGGCCCGGCTGGCGCTCGGACTCTCGCCGCTTTCGGCCCAAGCCGGCCCAGCTGCACAGTAGCCTCTCTCCATTTCCCTAGAAAAAGTTGTCAGGGACCCAAAGGTAAATAGTTTATTTACAGAAAGGTCCTTCCACAGTCAACCCCTCATATCTTTTCACCCGTAACTCCGATGCAGGTGAATCCAACGGCCACGTCTTCAATTCGTCGAGCCCGTTCTGATGGTATCATTTTCAAAATGTTTTCACACTATGAAAATGACCATTTTGCCCTTGCCTCTAAACAGCCCCTCCGGGAGAGAAACTTTTCCGGTGATCCTTTCCGTGGACTCTCCACACTTCTTCCCGGAGTATTCTTCGACCCCCAGGCAAGCCGACCATCTGATATATGCCCTAAAGCATTGCTCTGTGTTATTCTTGCGTGTTAAATTAATAAATATGCATGTGATAGAGATGATTGAATTTCTGCTAGGTTGCACTTAGTGTTTACATTACTTGTCAATGCTCATTGTATTATCACACTAGTGACTCATATAAGATAGATGGGAGATAGGTTGTTATGTTTTCATTATGCATAGCTACTGCCATCTCCAGTTATTGTGATAAACAACTATGCTTGGTAAGTACTTGCGAAAGCTGAACCTAGTCAGTTGATCCAGAGTCACCTGTCCAGACTTATCCGTGCAGCCACATTTGCCGGTATGGGACGACATTGACTTTGTCTGATCGCGTGCTCTTTTATCGGTACCACCAACTAGGGAAGGTTATGCGTGCGCGCTACCCTGGCCCGGTAGGCGGCGATAACTTTGTGAGCCCAGTTGAGATATTTTCCGGCGTCCCCGTTTGGGACAGTTTAGTTGGCCACGACGGTGGCAGGTGTCACGAGGTGACACAGGGGCCACCCAGGGCTTGACTCCGGGGGAGGATGATTGCCGGTGGTACGGTGGATGAGTCCAGAGGTTAGGCAAGTTTCGTTGGAGCAACACTGGTCCACCCGAATGGGATCACAAGGCCAGGTGCTCTATGGTGTGGGTAAAGTGCGCAACCTCTGCAGAGTGTAAGAATCTATTCGAATAGCCGCGTCCACGGTATTGGACAGTCCGTCCAGACCTCACTAGGTGGTCAACCGTAATAACATAATAATGATGGAAGAACTTGCTTTATGATCGGAAATACTCAGCGACTTATGAGTATTCAGAGGGTTGTGGGACGACCCGTAAGAGAGTAAGTTTATCAGACTTACAGTGGAGATGCATAGAAATCGGATGATGTCAAGGATATGACATGATAGCCAGGGAAGGGCTATGTAAGAGATGGTCAAATGACCGAAAGAGTTGGATTGGATCCTGAGATTGTTCGGAGTATGGATCACTTACCTGATATGCTTTACTTTACTGTATTTTACTTTAGTAGTTATCTTGCTGGATAAACCTGTTATGTCATGATCATTAATATTGCTAGATAGGTATGCCATGTCATGATAATTAATATTGCTCTAATAATTAATGCATGCTTGAATGCCATGGATTGCTTTGCTTGGTGTATATGTTAGTTTGGTTTGCTTGCGAGTACATTCAAAAGTACTCAGCGGCCTTCAATGTGGCCAGGTTCACATAAGGATCCACCGTCCGTCGACGAGGAGCTGGAGCGCTCGCGGGCTAGGAGAGTAACCCAGTCAGATCCCTGTGGTTTGGAGCCGCACCAGGACCATGCTGCCTTAGATAGAGCTTTTCCGCTGCCATCACCCTTGTAAAATATCATGTAAGACTTATATATCCATTAATAGAAATGCCTGTGTTCATGATACTTGTTGTAAACGCGCATGCCAGAGTGATTTCCTGAGCTGGCATGTGTGGCGACCGTCTGGCTACAGTGGTAATCAGGCGGGGCACCACAACGGATGGTATCAGAGCAGCCAGGCTGACTGTAGGTTACCCCTAGCCAGACTTCATTATCTTGTGCTCAGTAGAAAGCCTAGATGGATTTCAGCCATCTTTTGCCAAACAGGCATGACTACTATTGATCATAAGGCAACCCCATAGGTTTTTGGCTCCATCAGACCCCAACTCTCGTTGCCTTTGCCTTTGGTGTGAGATGTCAGCACCAAGCAACGACCCGTGAGCCCTGAACCCCTAGGTAAACCAGATATCCCTGCCCTGCTTGCTAACCATGGCATTCCTCTCCTTAAATCTAGTTTCCTTTGGGAAACACTTATAAATTCTATCTCTCCTCAACAACACTAGGATCATTGACTAAGCTATTTTGGCTATGGTCGTGCATCGAGTTTGATGTTCTCTAAGGAAATAGTAGGAGCTTGACACCCGTGCTACCAGGAGCATTGTGTGGTTTCGCTTCTAAATCCTTAGAAGTGCATCGAGTGCGCTAGGCTAGTTATACTAGTGAATCTTTGGCCACATGTGTAAGGTCCGCAAAATTTGAGCTTTATTTGCTTTTTGGTTTTCGTGGTTCTTGTTTCTTTTGTTGGTTCCATTTCTTCGCTCCGACTGGATCCATCCGCAAGTGCCGACAAGAAGACCAGCATACAACTGGGATAATACCCAATAATCCCAATTCAGCAAGAGTCAAGCCAAGCCAACTGCCTGGTATTCAGAATAGCAACACTGGATCTGTTAAGGATGAAGGATGGGTCAGAAGCAGAATCTATGTGCAACAGACAAGGCCAGAATATACCTGAGAGAGTTTGCCTCAGAACGGATCACGCCTAAGGAGCAGTCAGATGAGTTACCAAGAATGAATATTAGTAAGGACAAATTATTCCGTCCGCGACACAAGGACTATTTCAGTCAGCGAGGTGAACCGAGTCTTTTCTCAATGGACCCAAGAACCATTTATTCCCCACCGGAGACATATTTCAGGAATGTGAATCTGTCAAGAGCAGCAACGAAACTCCGGTACATTGGTAGAAATTTCAAAGCATATTTTGGAATTCACCGACGCATATACAAAATTTTCGGGGCACTGTGAACAAGGTTTGCAAGGCATATGGATGAGTTCATGGTTGCCCAGGATCAATAAGAACTTCACATGCTTGGAAGCTCAGCTGAACCAAATGGAATTATCCGTCAACTGCTTATTACTGGCGACATATGGAATTCCGGATTAATTATCAACATGAGGCATGCATTAGTTGTGCAACCTTTACAGCAGCAATGATCAGACCAGCAGAAGGACAAGTGGTGTGCAGAATATCTTCAGTCAAGGTATGGCCTATATCAAGTTTTGGCTTCGCTATGGGTAAATTTTGGATACCTCGGAAGGAAGCCAGACTTGGCCATAGATCCGACTACTTACACAGTGAAGGGCTTCTGGTATAAGGAACCCAGCCTTCCTCCGCAAGCTACTAGACTGCCAATCTTCCTCGGTACGCCACTTGGTGAGAAAAATCTTCTGAGATACGGCACTCCCATCTTCCACAGTGTGCTACCGCACAAAACGTCCAGCATAAGGCACTTGACCTTCCTCAGCAAAACATATGAGGGAAAAACTTCTGGGATACGATACCCAGCCTTCTACAGCATGCTACATTGGCAGAAGCTTCAAGCATAAGGAATTCAGCCTTCTTCAACACGCCCTCGTGCTCACAAGAAGCTTGTCAGAAACCCGAACTAGTCCAGACACACCCGTCTGCCTCAGAACTCAGTGGTTATGAAAGGATTTATATTACCCCTGCATATGTTGTGAGCATGCAGTCAGTGGATCAGTTCATGCGAGTCACTCATACCCAGGAATAACTGTGTTCAGAGAAACGTTGGCCCCATAATTGAAAGAAGAATATGAGCACAGCAATCCCTACGAGATATGTAAGAGTAAGTTGTGAGAACAAGCCCGACAAGCCGGGAGAACTATCAAGGAGCCGTGTTGGCAGGTCATTACAAGTCCATCAGGAGGAATCCTCAATAACAAAGAAGTTGTGAACAAACAACCTCCATGATGGTCACCAAGATACAGCTTCACAGACAGAGTGGTATTACCAATCCTCGTCACACTCTTGTATATATGGCCACAACAATGCAGCCAACATGTCATACTTAATACAGGCCATCAACCAAGATAAAAGGCTATGCTCTGAAAGATACATCAGATGATAGTGATACTATGTTCAGTTCAGTGGTCATAGCAAGGACTACAGAGGCTATATATGACAGAGCCATCTCCACGAGCGACAAGACATTCAGATAGAATGGCTCAAAGCACATCAGCATCAACACCTCGTAGATGTCATGACATCATTGGAATAAGAGATTATTGTCTATGATTACTTTGTGATCATGCCTGACACTTCAGTTGGGAATACAGCAGCAATGGCTTGGCCATGTTGTTCCTTGAATTGTGGGTCACCTAAGGACAAAGTCAGAATGCCGAAGACAAAAATGACTGTTAGGATACGGAGTATCGAAACAAAACCCGAAGCAGTTGCTTCCAGGCCATGGAAACCGAGCTCTCTGTTGGTATTACCTACTACCCCACCCAGCAACACCACTGCCAGGACAAAGGTTTACCTGACAGGAAAGAGAAAGATTCAATGCAGATGTGTGCAAAGACAACACATGGTCCATCAGAAGAGGCAGTTAAAAGGTCAGTGAGCCAACAAAGACGAGATCACTGATGGATCCAAGTCGCACACAGGTAAGTCCCCCTTCACCGGGAGGTAAGCCCGGAAATCTCGAGGACGAGATTTTCTTAAGGGGGTAGGTTTGTAACACCCTGGTTTTCGCTCCCTGTTTTTTTTCCTTCGCGGGATGTGACTCCCGTCTTTTTTTCCGGTGTTATCGGATTTCTTTAGCTCTTGGGTATATGAAGATGGTCATTTAGCCTTGCCTTTCCTATCCAACCAGAGATTCTCTTCAGTCCAACCTTGCCACCTGAGATATATTCTCCGGACTTCGCGATCGAAACCCTACCTTCCGAGTTACCGGAAGGGAAACCCTAATCTCTTCCGTTGCAAAGGAACCCCAATTCCCTTTGATCTGCTGACTCCCAAACTTTTCCCAGTGATCATCCTATATCAATCAACCCTGGATATGCAAAAATATTGCCAAGTCATTTGCAATATTTTTCATTTATAATTAATTCCTTTTTCTGCCAGTTGAAGGAATTAAATCTAGGAAAATATCTATCCATCTCCAAAGTTCATGAAAACTTGTGGAGATATCCTTTGTGATCATATTGAGCTCCCATAAAAATATTGGCCATAATTAAATAAGGGAAATTGCATTTTCCTATTTAAAGCCAATATTGCATTTTGGGCAGTTTCTAAAGGAACTACCATTTTGGTAGCCAGGAAAAATCCCAAATAATTTGTGGAGCTTCTCCTATCCATATATTCACCATTTCCATCAAAATCCAAGCTCCATAGTTCAAAGTTTGAGCACAACATCCATTTGCAAATTCTGTCCAGATTTCCAGTTTGCAAAGGAAGTGCTTGAACCCTTGATCTATTTGAGCTGAAATTTTTCATGGTGATTAACATTCACAAATCACTCATGTAAACCAAAAATCAGCTCAATCCACCTAACCATTATTCCCCAACAATTTTCTCAAGTTTCTGTCCATTTGAAAGCTCTGTGAAGGAAGTACCACCTTGGTATATCCAAATGATCTGAAACTTTTCCAGTATCTTCATACTCCCCAAAATTCAGCTCATTCCATCTAGCCATTTGATGCCAGCTTCAAAATCCATTTTCTGGACCAAAATTTGCATTACAAAGGAAGTATATGCAAAATAGGTCCAAATGACTTCAAATTTTACCAGTACCTAGTCCTTCCTACCACATTTCATTGTGACAAGGTTTCAGCTCCCCACTCTCATCAATTTATCCACAAGAGTCCACCCAAGGTGCAGTCCAGAAGTTGTTCTGCATCCCCTCGACCTCTCATGACCCCTCCTGGTCCATCTAGTGATCTATCTTGCCTATTTGAGTAGTGATACACCTGTTGGACAAGGTGTGATGGCCAGTCGGGCACCAGTGCGCCTTTTGGCATGGTGACCATGCGGCGGCCACGCAAAAACGGCGCTCTGCACTCGGCCTGCTCCGTGCGGTCACTTCTGGCCGGCCGTGGCTTGTCCCGGCGTGTCCAACGGCTCCGCAGCATCCACGTCGACGCTCTGCACCCTTCTACGTCTCCTCTTTCTTCCTCCCCACGCCGCGATGAGCTCCGCCACTGTTCTGCCCGTGACCACCGTCGTCGTCTTCCTCTGTCCTCTTCCTCTCCGAGCTCTCCCGAAGCTCCTACGAGCTCCTCCGCTCTTCCGGGCACCTTGCCGACATCGCTACCATCCAGCCACATCCTTCCCGAGCGCCAAGACAGCGATAAGCGTGCCACGGCGGCCATGCCTATCCATTTCCGCCGTCCAGCTATATATAGCCGAGGCCGAGCCTTCCCCGGCATCCCCGAGCCTCTCAATCTCCTGACCACCCTCCTAGCAGCCTCCCTGGGCCCTCACTACCTCGCCGGAGCTCCCCTAGCCACCATATCGCCGCCATGGCTGCCAGCTCCCCTCGGCTCGAATTCGAGTCTTCGGAGCTCTCCGTCGCCGCCCTACCACCTCAGGAGACCCATGCCATCACCTCCTAGCTCTCCCAACCACCCCTCTCCTTTCCCGTGCGGTGCACCATGCTCGTCAGATAGGACCGACGCCGTCGTCCACCACAGCCAAGACCCTGCTGAACCCCGAGCTTCCTCGCGTGCGTGGAGCCTTCGGATGGATGCGCGGCGCCGCCCCGATTATTCCGGTGGCCGGAGCAGCATGAGGGTCGGCCGGAGTCGCCGGCGCGAGGCCCGACTTGGCTCTCTGTGTCCCTCCCCGTTAGGAGGTTGAAGGCAATGAGGAGCGAGGGAAGGAGTCAACGCGGGGCCCGCGTGTAAGTGACTCGGCGGCCGGGCCCAGTCAGTTAAGTGGAGGCAGCAGTGGGTGGGCCAGGCCAGCAATAGCAGCCGCTGTGCGGCCCGGCTGGCGCTCAAACTCTCGCCGCTTTCGGCCCAAGCCGGCCCAGCTGCACAGTAGCCTCTCTCCATTTCCATAGAAAAAAATAGTCAGGGACCCAAAGGTAAATAGTTTATTTACAGAAAGGTCCTTCCACAGTCAACCCCTCATATCTTTTCACCTGTAACTCCAATCCAGGTGAATCCAACGCCCACGTCTTCAGTTCATCGAGCCCATTCCGATGGTATCATTTTCATAATGTTTTCACTCTGTGAAAATGACCATTTTTCCCTTGCCTCTAAACAGCCCCTCCGGGAGAGGAACTTTTCCGGCGATCCTTTCCGCGGACTCTCCACACTTCTTCCCGGAGTATTCTTCGACCCCCAGGCAAGCCGACCATCTGATATATGCCCTAAAGCATTGCTCTGTGTTATTCTTGTGTGTTAAATTAATAATTATGCATGTGATAGAGATGATTGAACTTCTGCTAGGTTGCACTTACTGTTTACATTACTTGTCAATGCTCATTGTATTATCACACTAGTGACTCATATATGATAGTTGGGAGATAGGTTGTTATGTTTTCATCATGCATAGCTACTGCCATCTCCAGTTATTGTGATAAACAACTATGCTTGCTAAGTACTTGCTAAAGCTGAACCTAGTCGGTTGATCCTGAGTCACCTGTCCGGACTTATCCGTGCAGCCACATTTGCTGGTATGGGATGGCCTTGACTTTGTCTGATCGCGTGCTCTTTTATCGGTACCACCAACTAGGGAAGGTTATGCGTGCGCGCTGCCCTGGCCCGGTAGGCGGCGATAACCTTGTGAGCCCAGTTGAGATATTTGCCGGCGTCCCTGTTTGGGACAGTTTAGTTAGCCATGACGGTGGCAGGTGTCATGAGGTGACACACAGGCCACCCAGGGCTTGACTCCGGGGGAGGATGATTGCCGGTGGTACGGTGGAGGAGTCACGGGTTAGGCAGGCTTCGTTGGAGCAACACTGGTCCACCCGAATGGGATCACGAGGCCAGGTGCTCCATGGTGTGGGTAAAGTGTGCAACCTCTGCAGAGTGTAAGAATCTATTCGAATAGCCGCGTCCACGGTATTGGACAGTCCGTCCAGACCTCACTAGGTGGTCAACCGTAATAACATAGTAATGATGGAAGAACTTGTCTTATGATCGGAAATACCCAGTGACTTATGAGTATTCCGAGGGTTGTAGGACAACCCGTAAGAGAGTAAGTTTATCAGACTTATAGTGGAGATGCATAGACATCGGATGATGTCAGGGATATGATATGATAGCCAGGGAATGGCTATGTAAGAGATGGTCAGATGACCGAAAGAGTTGGATTGGATCCTGAGATTGTTCAGAGTATGGATCACTTACCTGATATGCTTTACTTTACTGTATTTTACTTTAGTAGTTATCTTGCTGGATAAACCTGTTATGTCATGATCATTAATATTGCTAGATAGGTATGCCATGTCATGATAATTAATATTGCTCTAATAATTAATGCATGATTGAATGCCATGGATTGCGTTTCTTGGTGTATATGTTAGTTTGGTTTGCTTGCGAGTACATTCAAAAGTACTCAGCGGCCTTCAATGTGGCCAGGTTCACATAAGGATCCGCCGTCCATCGACGAGGAGCTTGAGCGCTCGCGGGCTAGGAGAGTAACCCAGTCAGATCCCTGTGGTTTGGAGCCGCACCAAGACCATGCTGCCTTAGATAGAGCTTTTTCGCTGCCATCACCCTTGTAAAATATCATGTAAGACTTATATATCCATTAATAGAAATGCCTGTGTTCATGATACTTGTTGTAAACGCGCATGCCAGAGTGATTTCCTGGGCTGGCATGCATGGCGCCCGTCTGGCTACAGTGGTAATCAGGCGGGGCGCCACAAGTGTGGAGCAGATCCTCACTCAGACTATTTTTGAACTTAGGCAAAAGTTGGTTCACTGCTAAGTCCCTGAGTGTGGATCAGATCCTCAGTCGGATTGTTTTTTAACTTAGGCGAAAACTGGTTCGTAGCTAAGCCCCCCAATTGTGGAGTAGATCATCACTCGGACTGTTTTTGAACTTAGGCGAAAACTGGTTTGTGGCTAAGCCCCCGAGTGTTGAGCAGGTCCTCACTCGGACTATTTTTTAACTTAGGTGAAAACTGGTTCGCGGCTAAGCCCCCGAGTGTGGAGCAGATCCTCACTCGGACTGTTTTTGAACTTAGGCGAAAACTGGTTCGCTGTTAAGCTCTCTCCTACCTTTCACCCACTGGGGGCGTGTTAGGTTCTGAATGCAGTTAGTCACCTGAGTTAAAACGCGGCTGTGAGCCGAACTAGACAATATACAGGAAAAACAAGACTTTTATTTATCTAAGTTCATTCCGACACACGATTACAAAGGAGAAATTTTATTTTAAGTATAAAACTTGCGGAGCAGGTCCGTGTTCCAAGCTCTAGGCTCTTCTGTTTCTCTGGCGAAGTTGTAGAGTCTGTATGCTCCATTATGCAGGACCTTCGAAATGGTGAACGGACCTTCCCAAGGGGCGCCAGTTTGTGAGGCTTCTGCTGATCCACTCGGAGGACCAGGTCTCCTTCTTGAAAAGCACACCCTCTGACATGCCTGTCGTGGTAGAGGCGCATGTGTTGTTGGTACAACATCAACCTTATGAGCGCCAGCTCACGCTCTTCCTACAAGAGGTCGAGGCCATCCCGCTTTGCTTCTTCGGCTTCGGCCTCCGAGTAGAGGTCCACTCGGGGAGAATTGTGAAACAAGTCACTCGGTAACATAGCTTCTGATCTGTACACCATGAAAAATGGATTGCGATTGGTGGACTGACTCGGGGTCATCTGCAGGCCTAGAGGACCGATGGTAGCTCGGTTACGTAGGCCCCTGCCGTGTGCGCCAGGTCGCGCATGAGGCGAGGCTTCAGGCCTTGGAGTATTAGCCCATTCGCCCGGTCGGCTTGCCCGTTCGATTGCGGGTGCGCCACGGAGGCGTAATCGACCCGAGTACCTTGGGTGTAGCAAAACTCTCGGAACTCATCCGAGTCAAAGTTAGATCCGTTGTCAATGATGATGCTGTGAGGGACTCCGAATCTGAAGATTATCTCCTTGATGAATTGAATGGCAGTGGCCGAGTCCAACTTCTTTATTGGCTTTGCTTCGATCCACTTGGTGAACTTGTCGACTGCCACCAACAGGTGTGTGAAACCACTTGCCCCCGCCTGGAGTGGGCCGACCATGTCAAGCCCCCAGACGGCAAACGACCAGGTGAGGGGAATAGTCTTCAAGGCGGATGCCGGCTTGTGCGACTGATTTGCATAGAATTGGCACCCGACGCATTGATCCACTATATCTCTGGCGGCCTCGTTGGCGCAGGGCCCATAGAACCTGGCTCTGAACGCTTTGGCTACCAGTGTCCGTGAGGATGCATGGTGCCCGCATGTTCCTGAGTGAATCTCTTGTAATATTTGTTGTCATTCCTCGGGCGATATGCATCGCTGAGTGACCCCGGTAGTGCTTTTCTTGTACAACTGATCTCCCATGATGGTGAAGGCTTTAGATCGGCGGATGATCTGACAAGCCTTAGCTTCATCTTCTGGGAGTTCCTGCCAGAGCAGATATGCTAGATACGGTTCAATCCATTTGGGAGTAATCACCAGCATCTCTTGAACGAGGTCGATCACCGTTGGGATGTCTACTTCAGTCGGATTGGATGGACCAACTGGTTGTGGGGGCTCCTCGACGAAAGGGTCTTCCTTGGTCGTGGATGAGTGTAGGTGCTCTAGGAACACATTCTTGGGTACTGTTTTCTAAGTGGAACCCATCTTGGCTAAATCATTAGCTGCTTGGTTCTTGAGACGTGGCACGTGATGGAGTTCCAACCCTTCAAAGTTTTTCTCCATCTTTCTGACGGTGTTGCAATAGCCAGTCATCGCCGGACTACGGATATCCCATTGCTTCTTGACTTGGTTTACCACTAGGTCCAAGTCGCCATAGACCATCAGTCAGCGAATTCCCAGAGAAATTGCCATTCGCAACCCATACAGGAGAGCTTCCTACTCGGCTTCGTTGTTGGAGGAGTCGAAGTGAATCTGAAGTATATACCTAAGTCGGTCGCCTTTAGGAGACACCAAGACCACTCTGGCCCTGGAGCCGTGGAGCATCTTGGAGCCGTCAAAGAACATCGTCCAGTGCTGAGGGAGACTTGGGATGGGTTGCTCTTGTTCAATCCACTCGGCGAGGAAATCCACCAGGGCTTGCGACTTGATGGCTTTCTTGGCTTCAAACTTGATATCCAGCGGAAGGAGCTCGATGGCCAATTTTGCCACTCGGCCCGTGGCATCTTTGTTGTTCATGATCTCATACAGAGGTGCATCGCTTATCACCGTGACCGAGTGCTCTTGGAAGTAATACGCCACCTTCTTTGCAGTCAGGTAGATCCCATATACTAGCTTCTGATAGTGCGGATACCTTTGCTTGGAAGGGGCCAGGACATAAGAGATGTAGTAGACTGGTCGTTGGAGCTTGAAGGTCATGCCTTGTTCTTCCCGTTCCACAGTGAGTATTGTGCTAACAACTTGGCTCGTGGCCGATGTATACGAGCAGAGGCTCTTTGCTGCCCGAAGCAGCTAGCACCGGCTGGGGGGAAAGCAGGGCTTTAAGTTCCAGGAACGTAGCCTGCACTTCAGGAGTCCACTCGAACCTGTCAGAATTCTTCATTAATAGGTAAAGCGGTAGGGTTTTTTCGCCGAGTCTTGAGATGAATCTACTCAGGGCTACCAGACAGCCCGTGAGACGCTGCACGTCATGGAGACGTTCCGGTTGTTTCATTCGGACGATAGCCCCTATCTTCTCAGGATTGCCATCGATCCCACATTTGGAAATGAGGAAACCAAATAATTTGCCTGGGTTGAGCTTGATGCCGAATGTACACTTAGCTGGGTTGAGCTTGATGCCAAAAGTTCATAAGTTCGCGAAGGTCTCGGCGAGGTCAGTCATGAGGTCGGAACCTTTCCTGGACTTGACCATGATGTCATCCATATAGGCCTCCACATTCCGACTGATTTGTTTTCGCAACCACTTCTGAATCATGCGTTGAAACGTGGCCCCATCATTTTTGAACCCGAACAGCGTAGTGATATAGCAAAAACACCCGGATGGGGTGATGAATGCTGTTTTTATTTCATCAGGACCATACATTCAGATCTGTTGGTACCCAGAGTACGCATCCAGAAACGATAACCGCTCACACCCGGCAGTGGAATCTACTATCTGATCTATGCGAGGGAGAGGGAAATGATCCTTCGGGTAAGCCCGATTAATGTGTTTAAAATCAATACATATTCGGAGGGAGTTATTCTTCTTCGGCACCATGATGATGTTGGCGAGCCACTCGGTGTGGTACACCTCTCAAATGAACTCGGCGGCAAAGAGCCGCGCTATCTCCTCGCCAATCGCCTTGTGCTTCTCGGTGGAAGATCGTCGAAGGTGCTCCTTGATAGGCTTCATCTTCGAGTTGACACGGAGTCTGTGCTCGGCCATCTCTCTGGGAACACCCGGCATGTCAGAAGGCTTCCTTGCAAAGATTTCCTAGTTCTCACAGAGGAACTGGATGAGCGCGCCTTCCTATTTGCTGTCGAGGGTAGTGGAGATGTTAGTCGGGGCGGCATTCGGGTCCTCGGGATGAATGTGTACTGGCTTCGTCTCCCCTGCCGACCGGAAAGTGGATTCCACAGTCGGCTTTTTGGACTTCAGCAGCTCACTCGAATCCACCGTCTTCTTGTACTCATCCAACTCGGACATTGCCATTTGTTCGTCGGCGATTTGGTAGCCCTTATGGAGACATTCTTCGACCAACTTCTAATTTCCTGTGATGGTGATCACGCCTTTCAGTCCTGGCATCTTAAGCTTAAGATATACATAACATGGACGGGCCATGAAACGTGCGTAGGCGGGCCTACCCAGGATAGTGTGGTAAGCACTTCGGAAGTCTACCACTTTGAAAGTTAGCCGTTCCATTCAGAAGTTCTTCTCTTCGCCGAATACGGCGTCGAGGGCGATATGTTCGAGTGATTTGGCCTTTTTCTCGGGGATTACCCCGTGGAATTGCATATTGCTCTTGCTAAGTCGGGACATTGGAATGCCCATTGCCTCCAATTTGTCGGTGTAAATAATGTTGAGCCCGTTGCTACCGTCCATTAGGACTTTGCGCAATCGGACTCCTCCGACGGCCGGGTCAACCACCAAAGCATGCTGCCCAGGGGTCGAAGTGTGGGCTGAGTGGTCTGGCTGATCGAAGGTCACTGGTGTCTTGGCCCAGTCAAGATATTTGGTGACAGTCAGAACTGCCATGTTGATCTCTCGGTTAATAACCTTGAGGTTACTCTTGCTTTCGACGTCGGTGAAGATCATCAAGACTTTCTCGACGTTGGGGTACCCAGAAGCATCTTTGCCTCCGTCCTCATCTTCATCTTCATCCTTGTCCGTGGAGGAATCTTGTCGCATCTCTTGCTTCAGGAGTCGGCACTCTCGACTGGTATACTTGGGCAAAATTAAATTGCCCTCCTCGTCCTTCTTCATATGGATCTGGTAGGGTTGATCGAGGATGTCACTCTTGATGGTGACTTGCTTCTTTCCCTTCCAGTCTTTCTTCTTCTTTTGGGAGCCTTTGCTTTTGCCTTGGCCGACCAAAGCCGCAGCCTCAGCACTCCCTCCAGCCTCAGCCTTTCGCTTATGCTTCTTGCCATTGCTGTCCAACTGATGGGCGTCGCCAGCTCGCCTCTTACCACTTCTCAGTCGGTCTTCCTCTTCACCGTTGGCATACTGATTGGCTATTTCCATAGCCCGACTAAGAGTCAGGGTCTCAGTTCGGCTGAACTTCATGTTTAGCTCACGGTATCTGACTCCGGCCTTGAAAGCGCGAGATCGCCTAGTGTTCGGTGACGTTCTCCACCGTATTGTGCAAGGTGGTCCACCGCTGAATGAACTCACGGAGAGTCTCGTTCTGCCTCTGTACGCAGTGTTGCAACTCAGCCAGACCACCTGGTCTCTTGTAAGTGCCTTCAGAAGTTTTGACGAAAACTCTAGCCAAATTGTCCCAACAAAAAATGCTACCTGGCGGGAGCTATGTCAGCCAAGCCTGAGTGGAGCCCTCGAGCATCACCGGCAGGTGTTTCATGGCTACATTGTCGTTGCCGCCGCCGATCTGGACCGCCACTTGGTAATTTTCCAGCCAGATCTCTGGCTTGGACTCGCCGGTGAACTTGCTGATCCCTGTGGCCAACCTAAAGTTGCTGGGAATCTCTGCTGCCCGTATATAACGGCTGAAGCACTCTGGACCCGATGGTACGGAACCACTCGAAACATCGGGATCTTGGCCTCCTTGCAGGGCCCGGCCCCTATCGACCAAGTTCTGAGCGAGAATGGATATCGCGTTGAACTGCGGGTCTCGAGTGTCCCTCATGTGATGAGTGGGACTCGGCCTATGATCGCCGTCGTGCATCCGTCTGTCGTCGTAGGGCTGGCGCCCGTACGCGCCATCTCGCGGTGGAGGCATCAGGGCGTGATCGTAGTTGTTGTGACAGTGGGGCGACGCGATTCGATTGCGCCTCCGATCTTTGTAGTGATCCCTCGAGGAGGATGCGGCTCGACGCCTGTCGGAGCCGAGTGGGCTGTGGGCCGACTAAACAGTCTCTGCGCGCACTGATGTGCTATGGATACGATCTCTGGATTGGGAAACCGCCGCATTCTGCGATAGTGCCATCTTCAGGAGCACCTGGATCTGCCGAATCCCTTCCCCGGCCGTGGAACTGGAGGGCTGGATGGAATCTGCGTGGCGGCTGCCAGATTTTGTAACGGGGTACTGAGGACTTGATACTTACGACGCTGGTCACTCGATAAGAGCCTGCGCTTGTGCCGACTGGAACTGGGTTTACGGAGCTCATGTTCGTCCAGCTCCATCTGAAGCCATTCGAGGTGATCGCGCTCGGCCAAGCTGGCCAGGCGAGTCGACTCCATGGCCAATGCCTCGGGGGTCGTCCCGGTGATGGGGGTGTTCAGGAGCTGCTCGTTCCTGCAATGAAGCTCATCTCGCTGCTCCCGGGTGAGAGCTTGGGGCATGTACGGCTCGTGGCCCGTGGCACCGCTGTCTGTGTTGCCGTGTGACGTACCCGCGCGGCCGTCCCGGGTGTCCATGTACCCCGGGGGAGTGCGGTGCTTCGAGTTGTCTGCCATGAGAATTTCGGCGGTCGATTTGACACTTTCGCACTCGGACTCCTCAGAGGAATTGCCGAGTGACCCATCGGAGAGGTCGAGGGCGGGCTCATCGAACTCGAGAGTCGCCACATGCTCTGCCGTGGCCTGGGTGGCCACAGCATGCTTGATGCAGCGCTGCAGCCGCGAGCGTCCGGAACAATTGTGGCGGCGCGCGATGGTAGGGTGAGAAACCACTCGGTGCGGAGCCGAGGGCTGCCGGAGAAGGACTCCATAGGATGATGTGCAGAAATGCATTGCACCACGGACGGGCAGTGCCCCCATGTCCAGCGAGGCCTCGCAAAGCCACGCTGAGTCGTCGACGATGGAGAGTGCCCCGAAACGGATTTCGCTGCCGACTGACATGATGATGAAGAATTCCACCTACGCCCTAAAACTTTGCTAGACGCCTAGCCCCAAGGTGGGCGCCAACTGTTGGGGTTACGATCCTAACAATGAGTACTAGGGGTACGAATAAGGGGGCAGAACCTAGCTATGGCGCAGGTATAACACTCGGTGTTTAACGAGTTCAGGCCCCTCTCGGTGGAGGTAAGAGCCCTATGTCTCGTTCCCCGAGGCTTGTTTTGATTTGATGGATATGGTTACAAAGATTGCTCGTGCCTGATTATGGAGGGGGTGCGGCTTATATAGAGTGCGCCGCAGCCCCACGTCCTCCATGTGGCCTGGGCATTAAATGACACTGAATGCTTCAGTTACAAGTGTAATGACACCGATAACGACTCTATCGTGCAACACATCAAGAGTGAACCCTCAAGGGTGATTCCTCTAAGTTCAGCTTCACGATTACATCAAGTGGAATCCATCAAGCGTGATTCCTCGGATTTCCCCTTGGTGTTTTGGACACACAGTTACTTTGGCTTTACCCCCAGAACCATGTTAAAGATGGGTCGGCCTCGAGGGGTACCTGAGAGAGTTACTTTCACTGCAGGACTGGAGGGACAGACGGTACCACCCCGGTAGAGGTGGACCTGAGTTCCCGACAGTCTCTTGCGAGTCGGGTTGACCATGAGGGTACCCACGAGTTGATGTGTAGTCGGGTTGACCTGGAGGGTACCCGCGAGATTTCTACGTGGCATGACCAGGCATTCCTGGCCCTTGCCGTAAGTCCACGAGACGGAGCGATGGGGTCACATAATCGTGAGTCTCTGCTCGTTATCGCACGCTCCCAAGACACTAATGGTTTCGATATGTGATCTGAGTAGGCCTCTGGCCTTTTTGCACTAACCACCATGCGGTAATAAGTATGGGCACTCTACGTCGTATGTATCAGCCGAAAGCTCTTAGGATGTCAGCGATGGAGCAGCACACGCCCGGGTGGTCCGTGTAAGCACCTGCTTTGTTATAGAGGTAGCCAAGACTGATCCCGGGCGTCCATACAACGTGCAGGAGTGCAATGGGCGATGGGTCCAAGAACCCTGCGCGCTTAGGGTGTAAACTGGCGTGCTGGCCTCTCTATTGAGCCTAGGTAGGACTGCGGTGTGTTGATCAGCCGAGGCCGGTCATGACCTGATGGTGTGTCTGGCCGGAGTTGATCGAGCGTGTTGGGTAAGTTTGTGCACCCCTGCAGGGAAGTATATCTATTCGAATAGCCGTGCCCACGGCAACGGACTCTTGGAGTTGTACCCCGATCGATACAACTAGAACTAGATGCTGAGGCATGAAATGGATATGATGGCCCCGAGATTGCTTTCTCGCATGGACTCGAGAAATGATCTCCGAGCATGAATGCTACAACATACTTATTACTTATAATGTGTTACTCTTATCTCTTCTGATGCAGCAAGATGCTTGAAGATGCTAGTCTTCGATAGGCTAGGCTTTCCCTTCTCTTCTAGCATTTCTGCAGTTCAGTCCAAAGATACAGCCCAATTCCTTTGATACTGATGCATACTTAGAATAGATCTGATGTAAGTCTTGCAAGTACTTCGGATGAGTACTCATGGTTCCTTTGGTACCTCTTTTTCCCCCGTACCCGATTACTGCTATCAGATGATGGATCCCGGGAGCCAGATCACTACTGCAGGATGCTGCTAACGCGACACGACCCTTTGACGAAACTGTGTGCGATGCATTAATCACAAACGGTGATGTAAAAAACCCATCAAAAAGGATGCAAAATGTTTGTGATGGCGGATACATCAAACACGGTTTGGATTTTAGTTGCGTGTGCGATGCGTGGCAAACGGTTAATCCAGAAGAACTGTTTGCGATGAGGCAGAACAACAGAAATGAGCTGCCAGATGAGGGTGTGTGTGATATACGGCATACAGTTCACTAGGATGAACTGTGTGTGATTAGGCAACACAATAGAAACGGTCAGCCAGATCAAGGTGTGTGCGATGGAGGGCATACAGTTAACTCGGATGAACTGTTTGCGATGAGCCAAGACAACAGAAACAGTTCAACTAAACAAGATGTGTGTGATACGCAGCAAACAGGTCTGTAATCAGAAATGTGTGCGAAGACCGATAATAACACAGACAATTGCTGCTAATAAGCCGTGTGATTTGCTCTGTCTACAAAAGAATAACATATATATATATATAACTGAAATAAACATCCAATTACATAAGTGACTATACAGATCATTCGCACACACCTCAATAAACAATTGCATGCATTCTAAACTAGGAGAAATGATCGTCTAGTCATCTACTTCTTGTGACGCTCCCGCCACTACTCTGTGGCTCGATCCCTTGTCTGGGACAGGAAGAAGACACTCCCTCATGTCAACGATCCGCATGTACATCTCGTAGCTTGTGTATGCGTCCTTGGCCGCGTACTTGACATGTTGTTCATCCAGTCTCTCATGCCAGACACTGTGCCAGGCGTTCTTGTCCTTCTTGCTCTCATCCTTCATCTTCATGTATTAGGGGTCGATGATGGCCGAGGCGAGGTCAACTAGGGAGTTCTGTTTGTTGTTGTCACTGCCCCAGAACCTGTAGTGGTCCTGGATGTTGACAAGATTCTGGCATTTCAAGCCCGAAACCTTGAGCGCTTTTAGATCGTTGGTGGTGTCCACCGTAGCGAAACTGTAGTCGGAGCTATTGATAAACCTGGAGAAACACTCGCAAGGCCTTGTGGCCAGGTGGTAGTGGTAGATGAGGACATCATGTCGCACACACAACTGGGTGACGACAACCTTCTGATCATGCCCGGCACGTCCGATGGTGTACTCAAGGTCGAAGCCGACCACTTGGTACTTGTCCTCAGCAAGCAACTGCTCCATAGTTGGATGGATCTCTCCATCGAGACTGGCTCGTTCGTGTACACCACCGAGAGGGCCTTCCCCCTCACGTGGGTGTCCACTACGTGATGCATGGTGAACTGCCCGCCGTTGTTGTTGTCGGTCGGTGGGAGCGCCATTGGAGCCACGGGGAGCGCCATTGGAACCGCTGGATGTCCTCTCTGTATGTGTCGTCGTGGGTGTGCTTATTGTGTCGTGTGGCACGAGAGATGAAAGTAAATGGCTGCAGGAATAAATGGGGGCCGGGCAGCCTGGATTCTCGGCGCATCCACATGGCAGTTTTTGCAGCGGGTAACTGCATCGTGGCGCTGCGCCCGGCGCAACCGCATGCACATGAACGTACGTGATCATGCACCGGCCCCAAACACTGGTAGCGCGCGTGGAGGGAGGAGGGCAAAGTGCCCAGAGGGACACAAGAGCAGAGCGCGTGTGGCGGGACGTGAGCAGAGCGCCCCGCGGCCGCCTCAACCGCGAGCAACCACACACATAGAGCAGTTGAACACGCAGGGAATGATCGCCTACAAGCCGGCCGGCAGTTGCGTCGCTGCGTAGAGAGCGGCCATGTGCTACTACCTCCGTCTTGGTCTATTAGTCCCCTTTATATTCTTTGCCATAGTTTGACCTTAAATTTAACCAACAAAATGTTAATGCATGTTATAAAAATTATATAATTGGAAACTATGTTCAAATACGAATCCAACGATATAATCTTTGGCGACATGCATTCGTATTTTATTAGTTAAATCCTACTTATAAACCAGGACGGGGGTATAGTAGGTAATTAGATCGCAAACGTTTTTTTATTAACTGTATGTGTACGTGTCCTTTCGTCCTCCTCTCGCACGTCTTGTCACCCCGCTGCCGCAGACGGCTTCGAACGCAAGCTTGAGCAGCGCGTGGGGGCGTTCTTTTAGCCAAACGGTGGTGAGCCCGTTCCCGCGCAACCGAGCAGGTTCCCGTCCAAGCTTCCCGCCCGATTTGGTGAAATCCCCCAAAATCCCAATGCTTACCGGCCTGCTATATAAACCCACACGGGCGGCGAGTCCTGCGTGGCATTTTCCCCTCCCTCCCTGTAGCTTATCTCGTCTGCTTCTCCCACAATTGCCAATGGCACCGGTCCGTCGTCGTCGCTCAGCCACTCCACCATCATCAGAGGACAGCTCCAGCTAGGAGGCCACACCGCGCCGGTGGCGCAGTCCCCGGCGTAGTGTAGTGCGCCTGGCGTCCCTGTTGAGTGTGCACGGAACACCCACCACACGCTCCGCCACTGCTGCCCGTCGGCAGCTTTTCCGGCCGCCATTGCCGCCACACCACCGTCAAAAGCCAGGGCCATCACCTGCTCCGCCGCCGCGGCCCGAAGGCGGGAGGTGGCCGTCGTGGCCACCACCCCACTGCCGGCCACCATGGCCATCACTCGCTCCGCCACCGCGGCCCGAAGGCGGGAGGTGGTGGTCGTGGCCGCCACCCCATCGTCGGCCGCCGTGGCCGCCATCCCACCATCGACCGCCGGGGTCAGCACCCGCTCCGCCATCACCGCCCGAAGGTGGGAGGCAGAGGTGGAGGCCCGCACGTGCCTCAGCGACCTTCCGCGCTACATCGAGTTCCTACGGGAGGAGGAGGAGCGCCTCGTCGAGCACGCAAAGAGCCTTACTGCCGCCGTGGCCGCAGCACACGCCGACGCAGAGGCAAGGAATCAGGATATCTACGAGAAGTCCCGCCGCTTCGAGTGGGTCATCTGGAGCGGCAGAGGGTGTTCGAGGTGAGCGTCGCTGGAGGTGCAGCAGCGGCAGGCATCGTATTGCAGTTGTCCAGCTCATCGGTAGGCTCCTCCTCCTCTGCCTCTTACTGAGCGCGCTCGACAGAGGAGAGGCTGCCGGAAGTAGTACAAAGCCCCTCTGTAGTAGTAGTATTTAGGGGCTATTTTGTTCAGTTCATCTGGCTATAGATGTGGTGGAACTGTACAATGTACTTAAAATTAGCTAGTATATATAGTTGAACTAGCTATTTCAGTAAGTGGTTGGCAACAATTGGGGAAAAGTTTGGTTGGTTCAGCTGTTGAGTTGAACTATTTGTATAAAGAACGACTGCTTAATCTATGAATGAAATCTATGCTTAATTACTGAATTTTAGTTGCAATAATTAGATAGTGCTAGTGATTTTTAGCTGCATATTTTGACAAATGGCAGTGTTACAAGGTTGACAAATGGCAATGTTACTAGATCAACAAATGTCAATCTTTCCAGTTTGACAAATGGCAATATACCCAATATGACAGATGCAAATCTTACCAAATTGTCTGTACGTGGTTGCACATGGGTCATGCGAAAAAACCGTTTGCGTTGAAGGGAGGTACAAATCCTGCTCGGCACATTTTCTCTTGGCTTAGTGCCGAAGTCTCGCTTTGCATACCTTATTCAATCTGAACCATTTGCGTTGAAGAGATGCACAAATCCCGCGTGGCAAATTTTCCCTTGGCTTACTGCGGAAGACCATAGCTCTCACTTTGCATACGGATGTTCTATCTAAAACGTTTGCGATGAAGAGCTGCACAAATCCCGCTCGGCACATTTTCCCTTGGCTTACTGGGGAAGCTGTTGGTTTACATATGGGTGTTCTATCTAAAACATTTGCGATCAAGAGCTGCACAAATCCCGCTCGGCACGTTTTCCCTTGGCTTCCTAGGGAAGCTGTCGGTTTGCATATGGGTGTTCTAACTAAAGTGTTTGCGATGAGTGTTTTATATTAAAAACCGTATTAAACTGCAGCTGGGGCACCATTAATGGAGAGGATGCGAGCAAGGAGGGCGGCCATGGAAGTCAAAGGGCTCGCTTCCTAGTGAGCTTGCGCGGCGTACAGCTCGCACACTTCCTGGTGAGCCCACACATTGGAGTACAGCTCGCACGCCTCCTGTTCAGTCAAGCACCTGTCCACATGGCACCTCCTAGCCATTAAAAGAGTGAGGCATGGCGTCACATGAATGGTTAACAGAACACACATGATTTAAATTATACAAAACATTTGAGATGTTACAGTGGCAGCTATTTGTTTCAAAATGCCTTTGTTGGCTGTTATTCGAGTGCGCCTTCTCTCAAAATGGACACGAAAAATAGCAAAGTATGTCGGGTGCCATTCCATGATAGCATGCCAAGTTTCATGAATTTCAGACGAGTTTTGGATTTACTAGAACTTAAAAACAAAGTATCTCAACATTTTGCTGGCAATCAACAGTGCACTGGTGTTTGAAATTTATTCCCATTTTTGCATGGGACCTAAGCATGCACCCAAGGACACACATTTGATATGTCAACCCATTTTTCTACACTAGAGCATGTGCATGTAGTTCAAATTTGAATTATGCACATAAAATGCCTAGAAAACCCAGTTAATGTATAAAAATGTTGTAGCAAACCCCGAAAAATCCCAAAAATTGACACAACACTCCTGTTGTTCTATGTTGACACTAGAAAAAATTTGAAAGCAAGAAGAGGCAACGGATATCGTTTCGTCCCCAAAGGTGGCACGTTCCCTACCGAAACCATCAGGCTTGTTGTGAGAAGCTCTGGTTTGCGAGAAGCTTAATTATACCCAAACCTGCCCCAAGTGGGAATTTTTTTTTACCACATCATGTTAATGTCGCTCCATGATGGCATGCCAAGTTTCTTGAATTTCAGACGAGTTTTGGATTTACTAGAATTTAAAGACAAAGTATCTCAACGTTTGCGGCCGAGCGACGGTGGCAAGGTGCTTGACATTCATTCCCATTTCTTGCATGGGACCTAAGCGTGCACCCAAGGACACATATTTGATTTTTCAACCAATTTATATGCACTGGAGCATGTGCATGTAGTTCAAATTTGAATTATGCACATAAAATGCCTAGAAAACCCAGTTAATGTATAAAAATGTCCAAACAAACCCCGAAAAAATCCAAAATTTAACACAACACTCCTGTTGTTCTATGTTGACGCTAGAAAATTTTTGAAAGCAATAAGAGGCAACGGATATCGTTTCATCCCCAAAGATGGCATGTTCCCTACCGAAAACATCAAGCTTGTTGTGAGAGGCTCTGGTTTGTTCGAAGCTTATACCCAAACCTGCCCCAAATGGGACAAAATTTTTACCACGACATGTTGATGCCGCTCCATGATAGCATGCCAAGTTTCATGAAGTTCAGACGAGTTTTGGATTTACTAGAATTTAAAAACCATGTATCTCAATGTTTGCGGCCGAGCGACGGTGGCAGGGTGTTTGACATTCATTCCCATTTCTTGCATGGGACCTAAGCATGCAACCAAGGACACAAATTTGATTTTTCAACCAATTTATATGCATTAGAGCATGTGCCTGTAGTTCAAATTTGAATTATGCACATAAATGCATTGAAAACTCAATTAATGTATAAAAATGTCCAAACGAACCCCGAAAAATTCCAAAATTTAACACAACACTCCTGTTGTTCTATGTTGACACTAGAGAAAAAATTGAAATCAAGAGGAGGCAACGGATATCGTTTCGTCCAGAAAGGTGAAATGTTCCCTACCGTAACCATGAGGCTTGTTACGAGAAGCTCTGGTTTGTGAGAAGCTTATACCCCAACCTGCCCCAAATGGGACAATATTTTTACCACAGCATTTTGATGCCATTCCATGATAGCATGTCAAGTTTCATGAATTTCAGACGAGTTTTTGATTTACTAGAATTTTAAAACCATGTATCTCAATGTTAGCGACCGAGCGACGGTGGCAAAGGTGTTTGACATTCATTCCCATTTCTTACATGGGACCTAAGGTTGCAACCAAGGACACACATTTGATTTTTCAACCCGTTATATGCACTGGAGCATGTGCATGTAGTTCAAATTTGAATTATGCACAGAAATGCATAGAAAATTCAGTTAATGTATAAAAATGTCCAAGCGAACCACGAAAAATCCCAAAAAATGACACAACACTCTTGTTGTTCTACGTTGACACTAGAAATGTTTTGAAAGCAAGAAGAGGCAACGGATATCGTTTCGTCCACAAAGGTGACACGTTTCCCTACCGGAACCATGAGGCTTCTTGTGAGAAGCTCTGGTTTGTGAGAAGCTTATACCATAACCTACCCCAAATGGGACAATAATTTTTACCCCAGCATGTTGATTCCATTCCATGATAGCATGCCAAGGTTCATGAATTTCAGATGAGTTTTGGATTTACTAGAATTACAAAAGCAAGCACCTCAACGTTTGCCGGAGAGCCACGGTGTCGTGGTGTTTGAAATTCGTCCCCATTTCTTGCATGGGACATAAGCATCAACCCATGGACACATATATCATTTTACAACCCATTTTGGTGCACCGGAGCATGTGCATGTAGTTTAATTTTGAATTGTGCACCTGAAATGCCTAGAAAACCAATTTAATGTATAAAAATGTCCAAATGAACCCTGAATAATTCCAATTTTTTATGGCACACCTATAGTTGCATGTTCACTGCAGATAAAAGTTCTAGCAATTCAAACACCATCCTTTGCAGCTGTGACCCCATTATGTAATTCAAATCAAGACGACAAATTAAGTAGATCGCACACAATTTATTATCACCAACCATGTGAGATGCAGCATAAAATATCTTGGAGCACCGTCGGAGTATAGTACGCATACGGCTTACGTGAGAAGGTGCGTCGGCTACAGTCCACAGCTGGCGTGTCAAGCACACTAGCTCGCTCCCCAAATATCATTTCACTGTTCAATCATCGCCGGTGAAAGATGGGGACGTGGACCCGTTTCGTGAGGGCAACTTCGGCAGCCCACTCCGGCGAGAGCGCGGCCGAACCCACCAGGCGCGTGCTAACAAGCTTCATGAGCGCGGCCGTAATCTGCGACCGGGCGGCCAAGGCAGCCCAAACGGCCGTTGTTGCTTCTCAGGTGGCGGCAGCAACTTCTGCCTCGGGGATAGCAACTGGCGAGAGCGGCACAACAGCTGTCCGTTCCGTAGCGGCGGACTTAGCCCTGATGGAGGCCGCGCAAGACCATGTCGAGGCCGCCCACGCCTAGCTCATGGCGGTCACTGCATAAATCGAACGAAGCTTCTCCGACAATGGTCGGCAACCCACGGCCGAAGAGTTGGCAATCGCCGAGAGCGTTTGAGCAGCCGTCCATTCCTGCACGGCATACCTTGCCACGACGGACCCTGCTCAAGCCCAGATCGCGGGCGCCCATGCCCAGCTCATGGCAGCCTATTCCAAAGTTGTGGCAGATGCAGATGGCGAGATGCTTGCCGAGTATGGTGCGATTGATTCCATGGAGCCCCTTCCCCAGGAGATCATCGGGCGCGAGCTGGACATGGAGGAGGCGGCGGACATCCACGAGCACCAGCCGTAGTAGTACTCTTTGTTTTTTTTAATTAAGAGCGCCGGTCTTTAATTTTTTTAGAGTAATATTTAGGTCAGCTAGCTCTGTTTAATTGCCGAACTTGCTCGATTAAGAAGTGTGGGTGTGCTGTAGTCTCCTTTGTGTACCCAAATTATGCAATGACGTGGATGACCACTGTAACCAGGGAAATTCGAACCAAAATTTGCACGTTCAAACTCATCACACATGGGTTAAGCTATATGAATTGTTTGTCATGTTCACATATCGTACACAGTGCTGAATAAGGGACCGTGTCTGATGACACTTTGCGCGCCAGTTTTTTCGCTGCACCGATCCAAAATTTTCGGCTTCCGCGGAAATATCTACCTCCCCGCCCCCTCCCCCTTACGAAAAGCCACATTTCCCCTGTTTCCACCTTACTTTCCAAGTTGAAACCTTCACTCCTTGCTTCCAGCGCCCGCCTCCTTGCCGGTGACCCTCCTTCACACTGCTCGGCCTCGTCGATCCAGGCAGGTAATCCACACCTGACCCCCATCCTCCTCCTCCTTCCACATCCCACATGCCCTGACCGCCAGTGCGACACCTTCCACCCAAATCACCGACCTCTCCCCCAAATAAGTGCTGCCCAAAGCCATGGTGCATGCAGTATAGCCAGGAGCTCAAGGAGCATTTGGCAGTGAAGAAGCAAATCGCGGCCTCACGCGCGGATGAGGTCGCGATGGCTGCCATTCGTGCCGACCCCCAGATCTTGGAGGAGCACCTCGCCGTCGAGGCCACCGTCGATGCCTCGCGCGCCGACACCGTGACGCGGTTGGCTGTTTTAAACGACAATTCATGGTGTTTTCTCGAGGGCACCATCTGTGCCCTCAGCGAAGACTATGAGGTGTTTTCTCAGTGTGCCCGGGCTTACCTCAACTGGAGAGCCAGCAGGTTGGTGCCCGGAGCGTCTCAGGCAACTCACCACTACGACGAGGGCACCCACGTTGTGGAGGCCTCGCCCTCTTCCATGTCCAAGGAGCCAATCATCATCGATATCTCCGACGATGAGGAGTAGCTTGTCTTTTTAGCTCACTATAAGGACCTATGTTCAGTTTGCTAGATACGCCGGTTAAGCATGCTCAGTTTACCCGTTGCATGTGCTGCTCCTACCTTTCCTTAACAAATTCTAGTGAATTGTCATATGTACTTTTACCATGCAATCTATTGCTCTAGTGTATATGTTCTATATGTCGTGCAATGTGGTACTCACTTATTAACTATTTGGTTAATTAGTTATCGGGTTCAGTTAACTGTTTGGTTCAATTCTGCAAATGTGATGTTCAATTCTTCAGGGTGCAATTTTGTATTATCTTCCATGTGAGAAATAAATCGAATTTATCTTTACAAAATACATGAGAAACAAATACAATTGCTATATTTCCAAGTTGTCAAGCATGCTTGGTTTGGTTAACTGTCTGATCTTCTAGTATGTTATACATTGTGTAATGTGGTGCTCAGTTAACATTTGGTTCATTTGTTGTGGTGTTTAGTTAACTGTTTGGTTCAATTCTGCAATGCGATGTTCAATTGTTATGGGTGCATTCTGTTATTGTATACCATGTGAGAAATAAATCGAGTTTTGCTGTACTAAATACATGAGAAACAAATACAATTGCTATATTTCCAAGTTGTTAAGCATGCTTCGTTTGGTTAACTGTCTAATCTTCTATTAGGAGTATGTTATATCGTGCAATGTGGTGCTTAGTTAATGTTTGGTTCATTTGATGTGGTGTTTAGTTAACTGCTTAGTTCAATTCTACAATGCGATGTCTAATTGTCGTGGGTAGAATTTTGTATTGTTGTGCATGTGAGGAATAAATCGAATTTGGCTATACTTAATACATGAGAAACATATACAATTGCTAGATTTCCTAGTTCTTAATCATGATTGGTTTGGATAAATGGGTTTTCCATGTGGCTTGAATTAATCTGATGAATTTGCAATGTGCTTATTTTTCATCAACATATTTTACTGATAGCATGCGAACCCTCACTTAACCTGATCACTAACTACCTTATATGTGTTGCAGGGAAACAATGGGAAGCACTGAGGTTTACAATCGAGGTTTGCACATGCATGGTCCTTTGTCTAATAGCACATTATTGTGCAATTGCAGGAAACATTCTACTATTTAGGTTTTCAACAATTTGGTCTTGCACATGTAGGTCCTGCTGTCAGAGGTTTTGACCCACTGTTCGACCCTTTTTGCATATGGGGAAATGAGTTGTCCATGGATATCAGTCAAGTCAAGGAACTCAGAAAGATTGTTAGGACAAAGAAATTAGCGACAAAAAACAACAACATCTTTGTCTGCACAATGAAGAAGACAACAGTTCACTACAGGATGGTACTAACTATTATACCTTGCCTTTTTTATTCCTTTGCCCCATTTCCAATATAGAGAAGATATTTATGCACATCCTTTTTTTCAGGCCTTTCCAAAGCAGTTCACTGATGATTACCTCTCAAACCATCTGTATGGTCAGGAGGCAAGGAAGTTGTTCATACAACACCCACGGTTCAATGTTGAAGTGTTCCTAAAGAGGACGAAGGATGGACGGTCAATCATCCACAGACACTGGCATAAAGTTGCAAAGACCTTCAACATCAATGAAGGCCCAATATTCGCCTTCCGCTTCAGCAGTTTTCCAGATGAGATTCATCTGTCTATGTACTGTCTATGATGCTAATTTCGAAAGGTTATAGATGTTGCATGTGAAACTTGGTGCTGGTGCAGTTGTGTAATGGGGTAGCTGAGTGCTTAAGCTATATGATGTTGTACTATGATGTATTTCAATTATGAAATCCTGCTTCCTTAATATGAAAATGAAATATATTGTGTGCTTAATATGAAATGTCAATTAGATTAATAAATGGATTATTAATAATAGGACAATTAGCCTGCTAATGGCCAACTAGCCTGCTAATTGGGTTTTTCTATTGCAAACGCTTATTGAGAAAACACCGTGGGCGATGACCTCAGGCAACGCACACAGTTTCTAGGAATAAACCGTGTTGGATCAATGAACAATCACACACGACATCCTCTTGAAAACTGTTTGCGTTAGGCCACCTTGCGCAAACATTTACCACATAAAAAGTGTATGTGATGGACAGCCTTTGCCACACAGTTTCTTCTACGCACCGTGTGTGATGCATTCAATAACACAAACAATAAAATTGTTAATATCGTGTGCAATGGCAACGCTATCACAAACGATTCAGTGGGGAAAATTGTGTGTGATGCACCTGCGAACGGAAACGTTTTCCTTGGAGTGACTTTGTTGGAACATCAAGTGGAACATTGTATTGAAGATCAAATAGAGAGAACAAGCCATCTAGCTACTAACTATGGACCTGTAGGTCTGTGGTAAACTACTCAATCCATCATCGGAAGGGCAGCAAGGATGATGTAGAGCCCCTCCGTGATTGAATCCCCCTCCAACAGAGTGCCGAAAAAGGCCTATAGATTGGATCTATCAAGAACAGGAACTTCCGGCGGTGGAAAAAGTATTTCGTGGACTCCCCTATTGGTTTCTAGATTTTAGAGAATTTATAGAGGCGGAGTTAGGTCAAACAGAGCCACGTGTGCCCCACAAGCCACCGGGGCGCACCCTACCCCCCTCGCACGCCCTGGTGCCTCATGGGCCACTGCTCCATCTTCTCGTCCCCTTCCGAAGCTTCCAGGATCTCTTATTGCCAGAAAAAAAATCTCCAAAAAGTTTCATTGCATTTGGACTTCATTTGGTACTGATATTTTGAAAAACCAAAAACAGGCAAAAAGGAGTAACTAGCACTGGGCACTAAGTTAATAGGTTAGTCCCAAAAAATGATATATAATTGCTTGAAAATGTATATAAAACATCCAAGATTGATACTATAATAGAATGGAACAATAAAAAATTATAGATATGTTGGAGATGTATCATGATACTTCTCCGTCGTATCTACTTTTCCAAACACTTTTGCTCTTGTTTTGGACTCTAGTTTGCATGATTTGAATGAAACTAACCCGCGCTGACGCTATTTTCAACAGCACTACCATGGTGTTGTTTTTATACAGAAATAAAGGTTCTCGAAATTGGAAGAAACTTTTGGAGATTTTTTATGGAATAAATAAAAAATACTGGAGCAAAGACCCACAGGAGGGTAGCCACGTGGGGCCCATGTGGCTTAGCTGACCCTAATCTCAAGCCTATAAATTCCTATTTTCAGAGAAAAAATAAGAGAAGAAGTTTCATCGCGTTTTACGATATAGAGCTGCCGCTACCTCCTGTTCTTCATCGGGAGGCCAGATCTGGTGTCGGTGCAACGAACATCCACGTTCATTGACTAGACCCATACACAGGCATGCTAACGATCGTACGACCAACACAAGCATACAAAGCAAGGCCAAGCCAGAGAAGCCACTCTTCGTGAGATTAAGGAGCGCATTAACAAGAACAAGACAGCAAGATACCACCTTGGGAAGGCCTCCCTTGCCGAGCAGGAGGGCTCGGCCAGGTCGAGAATGCCCTGGAAGTAAATCCAGGATAACCCCGGTAGGCCTGCCGGGTTTTCCAAGATCGAAAATCCCGCCAAGGCACCACCACTCCACCGCACAGAAATGCAAGTCACTTATCGGTGCGGTGTCGAGCCCCCAGGTGGTTAAGTGGCTTCCACTAAGCACGTGGCAGCTTGTTAGAAGACAGATCAGACCCATTTGACACCCGTCCAGAGGCGTGTCAAGATGATAAGCAGAAGAGGATTAAGCGGCACGGCAGGCTTGCCGGGTTTCACCCTCAGCACGACACCTAGTAGTGCATTTAATGCACTTTGTCCTAACTACTAGAGTTAGGTATGATAGCACTGTTAGCTATCTAATCATAGGATAAATGGCTGTTTTGCCACTGTGGTTACCCCTTGAGCTATAAAAGGAGGTCCAAGGCTACCTAGAAGAGGATTCGGACCCTTGCACACTTGTACGCGCGTAGCAGCTCTCCCCGAGGCCACCTTGCTGGGCTTGAGTGCTGCGTGTTCATTGTGTTCCTCCATCCAATCCACCAAAGCATGAGTAGGGTTTTACACTTCCCAGCAGCCTGAACCTGGGTAAAAATCACTAGAGTCCCATCGTTGTGCTGCATCATGGCCTCTGCTCTTTGTGCAACGTGATCTCCCCCTTGCCGAACCACAAAGGGTCCGGTGGCCCCATAGGTGATCGTGTTCTCCCACGACATCTTTGGCGCGCCAGGTAGGGGGAATCGCTTGAGTGAACCCGAGGTTGTGAACAACGCGTCGATCATCATCGTCATCACCTTCATCCATGGAGCCCAAGAAGAAACCCGGTGCGACCGCGCACCCTTCCACTTCGAAGGCCCCCTCGCACATGGCCACGGACGCCGTAGGCGCCACATCGGCGTTGGGAGAGGTGGGTACCGCGGATGACGTGACCGGTGCAGGCGGCGCCGTTGTTGTGTCCCCCGTGACCAAAGCTGGAGCGGGAGACGCCGGGGGAGGGCAGCATCAACAACATCCCGACGGGCATCATCCACAAGCCGTTGGTGGAGAAACATTCAGTCTCTACCTCCCCGCCGCACTAACGGGCACAGCCGCAGCAACAACGCCCGCTCTGGCGCGAGTCATGACCCTCTAGCCGTGCCTACCACAGGCTCGGCTACTAGGCACACGCCTTGTCCGGAGCAAGGCAAGCAAGACAGAGCGCCGAACGGGGTTGTCAACCCCTGAGCGTGATCCACTCATCACCAGACTGCCTTGGCAACCGGTTCACGATGGCAAGAACGCGGCGATGACCCTGCTGGTTCTACCAGGAGTCGAGCGACGTTGTGGTCTGCCTCGTCAACTATGCCAAGCACAGCTACGGAAGCCATGGTGTGGGCCCAACTCCTACTGAGATTCCCACCGGCGGTTGATCAAATGGATGAGTGGAGGGCCACCATCCAGAGTTTGATTGGCTTTGCCGAAGCTGGAAAATCGCATCAGGCAGAGCGATCGCGGTACCCGCGAATGACAACAACAGCCCGGGATGATGGCTGCGTCAAGGGGGCCACGTTGACAGTGCAGTCCCCTCCGTGACAGCAGACCCAAAGGCGACCACAGCAAGAGCAGCATGTCCACGAACCCGACGAGACATCAATGGCCTCATCTGGCTCGTGAACCCACTGGGATCAGCGGCGGGTTCTGGAAGATCGGCGGAAAGAAGATGCGCATGTCACTATAGAGCGACGCTGGGAGACCCGCCGTCAATTTGACAGGTGCAATGGCCCAGACATTGATGAACCCACGCCCAACGATGGCGGGTACTTGCCTTACGAGGTTGGGTGCCCTGCCTGCACTCGTGAGTTGCGGCAGGTCCGCTGGCCATCTGCCCGAGTCTTCAAGCCAGAGTTACCAGAAAAATACGATGGAAAGTTAAACCCAACATAGTTCTTGAGCATTTAAACAATTGCCATTCAAGCCGCCGGGGGCAGGGATGAGAAGGTGTTCGCCAACTACTTCCCTTTGGCACTCAAGCCAAATGTGAGGTCATGGCTGATGTACCTACCAGAGAACTCCATTTCATCATGGTCTGACTTGTGCAATGAATTTGTTGGTGCCTTCACGGGTGTCCACCAAGAGCCCGGGTGGCCCAGTGACTTGCAAGTCCTTCCACAGAAGGAAGGGGAGAGCTTGCGGAAGTATATGCAGAGGTTCAGCTGAGTGCACCGTAACATTCGAGAGATACACCCAGCAGCTGTGATTGCCGCGTTCCATTCGAACATGCGCAACAGAAGGATACGGTCCAAAATGAACGTCTGGTATCCCAAGACCGTCAAATAGTTGTACACCTTGGCGGATAAATGTGCTCGTGCTGAGGAAGGAAGGCGACTCCCTGGGGAGGAGGATGGCGTCGAGATTGATTCGGATGACGACGACAAGACCACTAACCCGAAGAAGAGAAGCCGGAGGCACAACAGGAAATGGAAAGAGAAGTCAGTATTGGCCGTTGAGGGCTCTGGCGATCTTGGCACTGGCAAGAAGGCCAAAACCGAAGCCCCTGGCAAGGAAGCTGCCGCGTGCGCTGATTGCCGGGAGGCTGTGGCGGCAGAGAAAGCTAGGAAGTCCAACGGGCCGTACTGCAAAATCCATCGCACTAAAGGTCATGATCTCCAAGAATGCCACCAAGTCGAGCAGCTTGTTAAGAAGCAAAAGGCAGAATATGAGAAGCATGATAGGGAGAAAGACCAAGAGTGTCGTGGTGAGCTCACGGCAGATGCCATGGGATGGCTCAAAAGAGGAACAGGCAAGAGGCCACCGGTGGGCTCCAGAGGCGAGGCTGGTATGAGCGAGCGGGAGACGCAAGACGTACCCAGGTTCGGGGCTCTTCGGAGAGATAACACCCCTAGTCCTGCCGAGTGTGTTTTATATGAAGATGGCACACGCTTGCTCCTAGAGCTGTTTTGGGGAGGAAGGAAGGCAGGCCAGTGCATAGGCTGCTACTTCTCCGTGTGGGTGGATGTGAGTATGTGTGTGTTGCTAAAGAGTCGACCCTCTGCACGGAGGAGCACCGGGGGTTCTTATAGGTTGGCCCTCCGGGGTTACAATGGTAAAGTTACATGGGTGCGGGGCTAGATTGTCAGTGTCTAGGAGCCCACAGTGGGGGCCGCCGGGGTGCCGGGTTCGCCGGGTCCGTCAGGTGCGTGCCGTGCCGGGCTCGCCAGGCGCGGGTACGGCCGGCTGCTGGGTACTGTAGTCATGCCGTGCGGAATGTCATGGGACGGCCGCGCCATCTTGGTATAGGGTTGCACCTCCGAGACGCTGCCCGCCCCAGGCGGTGGCTTGGTCGGCACGACAGCCGAGCCCACCAGGGCCGGCGTAAAGGGGGGCGCACTGTAGCCATGCTCATTTGTCGATGGAGGTTTGTCTTCTCGGAACCAGCCGGCATGCGCCAGCCGGCTTGGCCGGGCCGCGGCATCGGGCCGGGTTGCACTGGGAAGCCGGCCAGGGATGCGCCAGATTGAGGGGTGTTGCCAGCCCTGATGTTTTTGAAAGGATCCGGGTTCCATTGCCTGCCAGGGGTCCATCCCCCCGACAGTAGTCCCCGAAGCTGTGAAGACTCGCCGGCTTCAGGTAGGGGGGCCTTCGTAGTTTCAACCCCTTGAGAAGGCGGCTGGGTTGATGAAGCTTGGGGCCGCCGTGTCCGGAAACACCCACTTTGTGCCGGCTTCCGGAAGCCGGATCGCATCACCCCGGTGTAAGCGGGAAACCGAGGCGTCCGCCGAGTCTTGAAGGGTGCCTCCCTCGCCCAACGCAGGTGCCACGTGGTGAACAGGGGCCGGCGAGGCCGTGCGAGGCCACGCGCGTGATGGGACGCAACAGCGGGCTGGGCCCCGCCATGCCACGCCCTCGGCCCACACGTGGGGATTGATTGTGGCCGCTGTGAACGGTTGCACTTCTCGGGGTAATTAATTCGTGGGGGAAACATGCCCACATAATGTGGAGAAGTGGAAATGTGTGCGCAGCCGATCCCACTTCCCCACGTCTTGCCGCGCTTATAAAATCAGAGGGAGGGGATGGCGGAAACACTCACGCACGCTCTCCTCGCCTCGTCCTTCTTCTCTCTACCCAACTCTCGAGCTCGCCGCCCACCGGAACGCCAGGCACCGCCCGAATCGCCCACCGACCGCGCTAGCTTCTTATTGCCGCCGCGCTCTGCACCCTCACTGAGCTCCATAGATGGAGCCGCCAAAGGGCTCGTGGGAGGGATCCTAAGTCACCGACGGTGATATCCAGTACCTCTGTGACACTCGGCGACTGCCATCGGTGGAGGAGGTAGCCACGCACGCGCCAGGAGGGGAGAGGGAGCCACAGCCGCAAGAGGGTGAGCACGTGGTCTTCTGTAGCCACTTCAAGCATGGGTTTGACCTCCCTACGAGAACCTTCTTCCACGCCTTTCTTTCCTTCTTTGGGCTGCAGTCGCACCACTTGGGCGCAAACGCCGTGCTGCAGCTCTCCGTCTTCGCTACATTGTGCGAAGGCTACCTGGCAGTGGAGCCAGACGTGGAGCTCTGGAGCCGCCTCTTCTTCATCAAGCAGCAGGGGCCGGAGGCTAGGGCCGTGTCCGACGGCGGGGCCGCCATCGTCTCGATGTGGCGGAACGGGGTGTCCCCCAAAATGCCTATTGAGCATTCTACTAAGAGGTGGCAGAATTCCTTCTTTTAGGTGCGCAATGTCGGCGGAGGAGCCGACGCAATCAACTTGCCCCTGTTCATAAATGAGCATCCGCTCGCCAAGATGAACTGGGGCTACATGCCCAAGAACCCGTCGCAGGAGCTGCAGAATCTGTACAGCCGGATCAGGGAGATGACGGAGTGGAGGGGCTCAAGGGGACGGATTTTGTCGCCGCCTTCATCGTGCGCCGTGTGCTGTCGCTGCAACACCGGGCGCACATCATCGGCCAGATGGGTGACCGCTGGGATCCCACCCGAATGTCGTCCGGGAGGCTGTCGCTGGAGCAGGTCGCCGACCGGGTGAACGGCATCTCCAAGGCCGGGATGGCTCCTGACTGGTGCTTCGGGAAGGCACCCTATGTCAGTGTACTAAGTATTGGGCCACTAGTACCCCGTACTTGTGCACGGGCAGTTGTAGCCATCCTCGCGGCAAGGCTTGCCGGGGAACACTTCGAGGTAGATTCAAGCTACCAAAGAAATCATCAAGTCAGAGATCTGAGGATCAGCAGATAAGAAGTGCTGGAATCCGAAGGCCAGCTTCCCCGGCAAGATCTTGCCGGGGTGGCCTGCGGAGCCCGGCAAGGATTGGCGCCCGGCAAGGCTTGGCGTCCGGCAAGCCTTGGCGCCTGGCAAGGCTTGGTGCCCGACAAGCTTCGCTGCCCGGCAAGATTCTGCCACTGTGCCACCGCTTCAGCACAGTAACAAGTCTGACATTCTGGGTCCTTCTCTGGATGCGTGGCAACGCGCCAGTGGAGGAGAGCTTAAGCGGTGCTGATAGGATGGCCCCTTTTTCCATCCCCAAGAAAGTGAGGACACCTAAACGGACACCTCACGGTGCATTAAATGCGTTTGTCCTAATCCGTCAGGGGTTAGGTATGATACCCTGTAGCTACTTTACACCTCAATGTATGTACATTTTGCCACTGTGGTGACCCCTTTGAGCGTATAAAAGGAGGCCCAAGGCAACTGCTACAGAGGAGGAGAACTTCTGGCCCATTCTGCATGCGTAGCTGCTCTTTGAACGTACTGTTCATAGCGAGCGCTCCTGAAGGTTGGGCTCAAGAACATTAATAAGAACACAAAGTAGGAGTAGGGTTTTACGCTGATCAGCGACCCAAACCTGGGTAAAAACTTCCCGCGTCGATCGTTGGTTCTGCTCTTTGCGTATACCTCTCCCCCCGCCGAATCGTAAAGGGGTTTCTCGGGATCCCATAGGTGTCGTACCCCGACATCTTTGGCGCGCCAGGTAGGGGGATTGGAGGTTGCGTGAATCTGATCTAGTGATCGGCGCCTCAGTTTCCTCATCATCATGCCGCCCAAGAAGAAGAGCGCTGTAACGGCGCAACCGTCCACGTCCATTTTTCCTACGCCTTCGCATACGGGCGACGGCATGGGTGCAGAAGGAAGAGGACTAGAACCCCCACGGCGTTCTGGTGATCCGAGCCAGCCGAGCGGCATCGTTCGCAGTGGCAGTGGTAACCTGCACGCCGCTGGATCAAGAGACGGCGCTGTGTTGCCTACGGGTGGCACAACGAATTCCAGAGATCGGAGGGCGCCTGCTGGAGCTCCCGCGCCGGCGCAAGCCTCACGACCTACCCAGGTCGTGCATGATGAGCGACGTCATGGCGCTGGTGGTTCGGGGCGTCCCCATGAAAAAATTTCTGCGCATCGATCCCAAGATGCGCGGGACCAGCATGCACACCGAGCTGCTGGCGGGGGTGGCGCGCGGTCGCGTGACCGTGGTGGTGCTCCTTCTAATATGGTTAGGAGTCAGAGCACCTCACGTACCTCGCACCTGTCGCCGCCGCCTACGCCAGCGGAAGCCTTGGCACGTGCGCAGCTGCTCCTCAATTTTCCTCCTGCCCCGGAGAAGATGGAGGAGTGGCGAGCTACTATCCAGAGCCTTATCGGCTTCGCCAACAAAGATGGACCGCAAGAGGCAGGGCCCTCGCAGCGAAGGCCCTTCGATCCGGCGCGAGCCGATGTGGAGAAAACCGGAGGTGGTGCAACCACAGTGCACTCCCCTCCGCGGCACCAGCAGCGGCCGACAACCCAGTAGGTCGACCGCCATGAAGAAGTTTCCACGGTGTCATCCGATCCACGGATGCGCCGCGATCAGCGTCAAGTTCTCCAGGAATGAGGCAAGGAGGACGCTCGAACTACCATCGAGCGGCGACGGGAAGCGCGCTATTAGTCTGATAAGCGCGCAGGGCCGGCTGTCGACGAGCCTGTGCCAGGGGACATAGGAGACTTGCCTTATGAGGTAGGGACTCCAGCGTTTACCCGTGAGCTGCGGCAAGTCCGGTGGCCCAATTCCCGAACCTTCAAGCCGGAGGTTCCGGAGAAATATGATGGTAAGACCCATCCCTCGGAGTTCCTGAGCATCTACACCATTGCGGTGCAGGCTGCCGGGGGCCGAGATGACAAGATACTTGCCAACTACTTCCCGTTGGTGCTCAAACCCAACGTCAGGTCGTGGTTGATGCATCTGCCGGAGAATTCTATTTCTTCCTGGTCAGATCTGTGCCATCAGTTTGTTGGCGCCTTTGTTGGAGGCCACCAAGCTCCTGGCCAATTGAGTGATTTGCATATCATCCCTCAGAAGGAGGGCGAGTCCCTGCGCAAGTTTATGCAGAGGTTCAGCCGGGTGCAGTACAATATTCCTGACATTCACATTGCCGCTCTCATTAGCGCGTTTCACCAGAACATGCGTAACCGCAGAATGCGGGAAGAGCTGGCAATGAACAAAGTCAGGAGTATTGCTGAGCTTTACGCTCTAGCCGATAAATGCGCTCGAGCTGAAGAGGGGAGGAAACTCCCTGGCGAAGCTGTTGGCGCGGCGGGCGAATCCGAAGACGAAGATGCCGCGGCCCCGTCAAGGAAAGGCCGGCGGCGGAACAGGAAACGCGGAGGCAAGGCCGTGCTTGCTGTCGAGGAATCCGATAACCCCGGCGCCGCCAAGAAGGCCAAGGTTGGTGACCCCGGCAAGGATCTTGCCGGGTGCCCTTCCTGTCAGGCCTTGGCGGCTGCCGACAAGTCGGAGAACTCCGGCAAGCAGTATTGCAAGATCCATCGCACCAAGGGCCACGATCTCCAGAATTGCCGGCAAGTTGAGCAGCTTGCCGAGAAACAGAGGGCCGAATATGAGAGGCGAGATAAGGAGAAGGCCCAAGATGGTGCTGATGGATCCAGCAAGAAGCGCGGTGGCCGAGGGGGGCGCCGCGGCAAGGCCAAGCAACAAAAGGATAGGCCCGCTCGGGGCCGAGACAAAGAAGAAGATGATGATGAGGAAGATGATGAGTCCAGTGAGCAAGAATTCCAGAAGGCTACGGAGGCCATGTGTATCGATGGAGGTGCTTCGCTGCATTCTTCCCACCGTCAACTCAAACAGTGGGTGCGGGAAGTCCATGCGGCAGAGCCATCCCCAGATGCATGTAGGCCCCTGAAGTGGTCCAACACGCCTATCATTTTTGACGCCGAGGATCACCCTGATCGCACAACTGCGGTCGGGTGCTTGCCATTGTTGGTCTCGCCAACGATTCGCAACCTCAAGGTGATGAAAATGCTAGTTGACGGTGGGGCCGGCCTAAACTTAATCTCACCGGATGTGCTCAAAAAGCTCCAAATTCCCGACGAGGACCTCGAAGAAACGGGTACGTTTCAAGGGGTCAATCCAGGAAGAACCTAGCCCAAGGGCAAGATTACGCTGCCGGTGACATTTGGTAGCGAGCTCAACTTTAGGACCAAGAAGGTGGTGTTTGATGTTGCCAAGATCCCCATGTCATACAATGGGATCCTTGGTCGGCCAGCGCTGGCTAAGTTCATGGCGGCATCACACTACGCGTACAACGTTTTGAAGATGCCTGGGCCGTTGAGCGCCATCACTATCCATTCCGATAAGAAGGATGCGCTCATCTGTTCCGACCAACTTTATCGGGAAGCAGTTGCAGCACCTGCCATCAAGGCACCTGCTCCTGCCGCTGGAACTCCCGGGGGGAAGAAGAAGACCGGCAAGAACCTTGGCGCGAACTCCGGCAAGCGCACCTCCTCGGAGTGCTGCGCTTCCGTCGAGGACGCACCAGAGAGTTCCACCGGCAAGAACAAGAAATCCAAGGCTGCTCCGCTGGAGACCAAGAAGGTGCCCGTCAGGGAGGACGGAACGGGGGGAACTTTCACCATAAGTTCCACCCTAGATGAAAAATAGGAAAGCGCGCTCGTTGCATTCCTGCGGGCGAATGTCGACGTGTTTGCATGGCAACCGTCTGACATCCCCGGTGTTCCCAGGAAGGTAATTGAGCACCACCTTGTTGTCTGTCCTCATGCGCGGCCGGTCAAGCAAAGGGTCAGGAAGCAAGCCTTGGAGCGGCAAGAATTCATTGCCGAAGAAATCAGAAAGCTGGAGGCGGCCGGATTGGTCAAAGGAGTGCTTCATCCAACCTGGTTGGCCAATCCGGTTGTAGTGCGGAAAGCGAATGGGAAATGGAGGCTTTGTATCGATTATACAGATATCAATAAAGCTTGTCCAAAAGATCCCTTTCCCTTGCCGCGCATCGACCAGATTGTGGATGCCACCGCTGGTTGTGATCTCCTGTCCTTCCTTGATGCCTATTCAGGGTATCATCAGATTTTTATGGCAAAAGAAGATGAAGAGAAGACCGCATTTATCACCCCATGTGGTACGTATTGTTTTATACAAATGCCTTTCGGGTTGAAAAGTGTCGGTTCGACATTTGCGAGAGCAATCCAAATTGGTTTTGAGCCTCAACTCCATAGAAATATGGAGGCGTATATGGATGATATAGTGGTCAAAACCAAAGACAAAGTGACGCTCATTCAAGATTTAGAAGAAACATTTGCAAATCTGCGCAAGATCAATTTGAAGCTCAATCCTGAGAAGTGCGTGTTTGGTGTTCCTTCCGGCAAGCTCCTCGGATTCTTTGTATCTTGCCGGGGAATCGAAGTGAACCCCGACAAGATCAAAGCTATTGAGCAAATTGAAGCGCCGAGACGCGTCAAAGATGTGCGTCGTCTTGCCGGCTGTGTTGCTGCTCTAAGCAGGTTTATTTCCAAATCTGCTGAGCGCGCCATGCCCTTCTTAAATTTTTTGAAAAAGGCAGGTCCAATGAAATGGACTCCGGAGGCGGAGGCTACGCTGCAAGATTTGAAGAAATACCTTTCCTCTCCGCCGACGCTAGTCGCGCCTAAACCACAAGAGTCGTTGCTGCTGTATCTGGCAGCAACAAATCAACTGGTTAGTGCTGCGCTAGTGGCGCAGAGAGAGACTGATGAGGAAGCAACACCAGTGGCAGGGCCGCCATGTGAAGCGGCAGGATCTTCCCCGGCAAGGGTTGATCCCGGCAAGACAGGATCTGCGCAAACAGAAGAACCAGTGCAGAAGAAGAAGGTGGTGCAGCGCCCAGTTTATTTTGTTAGCTCTCTTTTACAAGGAGCTAGGTAAAGATATTCTGGTGTGCAGAAGTTGCTTTTCGGCCTTCTTATGGCCTCGAGGAAGCTGCGCCATTATTTTCAAGCGCATGAAATCACCGTCGTCACTCGCTTTCCGTTGCAACGGATTTTGCAAAATCCAGAAGCAACCGGCAGGATCGTGGAGTGGGCGTTGGAGTTGTCGAGCTTTGGCCTCAAGTTTGAAAGCACTTCGACGATTCAGAGCAGGGCCTTGGAGGAGTTCATTGTGGAATGGACCCCAACGCCAGATGAAGAGGCTCAGGAAACAACTCTTCCCGGCAAGGAAATCGATCAGCAATGGGTTATGTACTTTGACGGGGCTTTCTCGCTGCAAGGCACCGGTACTGGTGTGCTGCTTATCGCACCCACCGGAGAGCACCTCAAGTACGTAGTCCAAATGCATTTTCCCCGGGAGAATTCGACCAACAACACTGCAGAATACGAGGGTTTGCTTGCCGGTCTCAGGATCGCGGCAGACCATGGTATCAAAAAGCTCGTCATCAAAGGCGATTCACAACTTGTCGTCAGGCAAGTCAACAAGAGTTATCAAAGTCCATTGATGCAAGCCTACATGGATGAAGTGAGGAAAATGGAAGAGCGCTTTGACGGTCTGCAAATGGAGCACGTTCCTCGTGCCGAGAACAGTGTTGCTGACGACCTGTCAAAGCGTGCCGCCCTCAAGTTGCCTGTGGAACCAGGAACTTTTGTGCTCCAATTGACTCAACCATCCGTGGCGCCATCCATGCGGCAAGAAAAGAGAAGAAAGTTGAACTTTGGTCAGTACTTCCCGGCAGAGCTCCCCGGAGCCGCCGGCAAGGAAGTTGCCGGGATCGACACGCCTGCCGGGGAACAACAGGCTCCGGCAGGGCCTCAGGCCCTTGCTGTCGAGACAAATGTTCCCCCGGCGGAGGAGATGACTTTAGTCCTAGCTGTCGAGCCTCAGGCTCCAGCATGGGCGCAGCACATTGTCCATTTCCTTCAGACATGAGAACTCCCGGAGGAATAGGAAGAAGCAGAAAGAGTAGCCCGCCGGTCTGTTATGTACAAGTTCGTCGATGACGTCCTGTACAGGAAGAGACCAAACGGTGTGAAATTGAAGTGCATTCCTCGGGAAGATGGGCTAGAGCTGTTGGCAGAGATACATGGAGGCATATGTGGTTCTCACATAGGATCAAGAGCACTTGCCGGGAAAGCATTCCAGCAAGGTTTCTTTTGGCCCACCGCTCTCCAGGATGCAACTGCACTAGTCACCAAGTGTGAAGCATGCCAGTTTCATTCGAAGAAATCACATCAACCAGCTCAAGCTCTTCAGACAATCCCTCTCTCCTGGCCATTTTCGGTCTGGGGGCTCGACATACTAGGCCCTTTCCCCCGTGCTACCGGGGGCTTTGAGTACTTGTACGTTGCTGTCGACAAGTTCACAAAGTGGCCGGAGGTGGAAGCAGTGAGGAAGGTGACAGCACAATCAGCCGTCAAGTTCTTTAAAGGGATAGTTTGCCATTTCGGTGTACCCAACAGGACCATCACCGACAACGGCACGCAATTCACAAGTCGCACCTTTATGCAGTACGTCCAAGACCTTGGCGGCAAAATCTGTTTTGCCTCTGTTGCTCACCCGAGAAGCAACGACCAAGCGAAGAGGGCCAATGCTGAAGTGCTGCGCGGTCTCAGGACCAGAACCTTTGACAGGCTGAAAAAGTGCGGAAGACACTGGATTGATGAGTTGCCAGCGGTTCTTTGGTCAATCAGAACGACACCAAATCGAGCCACCGGCCAGACGCCCTTCGCTCTGGTCTACGGAGCGGAAGCAGTTCTCCCCACGGAACTCACGTACGGATCACCTCGAGTGCTCGCTTATGATGAGCTTGAGCAAGAGCAACTGCGGCAAGATGACGTTGTGCTCCTTGAGGAGAATCGTCTTCAGGCTGCTGTGCTTGCTGCACGCTACCAGCAAGCTTTGCGTCGCTACCATAGCCGCAAAGTTCATGCCCGAAGCCTTGAGGAAGGCGACCTTGTTCTTCGGCGGATTCAGTCCGCGAAGAATTCAAACAAGTTGACGCTAAAGTGGGAAGGCCCTTATCGGGTAGTACTAGTCACCAGGCCCGGCGCTGTCCGCTTGGAGACCGAAGATGGCGTTCCAGTGAGCAATTCCTGGAATATCGAACATCTTCGCAAGTTCTACCCATAAGGCGCGGTTGCCGGGGGCTCCCGGCAACCACCCTTTTGTACAAGTCTTGCCGGCAAGGCATGTGATCCTTTGTACAAAGCCAGGCGCAGACCCTGAGCGCAGATGAATAAATTTAAGTGTTGTACATTCCCTTATTGATTCCCATGTTCATATTTATATATGCATGTTTGTCTAAGATGTTGTATAACACCTACTCCCGGTAAGTTCTAACGAACCGCCAAGGTTTCATGTTTTTATTTTCTCTTCTTTCTTTTTAAAAAAGACAGAAGGATCCCTCGCGTGCACATTTGCCGAGGGGGAAGGGAGATATGAGTACCAGTTGGCGATGTTCGGAATCGACGCTTGCCGGAGGAAGGATAGCGACAGAAAGCTAAGTTCTAAAAACTTAGAGCAAGTTTCTTTTATTGCAAAGTTATTTCCTTGGACGATTTCGACTCTTGTATGGAAAATCTGCACGCGAAGGAACACTTGTTGTAATCAGTTGCGCCCTTATTTTGTTTCGAGCCCGCTCAACAATTTAAGTGGCTGCACTAAGAACGCCAAGGAGTCTTGCTAGCCGCTGTGCCTCCAGCAGGCTGCTGAAGTCCCGCACCCAGCGCTCGCGGAAGGTTGCGCGCCGGCAAGTTTTTCAGTAAGCGTAGGGTGAACCCCATACATAAAGGAATCAGACAAGGAAAATAGCAAGCATGAACCTAAACATAGGCGAGTTATATTACATTCATGAGCTGCCGCAATTCTAACTTGAGACTTAATTGTCTTTTACATGGAATGATGACGGCAAGAAAAGGCGGGGCACTTAATCCCTGCACTGGCCTTCGATCCTTTTGATGGAATCCACCTTCTCAAGGATAGGCGCGATGCATTCTTCAAGTGCCTCAACATTTGCGTCTCTTGGCAGATGGCCGAGCGCGTTGGAGAGGTCGATGCCGGGATTGTTGTGCACCACTTTGATAAGCACCTTGCGAAGGACGGCCCGGCAAAGCCGGCGAGTCTCGTTGGCTAATTGGGTCGCCCGGCTAGACTGGAGCACCCTCAAGGCGTTGATGATGCTTTCAAAGAACATCGTCAACCTGGCACTTGGAGATATTCTTTCCTCAGAAGAATACCTGAAGTTCGACAGGCCCATGGTTGACAGCTCTGCAGTAAGCTTCTCCGCGGTGGTGATGAGACGTCCAGTCCAGATCTCCACCCCCTTCTCGTAATCGAGTTGGGCGGCGGCAGCGCTCTTGAGCAGGTTCTCCTTGGAGATCCTTGAGTAGAGCTTTCTCACGGGCCCTGCCGGCCTCGAGAGACTTCTGCAACGTGGTCAGCTTCAATTCCAAGGCTGCAATGTCATCAGCCGCAGAGGAGAGCTGCTTGGTTTTATTGGACAGGGTAACTTGCATCTCCGCCAAGGAGTGGAGGGTTTTTTCCCTATCACCCTTGAGCGTCGAGAGCTCCTTGCCGTGCTCTTCGAGATCTATTTCCAGCTTCTTTACTTTGTCACTCAGCTCGTTCTTGGTGGCCTCTGCAGCCTCGGCAGCATCGACGGCCTCCTTGAGCTTGCCGGCATGACTTGCAGTCAGAGCTTCGAGCGCCTCTTTATGTTTTTGCTCCAGCTCCTGGGTCCGCCGCGCGACAAGCTTCTCGATATCTTCATCTTTGCTGCGAAGCTTGGCGGTGAGCGCCTGCTCACGTGCGGTGAGATCTTCCTCATGAGCATCAAGAGCAACGCGGCGCCCCGTCAGGAGGGCATCTTTAGCGGCAATCCTTTGAGTAGCTTCATCCTGCGCCTTCTCCATATCAGATTGCTTCAGGAGGATTTCTGTCCACTGCTGGCTCACTTGTTCCTGGCTGGCAACCAACTCTTGGAGGGCCTCGGCGTGCCAGACTTGCATTTGTTCGACGCGCCTTTGAAAATCTGCTTCGGCCGCCTCGACAACTGCCATTCTGGAGTCCGCCTTATCTTTCCGGGCACGGTGGAGAGCCTGGAGCTTGCGGAAATTCTCGACCATGGCCTGAAGGAGCTGATCCTCTTCAGATTTGCCGCTGCTAGCGCTGGGATCGTCGACAATCTCGAACCCAGCAGCAGTGATGATTTCTTCATCAAAAACTTCTCCTTCTGCTGGTGCCCCAATGCTTGTCGTCCCCGACAAGTTAACGAACATGTTCTCGCCAACCTTGAGGTATTTGCTGGATGAGGGGCCTTCAGATGTTGATGGTTGGTCTTCAGCGACCACCTCACCAGTGGCAGGGGGCTCCGTGGCCGGTGCAGCGCCTGGCGCTCCTGCGACAGGAATGCCGTCAGTACGGTCATCAGCCTCCCTTTCACCCCCTTCAGTAGGTTCCTTGGCGGGTTCCTCTTGTGCAGTCTTGGCAGCCTCCCCGTCAAGAGCACCACCAGCCTCGACAGTGTCATCCTTGGTGGCCTCGCTGGCAGCGATCCTGTCTGCTTCGGCAGCGGCGTCCCTGGCGGTCTCCTTGATGACAACGTCGACATCCATGTGTTCCGTCACAGGGAACTCTGAAGGGCGAAGGAGGAGAACAGAATAAGATCGGGATTGAAGATTGAAGTGACTAAAGACAGAGAGATAAGGGAAAAAGTAACAAGCACTCTGAGGCAATCGATTACCTACGTCGAGCTGTTGAGAGGTGGCCTCGCCCTTCCTGGCAACTTCGGTTGCCGGGGGAGGGTTGCCGGTGTCCATGCTTGCCGACTCCTCCTCGGTTAGAATGGGCTCGTCGGTAGGAACTCTTGCCGGGGACGTGCTTGTGGGCGGCGTGGTCAGTGAAGGTGGCACGACGGGGATGTCTTCCGACAACTCTCCTTGTTGCCGTTCTTCTCCTGCGAGCCCAAGGATATCAGCGGCAAGAATGGAAGCCTCGGCACCCGCCAGCGGAAAAAGAACAGTGAACTTACGCTGGGGGCTGCGCTGGGGGCTGTGTTGGGGGCTGCGTTGAGGACTGGGCTCCGGGCTGATGACGACGGTTTCTAGCACGCTCGTGGAGCCTGCCGGGGGCTCGTCGCCCGTGGAAGTCTTTGTCCTCTTTGCCATCCTCTCCAGAAAGGTTTCTGCATCACTGCAGAGACAATACGAGCAAGTTAGTAAGATCGATTCAAGATTGGAATATAAAGGCTGTGGCAAAGCACTCACTCTTCTTCCTCTCGCTCCGGACTAAAGCCGGAGATGTCGAAATCAACCTCCGCTGCAATGTCTGAGTGGGGAGGCAGAGGAGGGGTCCTAGGCCGCTTGGCTGTGGCAGGCGCCGGGGTAGCTTCCGGTGCGGTAGTGTGAGACACCCCTGCCGCCCCAGTAGTGGCCGCTGGTGTGGGTCTCGCGCGCCGCGCGGGTTGTTGATGAGCCCCTTGCCGTGGTGCAGTCTTGCCGGCCACTTTCTTGCCAGGAGCCTCGCTGCTCGAAGAAGGCTGGCTTGCCGGGATGCCAGATGCAGCCTTCCGAAGAACACGCTTCGTCTTCTTCGGAGCTGGGAGCTCTTCTTGCGGTTCTTCTTCAGCCGTGTCCTCGCCGGACGAGCTCTCAGCGGCTGTGCTGCTCTGTTCCCCGGGAGCCCTGTCCTTCCCGGCAGGTTTTACTTCCACTACTACCTCTGCGTCGCTAGCTTCCCATTCTGTGAAGCCAACGCTGCCGGCCTCCGCGGCAAGATTTGCCTCCTCCACCCTAGTAGCAATGTAAGCTACTTCTTGTCGGTGGTGGCTCGGATGAAATCTGTCTCTTGCTGGATGGGTCTCTCCGTCAAGTTGTCAAAAAACTTCTGTGCTTCCTCCTCGGTTGGCTCGGCCCAAGTCGCGTCAAGACCGTGGGCGTTGAACATCGGCATGAAGGCAATGATTGACCCCAAGGCGGAGTTGTTGCACAAAGGGATGATCCTTGCCGACAGCCGATGCTTGTCTTTGCGCTGGAATAGTTTTTGATGGAGAGCGCCAAGCTGCATAGTGGTCAGATTATTATTCAGCCCGGGGCGCAATCTCATGATATCTGCCGCGTTTCTGTATTCCCAAGCTGGCCTTCCCCTGTTCTGCAAGGGGGCGATGCGGCGGCGGAGAAAGTCAAAGCCAATCATCTCCATTGTCAGCCCGGCAGCTTTCAAGCGAAGGATCCTGGTGGTGGCGATTGTGAGCCTCTCGTCCTCCGCGGCAAGATCGCTCCAATCCTTGCCGCGGACCACCTTCTGTTGCCGGGGAAGACAAAACAGATGGGGATCTGCTTCCTTGATCCAGCACCATTCAGCCCGCCACTCATCCCACTTTTCGCGGTAAACTCCTTCTGGGTATATTTCCTTATTCCAAGCTCTTGGAATCCAGGCGATAGAACCAGAGAGGGCCTATCCTTTTTGGATGCGGGGGAAGAAGTAATGGCGAAAAAGAGTAGAGTTGGGAATCACGCCGGCAAAGTTTTCACAAAGATGGGCAAAGATGGACATGCTTAGTACCACATTCGGCATGAAATCGAGAAGATGAAAGCCGTATGTGTACATGATATCATTGAAGAAGTCGGAAAATGGGGGGCAGAGCCCGCAATAGAAATACGCTGTGAAGAAAGGGTATCTGTCCGATCCACTTTTGGAACAAGCACCTGGAATTACGCGTGTGGCGGGGTGAGCTTGCGTCTCCTTCACCCACATGCACTGGTACCGCCCCTTCAGAGCTTCAGCATCGAGCGATGGGGGGAAGACGACATGCTTCTTCCGCATCTTCACTAGTTCGCTCTCCGGGATGTCGGCTTTCGCTTCCTTGCCCTTGCCTTTGCTGGCCTTGGGCGGCATGGTGGCTGTGAGGGCGGAAGGCGGGGGTGGAGCGAGCGTGGAAGCGGCGGGCGGAAGAGGAAAAAGCTTCGCTCTGAGCTCGAGAGGAGGAAGGCGATGGCGACGGCCAGATTGAGAAGAAGAGGGGGGTAAATAGGCTTGTGCCTCTGCGGCTTCTCCTTTTTATGGGGAAGGAACGGGGCTGCCTCTTTTATTCACCAATGTGAATGCGCCTCTATAGGCGGGTGGCAGTTGCAGCCTTTGAGGCACGCTTCCCACGTTGCGTGCTTGGTGCGTGTAGTGGGGGGCACAGTAAAACGAGATATTTACGAGTAGTTAATCCCCTGCCACGCGTGCCCGTGCACTGTTTGGGCCTAGCCCAACAATGCCTCGCACTCGTGTATGGCCTAGGCCCGGGGCTCCTATCGGTGTACTAAGTATTGGGCCACTAGTACCCCGTACTTGTGCACGGGCAGTTGTAGCCATCCTCGCGGCAAGGCTTACCGGGGAACAGTTCGAGGTCGATTCAAGCTACCAAAGAAATCATCAAGTCAGAGATCTGAGGATCAGCAGATAAGAAGAGATGGAATCCGAAGGCCAGCTTCCCCGGCAAGATCTTGCCGGGGTGGCCTGCGGAGCCCGGCAAGGATTGGCGCCCGGCAAGGCTTGGCGTCCGGCAAGGCTTGGCGCCCGGCAAGGCTTGGTGCCCGGCAAGCTTCGGCGCCCGTCAAGATTCTGCCACTATGCCACCGCTTCGGCACAGTAACAGGTCTGACATTCTGGGTCCTTCTCTGGATGTGTGGCAACGCGCCAGTGGAGGAGAGCTTAAGTGGTCCTGATGGGATGGCCCCTTTTTCCATCCCCAAGAAAGTGAGGACACCTAAACGGACACCTCACAGTGCATTAAATGCGTTTGTCCTAATCCGTCAGGGGTTAGGTATGATACCCTGTAGCTACTTTACACCTCAATGTATGTACATTTTGCCACTGTGGTGACCCCTTTGAGTGTATAAAAGGAGGCCCAAGGCAACTGCTACAGAGGAGGAGAACTTTTGGCCCATTCTGCATGCGTAGCTGCTCTTTGAACGTACTGTTCATAGCGAGCGCTCCTGAAGGTTGGGCTCAAGAACATTAATAAGAACACAAAGCAGGAGTAGGGTTTTACGCTGATGAGCGGCCCGAACCTGGGTAAAAACTTCCCGCGTCGATCGTTGGTTCTGCTCTTTGCGTATACCTCTCCCCCCGCCGAATCGTAAAGGGGTCTCTCGAGATCCCATAGGTGTCGTACCCCGACACCCTACAATGGGGATAACCCGGCGCCAGCGGTGAGTCCTTGGTCCCCATTCTTTGCAATGTCTCAGCCCTTTCTCCATCCTGATGCGATGAGGGAGGAACTGCTGAACGCTATCCAGCAAACGCGTGACGGGACGAGGGAGCAGGTACTGGCCGCTGACCAAGCCCGCTCGGAGGGGGCGGAGTCCTTCACCGAGAACCCGGAGCCGGCCGACGCTGAAGCCGGCGCGGCGCCGAGCGGGTAAGTCTCCGCACCCAGACCTCTTGCGAGACTAGTGGGACGATGACGTGGAGATCTTGACGCACGCTGGTGTTGCAGCGCCGTCGACGGAAGGGGATGGCAGCGCCAACCCCCCAAGACGGCTGAAGAAGATGGCCGACGCTGGGTCATCCCGCGCGCCGGCTGCATCAAGCTGGCCGCATGGGAAGGACAAGGTGCCGCCGAAGCCGGCCGCGAAGCGCGCAACGGAGGGACCGGCCGCGCGTGGGAAGACGGTCACCAAGAGAGCGCGCCGAGTCATCCCGGCGCCGACGGCAAGGCAGGCCATCCTGACGGCGATCGGGTAAGTTCCCTTTGTTGATCTCTGCAAGCTGCTTGGTTGCACCTTTCTTATGTTTTCTTGGTGCGGGCCAGGACGCCTCTTGACTTGGCGTTGGCTACGACGGATGCCACGTCCGGAGGCGGCTTTTCGTTTCGGAGGACCCGGGGCAGCGCCATTGACCGGATGGAGGGCTCACCCGAGGAGAACCTTGGTCTGAACCCAGAGGACGTGGAGCTCTGCGCCTGGCGGGACCGGAACAAGGCCCTAGAGGAGGAGGCGGCAGCGGTCAGGGTGGCGGAGGAGGCCTTGGCCCGGGCATGGGCGAGGTCCGCCGGGGCGAGTGAGCAGACCACCGCGGGACCGGCCTGGCCGGAGATGCTGAAGGGCATGGAGCCTGCGGAGACAGTCGTCGAGCTGCCGGCAGAGGAGAAGCGCAACCTAGAGTCGGTCGTCGATGATCCGGAGGTGGAGGAGGTGGCCGTAGACACCCCACCCTGGAACGACACCGGCCGGAGTGCCAGAGTTGATGTCGGCCGCACAGGAGCCGGAGGGGAGCGAGTGCGCCTTGGTGGTCCCGCCACCGAAGGTTGCTGTGAACCCGGAGCATGCGCCAGGAAGCGGCCTCATCGTCGGGTCGCAGCAAGCACGGGCCGGGTCCAGCGGAGCCGTCATCGGGCTGCGCGCGCAGGAGGAGGCGGCGATGGACACCATGCGCCAACATCTTCGCGGGCGCGCGAACCGGCTTCAGGCCTTCGCCCAGAGCAAGCTGGAGTGGGCGCGGGAGTTGGAGCACTCCGTGATCATAAGTTTTCTTGCTTGTCTTTCCGGCTGGTCAGTGGGGGTGCGCTAGCGCACCCACTGGGTGTAGCCCCTGAGATTCGGGCCAACTATGAAGTAGTTGGGTCGAATCTTAAAAAATGTCTTTGCGGTTTGTGCTAATCCTTGCTTTTCTGCAGCACCTAGAAGGCCTCTGAGTCGGCATTCATAACCGGATTCTGGAGAAGCACCGCCAGGTCACGGTGCAGCTTGCCGCCAAGGAGGAGGCGCTCCATCTTGCCGAAGGTACGTCTTGCATGCTCTTAGTGGGGGCGCGCTAGCGCACCCACTGGGTGTAGCCCCCGAGATTCGGGCCAACTATGAAATAGTTGGGTCGAATCTTAAAGTGTTTTTCTTTTCTTCCGGCATCTTGACTTGAAGCTTTGCCGGGCAGCTGCCGCGGCCGAGGTGCCAGATCTGCGAACCTTGCTGGTTGGAGCCGGCCAGCAGCACGACCAGGCAGTCGCCAACAACGGCCAGCTCCAGGTCGAGGTGGTGCGGCTGAAGGCGGAGGCCGCCAAGGCGGCAGAGGCCCACCAGGCGAAGCTCGTCCGGCTTAGGGACGAGCATGATAAGGCGGCCACCGCGAGGGGCGACGAGCTGAAGGAGGCTGCCGATAAGGTGGCCGAGCTTGAGAAGGTGCTCGAAGCCCGCGGCCGCGCCGAGGAGTTGGAGCGGCACGGTATGTTGTGCGAGGCGCAGCATCTGGACGAGCTCCTCGTCAATAAGTGTTTCTTCATTGATTTCGCCAGGTTGCGAGCCGGCTGAGTTTTTTCATGGCTGACTGTTTCCCTTCTCCACTCGACAGAGTAGTTCTCGAAGACGCAGGAGACTATGAAGGAGGCCATGCTCGCCCACCGGTCGACCCAAGCAGACACGGGTGCCGGACTTGATCCGAATGTCGCCTGGAGTTTCTCGGAGATCATGCACGCCACCGAGGCCTGCCTGAGGGCCCTGGACAAGCAGATGGAACGACTGTCCGAGGCCGGGCTGAGGATGGTGGCGGCCCTCTGGCCTGGCGCCGTTGCGCCCAATAGCTTTACGCGGTTGGCGCGCTGGCTGGGAGCCGGACCGGCGCGGCTTCATGCGTGGGGCGTCTCCGCAGCACACGTCGGTGCAGACTTGGCGCTGCGGTTCGTCATGTCTTGGTATCCAGGTCTGAACCTGAACCAGCTGGCGGCCCAGCGAGCCGGCACGGAGGCCCAGCTGGAGGTGGAGGCGGGCCGGATTGCAGCGTGGGCCAGCTACCTCGCCTCGTTCGCTTTGCACGACGAGTTCCAGGTGGAACGGACCAAAGACGACGTGGAGGTGCCGCCCAACAACTTCGGCCTGGCGCTCGATGATCCGGTAGGCAGCTCTAAGGAGTCAGGTCCTTACGCGGATGACGGAGTCGGGTTGGACGACACCGGCACCTCGGTGAACCCGGAGGCCACCGCGGAGGAGCCGGCGGTCGCGCAAGCCGACGCAGCCGCTGCTTGAAGCCGTCCTGTTCTTTATTTTTCTTTTGAATCTTTGTTAAGTGACAGGTCCACCCACTGGGGGCGTAGGGGGAATGTAATGAACTCCGGCCATGGGCCTTTATCTTTGTAATGTACATCTTTTAGCGAGTATTTGCGCTTGTGCTTTCCGTTCTTAGGCTTTTTCTTGCCCGCTCCTTCTTTGGGCTTCCCCCCCGCGAGTCGAACAGCCGGGTTCCGGTCTGTGACAAGAGATTCGGCCTTGGGAAGGATTGCGCTGTACTTAGGCGTTTCAAACGTTGAGCACTAGCGAAACACCCACTGGGCCGGCTGGCGGCAGGCGGCGATTGACCGATCTGGCCAACCCAACTTAGTGGATCCCTGCGTGCCAGCGCTTTGACCCGTAGTTCTTGCCGGCCGAACAGCCGAAGCCGGACTGTGGCTTGGTGCAAAGGATAGGGCCGTGGCGGCTTCGACACGCTAAAAATGGGCTAAGGGAGATGGTGAAGTGCGGCCAAGCCAGCTAGCCCCTGAGCCGGATGGACCGACCCGGCGATGGAGGGCAGAAAATCACAAGGGTGCGCGAGACACATAATTGATAGGAAAAGGTAGCCCCCGAGTGTCATTCGGGGGTCCTGCTGTTTTTCATTGAACATACATGCATACAGCTAACTGTAAAATGGGCGGAGGAGCTCTGCATTCCAAGGCCGGCTTGTTTCTTCGCCGGCAGTGTCTCTCTTGTGTTTGTTGGGCTTGCGCGCGTCGATGAGGTAGTAGGCATTGCGGTCACACAAGGCTTTGCTGACGATGAAGGGGCCCTCCCATGGGGAGGCCAACTTGTGTTGTCCGGCTTGCTGCTGGACAAGCCGGAGTACGAGGTCGCCCTCGCGGAATGCGAGGGGCTTGATCTTCTTGCTGTGGTAGTGCCTCAGGCTTTGCTGGTAGATGGAGGATCAGCTGAGGGCCAGTAGGTGTGCTTCTTCAAGTAGGTCGACGCCGTCTTCGTGGGCTTCTTTGGCTTGAGCTTCGGTGTACATTGTGACTCGTGGCGAGTCAAACTCGATGTCGGTCGGGATGATCGCTTCTGCTCCGTAGACGAGGAAGAATGGGGTGAACCCGGTCGACCGGTTTGGCATAGTCCGGAGACTCCAGAGGATGGCCGATAGCTCATCGAGCCAGCTGTCGGGTGAGCGGACAAGGTGCTCGACAAATCGCGGCTTGATGCCGGACAATATCAGGCCATTATCCCGCTCGACCTGGCCGTTGGACTGAGCATGAGCGACGGAGGCCAAGTCAAGTCGGATGCCAGAGACGGAATAGTACTGCGCCAGCGTGCCCTTAGCAAAGTTGGTGTTGTTGTCCGCGATGATGTTGTGCGGCACGCCGTAGCAAACCGCAATGTCTTTAATGAACCGGATGGCTGTTGGCCCGTCCAGCTTCTTGATCGGCCGCGCCTCGATCCACTTGGTGAACTTGTCGACTGCCACCAGCAGGTGTGTCATGCCGCCTCAAGTGTTCTTGAAGGGCGGTGTGTCATGCCGCCTCGAGTGTTCTTGAAGGGCCCCACCATGTCCAGCCCCCAGACGGCGAAAGGCCAGGTGATCGGGATGGTCTGGAGGGCTAAAACTGGTTGGCGACTGCGCTTGCTGAAGCGTTGGCAGCCCTCGCACTTGAGGACCAGCTACTCAGCGTCTTTGAGGGCCGTGGGCCAATAGAAACCATGGCGGAAAGCCTTGGCCACTAGGGACCTAGAGGCAGCATGGTGCCCGCACTCGCCCTGATGTATGTCGAGGAGGATCTCTATGCCCTTGTCTTGCTTGACGCAACGCTGGAACACGCCCATCGCGCTGCGCTTAACGAGTTCGTGGTTGATTAAGTGGTAAGCGGACGCCAGGCGGTGCACTTGCCAGGCCTCAGTCTCGTCCATGGGGAGCGCTCCACTCTCCAGGAAGGCCAAGATTGGCTGGGCACCATCACAGTGAACACGGCCACTAAGGCGGGATCCGGGGCGACAGCCCCTAGGCCGAGATCGGCAGCCCCTGGGCTGGAGATGGCAGTCCCCGGGCTAGGATCGGCAGCCCCCGGGCTGGGGCCGGAGTCATCAGGGTTGGGGAGGGGAGCTGTAGGGTCGACCGAGATGAAGATGGACTTGGAATCCGGAGACGGCTTGACAGACGGCTTGTGCAGATGCTCGAGGGAGACGCCGGATGGAATGGCTTGCCAAGAGGAGCTGATCTTGGCCAGCGTGTCGGTGGCCTCGTTCTCTATGCGCGGCACGTGGAGGAACTCACAATCGTCAAAGTTGTCGGAAAGCTGCTGGACCAGGAAGCGGTAGCTGGCCATGTTGGCATCCCGGGCGTCCCACTCGCCGGAAGATTGCTGCACCACCAGATCCGAGTTGCCATAGCAAAGGATGCGCCAGATGCCGAGTTCCTTGGCAAGCCGGAGGCCGTGCACAAGGGCTTCGTACCGCAGCCGGTCGCATTTCGGAGAAGACAGCACGATGCCGGCTCCCAAGACGGATCACATCTTGGAGCCATCAAAATGCATGTGCCAGTGCGTCAAGTCGGGTGGCGGTGGCAGGTACTGGGTCTCCGTCCAGTCGACGAGGAAGTCGGCCAGCGCCTGGGACTTGATTGTAGTGCGGGGCTCGTAGAGCATGGTGTGGCTGGCTAGCTCGATGGCTAACTTGGCTACCCAGCCGGCGGCATCCCAGCAGCCCATGATTTCGCCGATGGGGGCCGTGCTGACCACGGTGATGACATGGTCTTGGAAATACTGCTTCAGCTTCTTCGTGATGAGGTACACGCCGTAGCACATCTTCTGATAGTGCGGGTAATTTTGCTTGAAGACGGAGAGCATCTCGCTCAGGTAGTACAACGGGCGTTGAACCCATTGAGTCTTGCCCTTCTCTGGACGCTCGACCACCAACACCATGGTGACCGACCGCGAGGTGGCAGCAATGTATAGCATCAGCGGCTCCTTGTCGGCCGGCGCAGGCAGGACCGATGCGGTGGAGAGCATGCGCTTGAGATCCCGGAACACTTCATCTGCCTGGTCGTTCCATTCGAACGGCGACGTCTTCTTCATCAGCTAATATAGGGGCAAGGCCCCCTCGCCCAGCCAGCTAAGAAACCGGCTGAGAGAGGCCAAGTAGCCGGTGAACTTTTGGACATCCCGTAGCCGGGTTGGCTTGCGCATGCGCTCGATGGCCTTGATCTTCTCTGGGTTCGCCTCAATGCCGCGCTCCGAGACGAGGAAGCCGAGTAGTGAAAGTGCAACTAATCCCCTGGGTGGTTTTGGTAATTCATAACAACATATAGCTCATTGAACTAATATCCATTCAAGTTAAATATTTCAGAAAGTTCAATGATTGGCATGGCATGGACTAGACATGTGGACCCCTCAAAATGCTAAGGACACATATTGGCAAAACCTCAAGACTCTTCATTTTATATTTTAGTGATCCAAGATCACATTGAGTCCATAGGAAAGCCAATACTATTAAAATGGGATGAGGTGTTTCTTAATGGTCTACTTGCTCAAAGTGCTTAGTGATATTGCTCCAAAACCCTCAACCACTTTCTCATTTCCAAATATGTCCAAAACTCAAAGTCAAACTCGGCCCCACCGAAATGATCTATCCGGCGCCACCGAGTTCATTTGACATAGACACTGCCAGAAACCCTAACTCCTCGGTCACACCGATACGGATCTTGGTCTCACCGAGATGGCCCTGCAAACTCTCTATTGCCTGTTGGAATTATTTCGGTCTTACCAAAATGTGCAATCGGTCCCACCGAGTTTGCTTGACCAACTCTCTGGTTGCTCTTTGCTGAAATCGGTCTCACCGAGTTCAAGCAATTGGCTTCACCGAGATGAGGTTTTGCCCTAGCCCTAGCACATCAGTCCCACCGAGTTGTTTTAGTCGGTCCCACCGAGATTCCTAACATTCACATTTTGGACTAAATCGGTCTCACCGAGTTCTTCTATTCGGTCTGACCGAGTTGGGTCAAATGTGTGTAACGGTTGGATTTTGTGTGGAGGCTATATATACCCCTCCACCCCTTCTCCATATGTGAGAGAGCCATCAGAACGTGCCTACACTTCCAGCCTACATTTTCCGAGAGAGAACCACCTACTCATGTGTTGAGATCAAGATATTCTAATCCAACCACAAGAATCTTGATTTCTAGCCTTCCCAAGTTGCTTTCCACTCAAATCATCCTTCCACCATATCCAAATCTGTGAGAGAGAGTTGAGTGTTGGGGAGACTATCATTTGAAGCACAAGAGCAAGGAGTTCATCATCAACACAACATCTATTACCTTTTGGAGAGTGGTGTCTCCTAGTTTGGTTAGGTGTTGCTTGGGAGCCTCCGACAAGATTGTGGAGTTGAACCAAGAAGTTTGTAAGGGCAAGGAGATCGCCTACTTCGTGAAGATCTACCCGAGTGAGGCAAGTCTTTCGCGGGCGATGGCCATGGTGGGATAGACAAGGTTGCTTCTTCGTGGACCCTTCATGGGTGGAGCCCTCCGTGGACTCGCGCAACCGTTACCCTTCGTGGGTTGAAGTCTCCATCAACGTGGATGTACGATAGCACCACCTATCGGAACCACGCCAAAAATCTCCATGTCATCATTGCATTTGCACTCTCCAAACCCTTCCCTTTACCTTCATCATATGCAATGTTTTACTTTCCGCTGCTACACTCTTAGAATTGCATGTGTAGGTTGATTGCTTGACTTGTGCTAATTTGTAAAAATCTGCCCACAACTAAAATTGGGAAAATGTTAGATTTTTATTTGGTCAACTAGTCTAATCACCCCCTCTAGACCTACTTTCGATCCTACAAGTGGTATCAGAGCTTTGGTCTCCATTTGCCTTGATTTCCATAGCTTTGGTGATCATAGCCTTGGTTTCACAACCTAGGAGAGTATGGCGTCTAGCGAGGGAAATTACCACCGTAGAGGTCCTTACTTTGATGGTACTAATTTTGCTAGTTGGAAGCATAAGATGAAAATGCATATTCTTGGTCATAACCCCGCTGTTTGGGCTATTATGCGCATTGGCTTGCAAGGTGATTTCTTCGAGGATGGAAAAGAACCGGATCATGAAGCGTCCGCGGAAGAAATGAAGATGTTGCAATACAATGCGCAAGCTTGCGATATTCTCTTCAACGGATTGTGCCCCGAAGAATTCAACAAAATCAGCCGCCTTGAGAATGCAAAGGAAATTTGGGATACTTTGTTTGATATGCACAAAGGTACCGAGTCGGTCAAGGAATCCAAATTGGATGTGCTTCAAAGTCAACTTGACAAGTTCAAGATGAAGGATGATGAAGTAGTTGCTGAGATGTACTCTAGGCTTGCTCTCATCACAAATGAGATTGCCACCTTAGGAAGCGAAGAGATGACTGACAAATTCATCATCAAGAAGATCCTAAGAGCCTTGGATGGAAAATATGATACCGTGTGCACCTTGATCCAAATGATGCCCAACTACAAAGATCTCAAGCCCACGGAAGTCATTGGTAGAATTGTTGCTCGTGAGATGTCACTCAAGGATAAGGAAGAGCTCCACAACAAGTCTACTGGTGCTTATAAAGCTTCATGTGATGCTCCTATAACATCAAGTGAGAAACAAGTCTTCAATGAAGAATTCATCTTAATGGTGAAGAACTTCAACAAAATCTACAAGAATAGAAGCAAAGAAAGAAGTTCCAAGTCAAGATCCTACAATGACAAAAGATCTTCTAGTCGTGATCGCAATTGCTACAATTGTGGAAGACCCGGACACTACTCCAATGAGTTTATGGCTCCCTATAAGAAAAGAGAAGATTCACCTAAGAGGAGAAGTAAAAGAGATGAATCACCACCAAGAGAGAGAAGGAGTAGAGATGATCGTTATGAACGAAGACCCTCTCATAGAAGCAAGGATTCAGAAAGGAAGGTATCACACCCCGAGTACGTTGATTTCAATAGTGATGAAGATGATTTGCTAGGTGATGATGATTTACTTGTTGACAACACTAGTGATGAAAACTATAATGAAATTGCTAGTATTCATGCTAATCAAGATTAAACGAATGACAATGATAAGGAGATTGAGCGCCTAACTAAAGAACTAAACAATCTTAAGTTAGCTCATGAAACAACTCTAGAGGATCATAGAGAGCTTCTAAGAACTCATGAGAAGCTACGCTCCGAGAAGCTAAATTTAGAGCAAGAGCATGGGTTCCTAAAAGTAATCAATGATGATCTTCGAAACAATAGTTCTTCTTACATTGCCAAGCATTTACTCTTGTCTACTTATATGCCACAAGTAAAATCTAGCAATAAGAACAAGAAGGATTCTTCCTCTAGTAGTAACAATAATCATGTTAAATCCAATATTATTGCTTCTAGTAGTTCTCTTGATTCCACTAATGATTCTCTTAGCCAAGTTACACTTGAGCAAGAAAATAGCTTATTGGAGGGAATTATAGAGAAAAGGTGTTTACAAGAGCCTTACCGGAAGTAAGCAATTTGAGGAAATTGTACGCAAGCAAGGAAGGCACCGGAAGAACCAAGGTGTTGGTTTTGAACGAAAGTTCAATGCCAATGGAGTTGAGTGGGAAGAAGATCAATGCCCCAAGACGAATTTTGTTACTTAACAAGAGAAGTATGATCCCACTTCTTTCAAAGGAACACAATCTCAAGATGATCTTCATTTGAAGAAGCTCCTAAGGCCATGGTCAAGTGGGTTCCCAAGACTACATCAAGTTCTACTTCATCAAGTACGACTACAACTCCAAGGATTCCCATCAAGTTGATGTGGATCACAAAGAAGAAGAACTAGAAAGTTCTTGAGGGTGACTCTGCCAACATACCTCACTCACATTCATTTTGGCAAGGACAAGTGCAATCAATTTCCATATCTTGCACTAGTTCATGGAGTCACAAACCCTCTTGTTGGTAAGACAAGGTACAAGGTAACCTAATGCTTTCATGGACATCATCATATGTGTGTATCACTCTATGTCTATGGATATTCTTGTATGTTCCTTGTGGGACTAACCCGTGTAGGTATTGAAAGTGCAACACTCCAATGGATTGCTCCAAATGATCTACATCAACATTGAGCATCCACATCTTCAACACCTACATGAAGTCATCATTGACAAAACCCAAGGTTAGTTCATCTCTCTAAGGGGGGATATCACATCTAGGGGGAGCATTGCTCTAAGAAGATTGAGCTAAAGCAACTCAAATGATGTGAACACAACAATGCATTATGTAAAAGTGGTAACCCCACTTGTGCTTAAACGATGAGTATGACCTATGATCAAATGTTCTCATTTGACTCCTTAGTTAATATACTCATATATAGATGACCTAGTCATCGCTAATTGCTTGATAGATGCTAGAGTGTTTGTGCATGCTTTGTCACATGATTTATTTGCTATCTTATTGTGTGAGCATGTTGGTTGCATAATTTTCTTCATTCAAGGACATCCATTTGTTGCTTTGATTGTTTGGTTTTTCTTTTTTGCCAAATGGATGGACAAGAATGCCTAAGTACTCCCTCTAGCTATCTATGCTTTTTCTCGTCTCAAACTCTATTCATGCTACATCACAAAGTTTGAACAAGTCACTTTCAAACCCTCCGGGTGAGGAGCACTCGGAGCCACTGATCCGTCAAGGGCTTAACTTCCAAAACCTCTTAATGATTTTCGGTCAGACCGACATATCCAATTCGGTCTCACCAAGATCAATAAGTTGATCTAAGTTTTCATCTCGGTTCCACCGATTAGAACTATTCGGTCACACCCGAGTTGTGGCAACTGCTAGCAGTTTTGCATCTCGGTGCCACCAAGTCGTTCCACTTGGCGCCACAGACAGCGCCTGGGTATATATTCCCCACATACCCGTACGGTTGAAAATCACTTAAAATCGCACGAGCTCGCGCCCCAGCACTGCCGCCCTTGGTCTCCGGATCATCGCTGTCGTCACCAGTGACCTTTTGCCGCTGGTCTCCACCGCCGTCAACGGAATCCTCGCCGCAGTTGCCGCCATAGCAAATCCGCCGCCAAGTTAGGGTACAGATTTGACCCTTTGTGCTTTCCATTGCTCCGATTCTTGCACAAACTACATTGCCATTGTTCTTCCCATGTATGAGATCAATCTATCCACCAAACAAATTCCGTAGAATAGATTTGATGCTAAAACTTAGGGTTAGGTTTCCGCCGAACCCATCTCGGACCGACCGATCTGAGGATCTCGGTCACACTGATTGGCCCTGGCCATTGCACAAGTACAACTCGGTCTGACCGAAGTGTACTGATCGGTGAGACCGAAATCACTTTCTCTATGAAACCCTAGCACCTCGGAGTCACCGAACTGCATTTCGGTCTGATCGAAACTATGTGATTAGACTCTGTTAGTGCTTCGGTGTCACCGAGTTTGTCAAATCAGTAGCTCCGAAATGCTTTCTGCAGAAAACTAAAGTTAAGTTTTTGTCTCAATATTTTGCAAAATAAGCTGTACTTTGTGATGCTCATCTACTCTATCTACACCCAACTATTCACAGGGTCAGTTGCAGCTATGTCAGAGGGTAGTGACAGTCAAAACAAGTCTGAAGAGCAGCTCAACCTCAGTGAGGGCACTAGTCCCTATAGCTGCTATGATGAGGGGAGTAGGAGCACTCCCAGGAGTTTGCCTAAAGCAGCTACTAGGCAAAAGAAGAAATGAACATCTGAATCTGAGGATGAAGATTTTTTGATTGAGGAGGAAGTGACCTCCAAGAAGAAAGTACTCAAGAAGGAGTATGCTGCTGCTGCTACTAAACCTGGACTGCAGAAGAAAGCTCCTGCAAAGAGAGCTCTAATGTCAAAAGTCAGACCCTCAACTCAAGAAACTACAGCTGCACTAGGTGGTGCAAGTAAGAAGAGGAAGGAAAGGGTCAGAAAGACTATTGCCAGAGTCATTGGTAGATCTTCTATGATGAGAGATTCTGATGAAGAAGAAGAGGAGGAGGAAGAGCCTGCTGCACCTCCTGCAAAGACTCAGAAGTTGATGGGGGATGCCATCAGGACTGGGGCTGCTCCATCTAAGCTCAAGTCTGCCCCCAAGCCTTCAGCTCAAGCTCAAGCCCCCAAGACAACTGCACCAAAGAGATCAACCAGGAACATCTCAGCTGCTGAAAAGAACAAGGCCCCAGTGCCTAAAGTTCAAGAAGAAGAAGAGCCACTAGTGCTCAGAAAGCTCAAGCCCAAGATTCCAGACCACAATGATGATCATCCTGTGGCAGAGAACATGAAGTTGAGAAAGGATGTAGGTCTGAGACTATGGAGGAAGACTGATCCTTATGCCACCAGGAGGAGGACTGCTGTAGACTACCACTTTCACACCAAGGAACAGCAGGACTTCTATGAGACTGTCCTATTGGACAAGAAACCCATTGTGTGTGACATGAAATGGGTAGACTGGAAATACATTGACTCCAATGAAGACTACTTTCCTCATGTGCATGAGAGCTTCAGAATGAATGGTGTTGACACATTTGTTGGTCAGAAGTTGACAAAGTGGAATGATGAAATGATAATGCAATTCTACTCCATAGCCCACTTCTATCCTGATGGAAAGATAGTGTGGATGACAGAAGGAACCAAATATCAGTCTACAATCTCAGAATGGGCCAAGTTGATCAATGCTCCAGAGGAAGCTGAAGATGATCTTGATGTGTACAGTAAGCCTAGGAAGGATCACAACTCCATGGCTAACATGTACAAGCCAATCCCTGATGCTGCATTAGAGACACACAAGTTTGGCTCCATATATTATTTGCTTGCTGGTTTGACCACCATGAACACCATCTTGAGGCACACTCTTTTTCCCAAGTCAGGAGATCATAGGATGATTCATGGTCACTCAATCAACTTGCTTCACTTGTTTGAAATTCCATAGAAGTTCAAGGTGATGAGCCTGATTGTAGAGACTGTGAAGAGAACAGCTGCAGACCAGAAGAGATCTTGTGGATATGCCCCTCACATTCAGACTTTGATCAACTCCAAGATGGGAACTGGGACATATCTACTGGACAAAGAGCACCTTCCCCTGAGGCCAGACTTTGAGGACAACGAGGTTGTCATGGATGCTTCTCATCCTACTTGTGCAGCTGCCCAGAAGAAGATAGAGAAAGCAAATGCTGCAAAAGCAGCAAAGGCAGCAAGTGCCCCAGATGCTTCAGTTGCAAATCTCAAGACCAAGCAAGATCAACTCAGTTATCTTCTTGAGGCCACCGTGAGAATTGAGAAGAGCTTGGCCACCTTGACTCAAAATCAGGAGAGTCTTGAGAGGATCATTGAGACTAAATTCCATGACCTAGATGTGAAGGTCACTGAGATTCAAACAATTGTGGAGAAGCTCCAAGAGGATGCTGAGGATAGGGATGATAGACCCACTACAGACACATTCTAGAGAGTGCCAAGGGCACAAAGATCATCAGCTGTGCTAGTTGCCAGAGACTCCAGGACTACCACTTCAGCACCTGCAGCCACTGCCACAGTTGTACCTCCAGTGTCAACTCCTCTAGCTCAACAGACTTCTTCAGAGGCATTTGCAGATGCCCTCCTCTCCACGCCATCTACGCACATCGGAGCAACAAGCCAGAAGACCACTTCAGGGGATCCCGGAGATCGTGCCTAGAGTGCTGTATAGCACTATACATTTCAATCTTTTTGGTAACTTGTTGCCAAAGGGGGAGAAAGTGTATAGATCATAGGCTTCGAGAGAGAGTGTGTCTTATTTTTTGTTGGTTTCATTTGCTTCTCTTGCTACTTTGGTCCTTCGGTTGTTTGATTGCTATGCTACAATTTGTGCTATGCTCGTGAGATACTCTATGATCATGTGTTTGATCATACCATGCCTTAATGTGTGCTTGCATGCTTATATCCATGAATGTTTATGTATGATCAATCACTTGTATCCTTGGTGATGAGTGCATGTTATTCAACTCTTATCATTTTGAGTGCTCCACCAAGATGTATGTGACTTGGAAGAGTGACCCATGATCCTAATCGATTGTGCATTTGCATTCAAAAGCAAATTTCAAATAATGCACAAACTTAGGGGGAGCTCTTGCTTATCACATACTTCTCAAAGCGACGATGTACTTCATTCATATTATCATTTGTCGAAGCTTTGATCCATATGTTGTCATCAATTACCAAAAAGGGGGAGATTGAAAGTGCAACTAATCCCCGGGTGGTTTTGCTAATTCATAACAACATATAGCTCATTGAACTAATATCCATTCAAGTTAAATATTTCAGAAAGTTCAATGATTGGCATGGCATGGACTAGATATGTGGACCACTCAAAATGCTAAGGACACATATTGGCAAAAGCTCAAGACTCTTCATTTTATATTTTAGTGATCCAAGATCACATTGAGTCCATAGGAAAGCCAATACTATTAAAAGGGGATGAGGTGTTGCTTAATGGTCTACTTGCTCAAAGTGCTTAGTGATATTGCTCCAAAACCCTCAACCACTTTCTCATTTCCAAAATGTCCAAAACTCAAAGTCAAACTCGGCCCCACCGAAATGATCTACTTGGCGCCACCGAGTTCATTTGACATAGCCACTGCCAGAAACCCTAACTCCTTGGTCACACCGATACGGATCTCGGTCTCACCAAGATGGCCCTACAAACTCTCTGTTGCCTATTGCAATTATTTTGGTCTTACCGAAATGTGCAATCGGTCCCACCGAGTTTGCTTGACCAACTCTCTGTTTGCTCTTTGTTGAAATCGGTCTCACCGAGTTCAAGCAATCGGCTTCACCGAGATGAGGTTTTGCCCTAGCCCTAGCACATCGGTCCCACCGAGCTGTTTCAGTCGGTCCCACCGAGATTCCTAACGTTCACATTTTGAACTAAATCGGTCTCACCGAGTTCTTCTATTCGGTCTGACTGAGTTGGGTCAAATGTGTGTAACGGTTGGATTTTCTGTGGAGGCTATATATACCCCTCCACCCCCTTCTCCATATGTGAGAGAGCCATCAGAACATGCCTACACTTCTAGCCTACATTTTCCGAGAGAGAACCACCTACTCATGTGTTGAGATCAAGATATTCCAATCCAACCACAAGAATCTTGATTTCTAGCCTTCCCCAAGTTGCTTTCCACTCAAATCATCCTTCCACCATATCCAAATCTGTGAGAGAGAGTTGAGTGTTGGGGAGACTATCATTTGAAGCACAAGAGCAAGGAGTTCATCATCAACACAACATCTATTACCTTTTGGAGAGTGGTGTCTCCTAGATTGGTTAGCTGTCGCTTGGGAGCCTCCGACAAGATCATGGAGTTGAACCAAGAAGTTTGTAAGGGCAAGGAGATCGCCTACTTCGTGAAGATCTACCTGAGTGAGGCAAGTCCTTCATGGGCGATGGCCATGGTGGGAAAGACAAGGTTGCTTCTTCGTGGACCCTTCGTGGGTGGAGCCCTCCGTGGCCTCGCGAAACTGTTACCCTTCATGGGTTGAAGTCTCCATCAACGTGGATGTACGATAGTACCACCTATCGGAACCACGCCAAAAATCTCCATGTCATCATTGCGTTTGCACTCTCCAAACCCTTCCCTTTACCTTCATATGCAATGTTTTACTTTCCGCTGCTACACTCTTAGAATTGCATGTGTAGGTTGATTGCTTGACTTGTGCTAATTTGCTAAAATCTGCCCACAACTAAAATTGGGAAAAGGTTAGATTTTTATTTGGTCAAGTAGTCTAATCACCCCCTCTAGACCTACTTTCGATCCTACAAGTAGCTGTCTGGCTGGCACGCCGAACACGCACTTCTCCTGGTTGAGCTTGATCTAGTACTTGTGCAGATTGGCGAAGGTTTCCTTCAGGTCGTCAAGGAGCGTGAGGTGCTGCTTGGTCTTCACCATGATGTCATCGACATAGACGTGGATGTTGCGGCCGAGTTGCGGCAGCAAGCATTTCTGTATGCAGCGCTGGAAGGTGGCGCCAGCATTCTTCAAGCCAAACAACATGGTGATGTAGCAGTACGCCCCGAAGGGCGTGATGAAGGACGTCTTTAGGGCGTCGTCCGGGTCCAGCTTGATCTTGTGATAGCCGGAGTAAGCGTCCAGGAAGGACAGGAGCTCACAACTGGTCATGGAGTCGATCACTTGATCTATCCATGGGAGGGAAAAAGGATCCTTGGGGCATGCTTTGTTGAGGCTGGTGTAGTCGATACACATGCGCCAAGTATCGTTTTTCTTCAGGACGAGGACTGGGTTGGCCAGCCACTCGGGGTGGAAAGCTTCCATGATGAAGTGTTGCGAGTAGCCGGGTGACTTCTTCGCCGATGCTTCTTCTCTTTTCTTCTGAAAAGAGAGGTAGGGGCTGACGGACAGGCTTGGCATCCGTGCGGACGTGTAGTTTGTGCTCGGCGTACTTCCTCGGAACACCCGGCATGTCCTTCGGGGACCGTGCAAAGATATCCTGATTCTCACGAAGGAAGTCGACGAGCTCGCCTTCCTATTTGCTGCTCAGGCGGGTGCCCACAACAACGTACTTGCTGCAGCTGGGGTCTTCCGGGTTGAGCTTTATCTTCTTGGTGTCCTTAGACGGCTGGAATGAGGCCTCGCCAGCCGACTCCTTAGCCGAAGCCGACACAGCCGGCTCCTCGCTGGCCAGCTCGACAATCCGGTCGAGCTAGCGCCGCTCCTCGGCTATGACCAGCGATACGGCCAACTTGGCGCCAGCTTGGGCGCATTCTAGGGACTTTCTGTAGTCTCCGACAATAGTGATGAGGCCCTTGGGACCCGACATCTTCATCTTCAAGTAGGTGTAGTGGGGGACCACCATGAACTTTGCTAGCGCGGGCCAGCCCAGTAGCGCGTGGTAGGCGCTGGACAAGTCCACACCTCGAACCAGATAGGCTCACGCCGGAAATGATCACTTGTACCAAACTGGACATCAAGCCGGATCCGGCTGATCAAGGAGCAGGAGAGACCGGCACGATGCCGTGGAACACCTTTTAGGATGGCTCCAGCTGCCTCGCCTCGATGCTGAGCTTGGTCATGGTGTCGCAGTAGAGGATGTTGATGCTGCTGCCTCCATCGATGTGGACCCGCGAGAACTTGCATGTGTGCTTCGCAACGACTATGGTGGGGTCGAGGACAATGGCGTAGGCACCCGGGTTGGGCATGACAGTCGGGTGGTCCTCCCAGGTCTAGCTGACCGGGCGTTCCAACCAGTGCATGTACTCAGGCACGGACGGGATGACGGTGTTCACCTCCTTTTGGAGCAGGCACTCGCTACGCTTGTCGTCACCAAAGCTGGTGAAGACGATGTAGCAATCGTTCGCGTTGGGGGAGACTTCATCGCGCATGGTGCCGTTCGCTGGGGGCGGGGGTGGAGGCGGAGGCGGCTGCCCCGCACCCAGAGCTAGAGCCGGAGGCGGCGGGATGTCGCCCCTCATGATGCGCTTGGTGATGGCGCACTGCCGAAGCGTGTGTGTAGACGGCCTCGCACCACTATTGTGCTGGCAGGGGCGTCAAGCATCTCCTCGAAGCTCATGGCGGGTTGCCATGCGGTCTTGCCGGTTTGCCGGCACTTGCCGACCGGCTTGGCCGTGGGCGCCTGGTCGGCGGCCGTGATGAGGCGGTTGTCGTAGCGGGGAGCCTGCTGCTCAGCCTTGTGCTTGTTGTTCTGCTGGTTGTTCTGCTAGTGGCTGCTCTCGCCAGCCGGCTTGGAAGGCGGTTCTGGCAACACTTTGCTGGCTTCATGCAACACTACTTGGATCTTCATGGAGGAATCGGCTGTGGCGTATTTATCCGCCATGACCATGAGCGTGACCATGGTGGTCGGCTCGGAGCCCAGGAGCTTGTGCATGAGGAGGGTGCCATCTCGGCAGCCGTTCACAAAGTACTGAATGGCCTGAACCTCCTGGACCCCCTTGCAGCTGTTTCGGAGCTCGATCCAGCGCGTGAGGTACTCGCGGCCGGTCTCGCTTGGCCCCTGCATTCACATGGCAAGCTGACTGGGACGGCCGGGTCGCTTGTAGGTGCCAGTTAAGTTGCGCACGATGGCTTGCTCGAAGTCAACCCTCGAGTTGACGCTGCCAGCCGGCAGGTTGTTCAGCCATGTATGGGCCAAGCCCTAGAGCATGAGCGGGGCGTAGCGCACGCCGAGGTGCCGGTAGCCACCTGCGATGCCGATGGCGATGGTGTAGTCGACGAGCCAGTCCTCCGGCTTGACAGTTCCGTTGTACTTGGGGGTGTCGCGGGGAAGCATGAACCCTTTGGTGAAGGGCTCAACCCGGATGCGTGGGCCGAAACAAGCCAGACCAACCGCGTTGTCTTCCTCCAACTCGAGGGAGAGGGTGAGCTACTCGATGCGGTGACGGGTGTCGGTGTCGTTGATGGCGCGCGGGCCCAGCCGGCTTGCGATCGGGCCGTGGGGAACCGGGTCGGCTGAAGTCGGACGGGCACGCCGGCCGAATTGCGGGGGAGGCTCTTGCCGGCTCCATTCTCCTGGAGCCGGCTCGTTGCCCAGGTCGTCGCCAGCCGCCAAGGTGTGGTTGCGCCGGGTTCGGGTTCGGCTGGAATGGGCCTCGCTGGGGGGTGGCGAAGACGCCGTGTTCGGCTGCTTGGGGTCCTTGGTGCGCCGCGAATCGGATGCCGTGGGAGCGTCGAGGCGGACTTGCTGCGTGTTCACGACGGTGAGAAGTTTGAGCATGCGCTGCATGCATTCCTGCAGCTCCTCGCCCTGCAGCTGCTCCATGCCCACTGCGGCCGCCTCCGCAGCGCGCATGTTCTTGACGGGGGTGTCGTAGACGGGTGGGATCATGCCTAGCGAGCGGCCAATGGCAGTGCCACCAGTCTGCACCTCGGCAACCCGGCTAGGCTCAACCGCGGCGGGGGTGAAGCCATATTCGGCGTCGCGCTCCCACTGGATGGACTCCAACCGACGCTGCGTAGCAGCAAGCTCGCGGCCTCATCCAGCAGGCGCTTGCGCTACTCCTCGAGCTGGGCCCGGGCCTGGGCGGCGTTGGTGGCGTTGATGTCGGTGGCGATGGGGCTCTCCGGAGAGAAAACACCCCTAGTCATGTGGGTCAATAGCTCCTGTGCGACACATTTCATGTGAATTGGAAGGGGTGCAACGTTTTTCGAGCAAATGGCTCTGGTGCGACACATTTGAGCCCATAAATAGCCCAGGCACAACATGGCCTTAAACTCAACTAATGCCCTCGTTAGCTGTTAGCGATTGGACCCACCACTTACCCACGTATGCGCGGGACCCACCACTTGTCCACGTAAGAGCGGGACCCACCCCTCCATAGCTAGAAGAGACGAGCACCCGTGCCCGTCCGCCCGCCGCCGCCCATTGCTTCCCCTTTCCCCAATCTTTCTCTTCTCCGGTGACCTAGCGCAGATGTCTAGCTCCTCTGCCACGCACTCAAAATGGCGATAGCATGGTCCAGTGCTACTCACAAGGTGCCCTGAGTGCCCATGCCCAGAGCTTCTTAAATGGTGGGTCAGTAAGACGGATGAGAATGGCAATCTTGGGCGCAAATTTGTGAAATGCTTGAGCAAAACAATGGCAGGAAGGGATGGCAAGGTTAGATCTCAGTTCTTAGCCCGTTCTTTCACTGTCGTTTGCTCTGATTTCTCCAGATTTACTTTTTTCTTGTCGAATTTGGGATTTAGGGTTCATGTTGTTGTTTTCAGATCCTGAAGAAATGTACACATTTCGAGTGGATGGATGATTATATTGAGAGGATTCAGTTTGAGGGCTACATTGATTCGAGCGGGGCCGCAACCTGTGAGCTCAATTTGGGCGGGGTGCCGCCGATTGCTGTAGAGAATTTGGCGAGCTCGGACAGGCGAGGGGCGGGCAGAGTCCTGTAGATGCCGAGGTATGCGCGCGATGCTGAACTGCACGCGCAGTCCGAACTGAACAAGAAACTAAAGAAGATCAACAAACATCTAATGCAGATGATCGATTTGCAGAAGCAAGCAAACATCAGGGCATGTGGGGTTCTATTGTTGTATCATTGCTCTGATTTTCTTGTACTTGTTGTTCATCCGTCATTAGAATGGGCATTTAGGCCTGTCAGGGCAGAGGACGTGATCTGTGCGCCATGCCAAGTTGATGCAACTGAGTCGAAGCAGCAATTTGGAAAATTATTCAGTGTTCATGCCCCTGCTTTTGTTCTTCAGTTAACAGAGTGCACACCCAAATTAAGTTTCTAGTAAAAAAAAATCTGGGCTGTCGAATAGATGTTGGGCCATGAAGAAATAACCAGGCCCAAAGAGAAACCAGCCCACCCGCGTAGGGGCACCAGCCCTTTTTTATAGCATAGAGGCACCCATGTTTAACGAAAAATGGTTTGACTAAATAAAATGTTGCTTGGGCAAATAAACCTCTAACAAACATATACTTCTCGACTTGTTTTTTACTTTGGCCAAATTTTTGTTCATGGAACAATGTAAATAAAAATGCGGCAAAATGCAACGAGGTAGCACATGGCACATGTTTTACTTGGGCCCATTTTACTTGTGTTAGCTCATAGAAAATTTACTTCTTTTAATGTTTCAAAAAATTTGTTACTTGTTTTTGTTCATGGAATAATGTAAATAAAAAATTGACTAAAAAGAAATTATTTGTGGCTTGTGTAAAAAAGAGAAATTTCATTTTTTCACGAGTCATTTTTTGTCCTTTTACAGTCCAAAAAAATGTCTTTTTTCACATTTTGAAATGCATTATTTAATAATGGGTGTATCTAGACCTACAAGCCAAAACACCATGCAACTTAAATAAGTAGCAATAACTTAATATATAATAGAAAGACACATAATATAGATAGTTCGATCGGGCAAACCAAGCCCACAGCGGGTACCCATAGTACGCTTACAACTTAAATGACATAACACAAATATAGATAGATTTAGCTAAAAAAAGGATAGATAGACCATGGCCACTGCCTTCCTTACTCTCCTTGCTACTCCTCCAAGTGCCCTTCACTGCTCCTCCGGGGCGTTGTCGACAGGGTACGGCAGAGTGTGCATGCGCTCCACGGTGGGGAAGATGTTGGTGTAATCCGTGAAGATGTTGTGGGTGGTAAAAGCGATGAACTCGCAGCCACACCAAAACACGCGGCCGAGGAGGTAGAACGCGCCGAAGGGGTTGGTGAAGTGGGAAATGATAGCAACCACAACCCCGTTGTGGATGACCTCCTCGACTTGGTACATCCTTGGAGATCCCCGGGGGAGGTGGCGGTAGCCGGCCCCAAGGAAGAAGTTGGTGAACTCCCTTGCGCCCCTCCATCTTGACATCGCCCACACATGGAGTGTGTTCTCGACGTACACCCTGGTGGGGTAGAGCCTCTCCGGCACGTTGGGGGGAAAGCGGTAGGATGGCTCGGTGTACTGCATGGCTGTGGCAGCCTGGTTTTGGGGTTGTTTGTGGTTAGAAGAAGAAGGACAGATGCAGATGGGAGAGGATGGGAGATGGATGAGGGTGTGAGAGGAGGAGGAAGATGATAGGTGGCTTAAATAGCCCTAGTGCGACGTGTTGTTTGACTGGTTTCACACCAGGTGGAAGTAATGAGCGGGCAGCGTTGGGTGGCATCGGGAGTGTGTACACGCCTGGGAAACCCAAGGTTGCATCAATAGCCAGGCTACGACGTTTCAGCGCACGCATCTGTGCCGTCGGTCAGGGGTTCATGCCTGCTCGGTCTTCTCTGCGTGTGCCGCCTGTGCATGTATGCATCGTAGGCTGGTCGCTCGCATGCATGGCAATATAGCCTGCTGGCTAGGGCGGCTAGAGGGAGGCGTGGAAACGTTCAGTCCAAAGGTCCAACGGGTGGGCTTCTTTACCACAGCCCAACAGCGTGCATGCATGGCAGCAGCCCACCCTCGAGCGCAGAACAAACAAAGCGCAAAAAAAATAGGCGTTTTCAAAATCCAGCCAATCACAGCGCCGAACTAGCTTCACGCGGATCGCTGACGTGGCAATGCAAGTTGATCCACACTGTTTGACGCGCAGCGATCCAACGGTTAGAAATGGTTGGGGGGAGTGATCCAGCGTTGTCGAATACGGCCAATCAGAGCGCCTCACTCGGATCGCTGACGTTGCCCTAGCGCCTGATCCACACCGTCCATTCATAGATATCCAATGGGCCAGAAGGATGCTGGGTTTTGGCTAGGGTTTGAGGGGTTATGAGGGGTTTTGAAGCGGTTATGAGGGCTAGGGTTGACCCTAACTAATTTTAAAAAAATCAGAAAAATATGAAACTTGCACCCATCATCGTTTTATGTTACTAGGTTGCTGGAAAAAATAAGAAACCTGGTCTACGGGTATATTCAAGAAAAACTCTTCACAAAACCTAGCTATCACGAACGAGGTTGTGTGGGATTCAGGTTAGGGTTTAGTTTATCCAAACGATCCAATATTGGGCATGGACCCTATATTTGCACACTAGAATTCAAGTTTTGATTTTTGGCTCATTTAGAGAAGGTCGGAAAAAAACTTGCTTGCAAATGGGGTGTTTATCCTAGCTTTGGAGCTCATTTGAAGTACATTTTTCATGACTAGTGTTTCACTCAACAAAAAGTCATCGGATTGATCACCTAACATGCATAATATTTGAGAAAATCATTGTAACATCAATACCCAAACTAAACAGCTTCAAATTTGAATTTTGGCTCAAATTTGAAATTCGGCCAGATTTTGAATAGAGTTACACAAATACCCATCAAAGTAAAAATAGCATTACACAAATTCAGGAAAGTTTTTACACAAATCCAGGCAAGTTTTTTTTATTCAGACAAGAACAATATTTCACTTCTACTTCTTCTTACCACACGATTGCTTCTTCTTTTTCTTGGCACTTGTTGATCCTACGACGGGTACAACACCCAGTTCAGTCAAGCTCCTGGTTTTCTTCACTGGACCATCTAGGACAGCTTTAGTTGGCACCACAACATCTAAATGAGGCTTAGTTTGCACAACATCAACTACAACAGCTTCAATTTGTAACACAACTTCCAATATAGGTTCAGTTTGCACATCAGCCGCATCAACTTCAGTTCTAGTTTGCACCACATTCTGCTCATTTTGCTCATTTTGCCCCACATCCAAATCTTGCTCATTTTGCACCACATCCAAATCTTGCTCATTGTGCACCCCAACATCATCCAAGTTTGGCTCATTTTGCACCACAACATCATCCAAGTTTGGCTCATCTTGCATCAAAACATCATCCAAGTTTGGCTCATCTTGCACCACAACATCATCCAACTCAGGTTCATCTTGCACCACAACATCGAAGTCTAGTTCAGTGTGTACACTTTCACCAAAACTTCTCTTTTTTCTACAACCAATGATTCTTGCCTTTTTGATTGCCCAGCAATCTTCAACAACAAGGGGTTGACCTCCACGCTTCCTCCTGGAAAACAAAGCTTGTTATTTGCCTAGTAATTAAAAACAACATCCAAATAAAAAAACACAAACATAAACATAGTTTGGCCTTTTAGGAGTGTAACAACATTTTGGAGATCCTTTTCGGTGCCCAAGTTCCTGGCACAGGTTACATCTATTTTTGTTACCTTTTTGGGACCTTTTTGGCTTTGCATCCTTCTTCCCCTTCCCCTTTTTACTACTCCCACCTTTCTCAAACCATGCCTTGAATCTACTCTCTTTAGGCCTACCAGCCTTTCTTTTTGTTAGGGGAGGACACATGGAAAATTCAATTTCCACTTTAGGCCACTGAGACTGATCTGTAAGTGCTGGAATTGGAGTTGCATATGCAGTCTTGAATCTTGCCACTGAGTAATTTTCATGCAAATATGGGTGCATGTTTATCTTGGGTTGGGAGGCCAAGAAAAGTATGGCATGGTCACATGGTTTCCCGGTGTGTTGCCACTCAAGGCAAATGAAGTCATGCAACTCAGTGTTAAAAACATGCCTCCTTCCAGTCTTGGTATCTCTAACTTCAGCACCCCACAATGAAAAATTTTCAACAGACAAATGTGTAAGATTTCTGCTCCTGTTCACCACCTGTTGTACCACTGCAGGAAGCTTATCCCCTTATAGACAATCACCAATCCTTCTTCTCAATTCCCCCATGCGCATGATCATGATCCTGATTTGGTCAACCATGTCATGCGCAGGCAAGTTCTTTAACTGCTTTATCTTGTTGTTAAATCTTTCTGCCAAGTTATTGTTGATATGATCACACTTGATGGCAGTGTTAAATCTGACCTGTACCACAATAGAGAATGATAGGTGTCCAACCATGGACCAAACTCACTTCATGCTGCTTTTATCTTATCAAGATGATATGAATGTGTCTGTTTGGTGTAAGATCTTGCTGCTGGCCACATTCTCCCAAATTCTTCTCCTCTGAATTTTTTTGATCAAATTCATCCACATATGGCCGAAGCACTCCCTCTGCTCACAATGAGGAAAAACATTCTTCACTTCATTTTCTAGCCCTTTACATGCATCTGTGTGTACTGCCAAAGGTGACACTGGCCCTATGCATCTTTTCAACTGTATCATGAACCATGTCCATGAAACCTCTGTCTCTGACTGAAACAAACCAATAGCAACAGGGAACATCCAGTTGTGTCCATCTAAAGCATTGCATGCTGCTAATTGACCATTCCATTTGCCAGTCAAAAAAGATGAGTCTATGCTCAAATATGGATGGCACCCTGCTTTGAAGCCATCTATGCAAGGCTTTAAAGCCATAAAGAACTTGGAGAAAAGAACTCTACCATCCTCTGTTACCTCAGTATCTATCTCCACAACACTACCAGGTGACCTCTTCTCCACCTCTGCTTTGAAGCTATAAAGCATCCTAAAAGTATTTGCCCAATCACCATATAATTCTTTCATTGCCCTCTGTTTTGCTTTCCACACTGTGGTATACTTCACCTTAATGGGGTACTGCTTTTCAAAGTCCACTTTAAGTTTCTTTGCTGTAGTGTTCGGTTTCTTGGCTAAAATTGGAGTGATCTTTTCTGCAATCCAAAGCTGTGATGTCATGGTTGATACTCTCTGTGAACTTGTAATACAAGTATGTGGATTTGGGATTTGATTAACCCTGATGATACTTCCATCAGGTTGAATTCTAGCAGATATGTACCACTTGCAAGGCCTGACGCTTCCATCAAAACCTCTGCACCTTGCATGAAATTTCTTTTTATCAGTCCACATAGTCTTGGCATCAAACTCATGTTTGACTGCATAAGTCTTGAAACACATCCGGAACTCCTTCATGCTTGGGAACAACTTGCCTATTTCAATAACATGATTTTCTTTGTCATACACACTTACAAGCTCATCATCATGTGCATCATCTACATCATCTGCAGCATCTTTCATCAGTTGTCCATCCCATCTTCACAAGCATCTATGTTAGGATCATTAGGCAAGCTCGATTCACCCCTCTCTTCCTCATCTTGATCATCTACTAGATCTACTGGAATGCCAAAAAAATTGGCCATCTTAGTGTCAGCCATTGGTGCAATGACCAAATCAGTAGTGTCTTCTAATTATACTGAATTCCAATCAACACAAACAACCCTTACAGCACCATCGCAGCCCTCTTCTGCATCTTGATCAGGCCCCTCTATTACTGTCACTTCACCCATACACATGGGTGTTATCTATCTTTGTGAAGCCCAATCATCATCTACCATCTGTGAAGCCAACTTTGAGGGCACATATCCAACCTTAGAATCTGATTTCAGATCAACGAGCTCTGCATGAAAGGTAGTCTGTTTCCTTGCCCAGCCGTCTTGCCGATCGATTTCATCAACCATCTCTTCACCATTCACCATTCTCACATACTCACCCTTCCAACTATCAAACCGTAACAATGCTACCTCTTGCTCTGGACCCCAAAAAATGCTTTCTCCAATTTTCTCCACAACATTCCTCATGGCCCTCTCTTCCATGCTCTGTATTTCCTATGGATCAATCTCTTCAAATTCAACCTCCCATTTCATAATTGTATCTCTCTCTATGTCTCGCATGCTACCATCAACTAGCTTTGCTTTAGATGGTAAGAATTCAACACTGAATTCGAAGGTCCGAGCAACATTGCCCCTGTTTATCAATAGCAAGCACTGTGAGGCAGCGAAAGCAGACGAGGCACACATCACAGGGTTGAAGAGGTTGGACAGGGTGATTACCTGGTCGACGTTGTCTCTCGTGGCTCCATCTCGTTCAGCCCAACGCCACCCCACCACCACTCCCCAGTCCCACCCACCTCCATAATCTGGATCCCGTGGAAAACAGGGGCAAACAGAGGCTCACTTGGTCAGATCTAACTCAAGACGGGGGGGGAATGGTGCCGAATACACTCACCACATGGGCAGCCGTGGCCGTGGACGAAAGCTCCGCCGCCGCCGACGACGAGAACGAAGAAGAGAGCAGCAACCAGAAGCAGGTGAGAAGCACGTGTTCAGTCAGGCGGGGAATCGATGCACTGCCAAGTGGGACCCACCAACAGATGCACTGATTAGTTTGACCCCCTGTTTTACCTTAACCCAGTCCTGTTGACGACCGGACCCGTGTTTTAACCACCTGGTCGTATTGGGGCTATTATTGCCATTAAGACGGCGCACAGGAGCTATTTCTGGCAACTACGTTGCACTCCTTCCAATTCACATGAAACGTGTCGCACAAGAGCTATTGACCCTAGTCCTGCCGAGTGTGGTTTATATAAAAATGGTACAAGCTTACTCCTAGAGATGTTTTGGGGAGGAAGGAAGGCAGGCCAGTGCATAGGCTGCTCCTTCTCCGTGTGGGTGGATGTGAGTATGTGTCTGTGGCTAAAGAGTGGACCCTCTGCATGGAGGAGCACCGGGGGGTCTTATAGGCTGGCCCCCCGGGGTTACAATGGTAAAGTTACATGAGCGCAGGGCCGGATTGTCAGTGTCTAGGAGCCGGCAGTGGGGGCCGCCGGGGCGTCGGGTTCGTCGGGTCCGTCGGGTGCGGGCCGTGCCGGGCCCGCCGGGCGCGGGTACGGCCGGCTGCTGGGTACTGTAGTCACGCCGTGCGGGACGTCATGGGCCGGCCGCGCCATCTTGCTACAGGGTTGCACCTCTGAGACATCACCCGCCCTAGGCATTGGCTTGGTCGGCACGACAGCCGAGCTCGCCGGAGCCGGCGTAAAGGGGGGCGCACTGTAGCCATGCTCGTTTGTCTATGGAGGTTTGTCTTGTGGGAACCGGCCGGCATGCACCAGCCGGCTTGGCCGGGCCATGGCACCTGGCCGGGTTGCGCTGGGAAGCCGGCCAGGGACGCACCGGATTGAGGGGTGTTGCCAACCCTGATGTTTTTAAAAGGATCCGGGTTCCGTTGCCTGCCCGAGGTCCATCCCCCCGACAAAGCGGGTGCTGGCAGAAAAGGCCGTGGCAGTAGAGGGGGCCGCCACGGCAAGGCCCCGCAGCAAAAGGAGAAGCCTGCGAGAGGCTGTGAGAAGAAAGAAGGAGATGGTAAGAGTGATGAAGGGGATGAAGAAGAAACCAGCGAGCAAGAATTCCAGAAAGTAGCCGAAGCCATGTGTGTTGACGGGGGGTGCATCTTTGCACTCCTCTCACCGCCAGCACAAGCAGTGGGCGTGTGAGGTCAATGCCGTGGAGCCAGCTGCAGACTCCCAGAAGCCACTCAAGTAGTCCCGCATGCTTATCATCTTTGACAAAGAGGATCATCCTGAGCGCACCACTGCAGTTGGATGTTTGCCGTTGTTGGTTTCCCCAACAATCCGCAACCTCAAGGTCATCAAGATGCTAAGTGACGGTGGGGCTGGGTTGAACTTGATTTCCCCTAAGGTGGTTGCGAAACTGCAGATCCCCGATGAGGAGCTTAAGGCCACGGACACTTTCCAAGGAATCAACCCCGGCAGAAGCCGGCCCAAGGGAAAGGTCACTTTACCCATGACATTTGGCGGGGAGCTGAACTATCGGACTGAAAGGGTCGTGTTTGACATGGTTGAGCTTCCCTTGCCTTACAACGGGATTCTTGGTTGTCCAGCTCTGGCAAAATTCATGGCCATCCCACTATGCTTACAACACCTTGAAGATGCAAGTGCCGATGGGTATCATTTCCATTCCATCAGATAAGAAATATGCAATTATATGTGTGGATCAGATGTATCGGGACACGGTAGCAGCTGAAGCTGCAGAAGCCACGGTTCCCGCCAAAGAGGCAAAGAAGGGGAAGAAAGCTAGCAGAGATGCCGGCAAGGACTCCGGGAAGCGCGCCTCTTCGGAGTGCGCCGCACCTATTGAGGACCTACCGGAGAGTTCCACTAGCAAGAGGCCCAAGGCTGCTTCACCTGCTGTGAAAAATGTCCCAGCGACGCAGGATGGCACTGACGATATGTTCACCATCAGCGTCACCCTCGGTGACAAATAGGAAAGCACGCTCGTTGCCTTCCTGTGGGCGAATGTCGATGTGTTTGCTTGGCAACCATCTGACATCCCCGGTGTTCCCAGGGAGGTAATCGAGCACCACCTTGTAGTCTGCCCTCACGCTCGGCCCGTCAAGCAGAAGGTCAGAAAGCAAGCTTTAGAGCGGCAGCAGTTCATTGCCGAGGTGATCTAGAAACTTGAAGCAGCTGGTTTGGTTAGAGGAGTGATGCATCCAACGTGGTTAGCAAACCCAGTGGTAGTGCGCAAGGCAAACGGGAAATGGAGGCTCTGCATTGACTTAACAGACTTGAACAAGGCATGCCCGAAGGACCCTTTCCCCCTACCGTGCATTGATCAAATTGTAGACTCCACTTCCGGGTGCGATCTGCTTTCCTTTTTGGATGCGTACTCCGGGTACCATCAGATATTCATGTCCAAGGAAGATGAATAGAAAACTGCGTTCATAACTCCATGTGGCACGTACTGCTTTGTACGTATGCCTTTCGGGTTAAAGAGTGCTGATCCACTTTTGCAAGAGCAGTACAGATCGGTTTTGAACCATAGCTGCACAGAAACGTAGAAGCTTATATGGATGATATAGTGGTCAAAACCAAGGATAGATCAACGCTCATTCAAGACTTGGAAGAGACCTTTGCAAACTTGCGCAAGAAAAATTTAAAGTTTAACCCTGATAAATGTGTATTTGGTGTCCCGTCCGGCAAGCTACTTGGTTTCTTTGTGTCTCACCGAGGGATAGAAGCCAACCCTGACAAGATCAGAGCAATCGAGCAGATACAAGCAGCCAAGATTGTCAAGGACGTGAGGTGTTTAACTGGATGCATTGCCGCACTGAGTAGGTTCATCTAGAAATTTGCTCAATGTGCCTTGAATTTTTTTTCAAAATCTTGAAAAAGGTTGGCCCGGTGAAGTGGATCCCGGAGACAAAAGCAGCGCTGCAAGACCTAAAAACTCACCTTTCCTCTGCTCCCACCTTGGTTGCGCCTAAACCACAAGAGCCGTTGTTGCTATATTTAGCTGCAACGAATCAAATGGTTAGTGCAGCACTGGTGGCGCGGTGGGAAGTGGATGAGGAAGCAGCCGCAGCAACTGACCCTTCCAGGGAAGGAACCGAAGCACCTACGGCAAGACATGACATACACCAAGGGGAGGCAAGGCAAGCTGTTGGGAGCAATCCCAAGGCTGCGGTAAGGAAGAAAGTGGTACAGTGACCAGTTTACTTTGTTAGCTCCTTACTACAAGGAGCCAGATCAAGGTACTCTGGGGGTGCAAAAGCTGATCTTCGGCCTCATCTTGGCCTCGAGGAAGCCGCCCCACTATTTCCAAGCCCACGAGATCACAGTTGTCATCCATTTCCCACTGCAGCGCATACTGAGGAACCCCAAAGCCACCGGCAGGATAGTTGAATGGGCGCTAGAGCTGTCAAGCTTTGGCCTGAAGTACGAAAGTACTGCAACTATTCAGAGCAGAGCATTGGCGGAGTTCATTACAGAATGGACGCCCACTCCAGATGAAGAAATGCCAGAGACAGTTATCCCCAACAAGGAGGCGCCTCAGGAGTGGATCATGTATTTTGATGGTGCTTTCTCGTTGCAGGGCGCTAGAGCTGGCGTGCTCCTTATTGCGCCCAAGGAGAGCATCTCAAGTATATGGTTCAAATGCACTTTCCCTGGGAGAAGGCCACCAACAACACTGCTGAGTATGAGGGGCTCCTTGCCAGACTCAGAATTGCGGTGGAGTTGGGAATCAAGAAATTGATCATCCATGGAGACTGGCAGCTCATGGTGAGGCAAGTCAATAAGGATTACCAGAGTCCGTTTATGGAGGCATATGTAGAGGAGGTGAGAAAGCTGGAAGAACACTTTGATGGGTTACAAGCAGAGCACGTGCCACATGTGGAGAAGAACATTGCTGATCACTTGTCAAAGTGCGCTGCACAAAAGCTCCCTATGGAACCAGGAACTTTTGTCCTCCACCTAACTCAACCATCAGTGTCCCCTTCCATGATGGCCAGAAAAAGGAGAAAGTTGGACTCCGGCAAGTATCCCCCAGCAGGGCTTCCCAAAGCCACTGGTAGAGAGGCTGTCGTTAACAACCTTACTTCGGTTGGTGAGAAGCACCCTCCCACGGAACCACAAGTTCTTGCAGTCGAGGTGAGCACTCCCACGAACGAGAAGGTGCCTTTAGTCCTTGTTGTTGAGCCACAGGCTCCAACTTGGGTGCAGCACATAGTCCATTTCCTTCAAATAGGAGAACTTCCTGAAGAGCAAGAAGAAGCTGAAAAAGTAGCTCGACGGTCAAATATGTATCAGTTTGTCGATGACACACTGTACAGGAAAAGGCCAAACGGTGTGAAATTGAAATGCATTTGCCGGGAAAATGGGCAGAAGCTGCTGGCAGAAATACACAAGGGCGTGTGCGGCTCTCACATTGGAACGAGGGCCCTAGTCAGAAAAGCTTTCCGACAGGGTTTCTATTGGCCCACTGCACTCCAAGATGCAGCTGATCTAGTCACCAAGTGTGAAGCCTACCAGTTCCATTCCAAGAACATTCATCAACCAGCTCAAGCTCTCCAGATGATTCCTTTATCCTGGCAATTCTCGGTCTGGGGGCTTGATATCTTGGGCCCCTTCCCCCGTGCTACTGGGGGCTTTGAATTCTTGTACGTAGCAATCGACAAGTTGACAAAGTGACCTGAGGTGGAGCCAGTGAGGAAGGTGACCGCACAATCAGCTGTCAAGTTCTTGAAAGGATTGGTGTGCCGCTTTGGAGTTCCCAACAGAGTGATCACCAACAACGGCCCCCAGTTCACGAGCCACACCTTTATGTAGTACATGCAAAGCCTTGGGAGTAAGGTGTCCTTCGCCTCTGTCACTCATCCACGGAGCAACGGGAAAGTTGAGAGGATGAATGCTGAAGTGCTGTGAGGGCTCAAGACGAGAACTTCCGACAAGTTGCGGAGATGCGGCAGGCGTTGGATTGATGAGATGCCGGCGGTTCTTTGGTCCCTCAGAACGACACCAAATCGAGCTACCGGCCAGACTCCCTTCTCCCTAGTATATGGGGCAGAAGCAGTGCTCCCCAAGGAACTCATATACGGGTCACCTCGAGTACTTGCCTATGACGAAGTTGAGCAAGAGCAGCTACGGCATGACGATGCTATGCTCCTCGAGGAAGATCATTTCTGGGCTGCTGCGCATGCTGCATGCTAGCAGTAAGCCCTGCACCGCTATCATAGCTGCAGGGTCCACACCCGGAGCCTTGAGGAAGGCGACCTTGTCCTTAGGTCTGTTCAATCCGCCAAGGGTTCCAACAAGTTGACGCCAAAGTGGGAAGGCCCTTACTAGGTAGTACGAGTCACCAGACCTGGAGCAGTCAGTCTAGAGACCGAAGATGGCATCCTAGTGCAGAACTCATGGAATATTGAGCATCTTCGTAAGTTCTACCCGTAAGGCATGGCTGCCGGGCTCAGTCCCTGGCAACCACCTTTTGTACAAGCATTGCCACTGGGCAGGTAACCCTTTGTACAAAGCCAGGCAGAGACCCTGTGCAAAGATAATAAAATAAAGCATTGGCATCTAAAACAAACTTGCATGCATGTTTTATTAAGTATGATTTTGCTATAAGTAGGATCATATGCTGCTGTCTTCTCCCCTGTACTGCCAACATGGCCCCTACCGTGAACAAGATTCCCGGAGGGAAGGAATGAGAGCGGCCCAGTATATCGGTCCACGGCAACTCCTTATCGAGGCAATAAAAAGGACAGCAAACGCAGATAAGCTTTCTTCCCCATCCACAAGTACATCCCTGTATGGAAATCTTGGGCGTAGAAAAACCTCATCGCCCTCAACATCTGTGCTCCCTTCCTTTGATTCAGAGATTTGCTCCAGTCAGAATGGTTGAAGTAGCAATTGAATGGGGGATGGCGAGGGGCTGGTTCCCTTCCACGCTCCTAACTCGTTAGGCCAGGTCCGGTGGTAGCAACAGTAGGGACATGTTGGATTCAGGGCTCCGCTGACCCAAGAAAGGTTTGAACTTTGGGGCGTGTGCGAAGAACTCGACCTCTCCAGCTAACCGATTTGTCGCTCTCATGGCCTAGCTTGATGAACAGGAAAGGAAGGAGACACGGCAGTTTACCCAGGTTCGGGCCACCTTGCGCTGTAAGACCCTACTCCTACTTTGGGGTGGATTAGCCTCGCGAGGGGCTGAGGATGAACTAGTACACAAGAAGAACAACCTCACGAGGTCTGTTCTTGTGTGGGTTTGAGCTGAGGATTCGATCTCTCTTCCTACGGTGGTGGCTAACCTATATATAGTGGCCTTGGTCCTCTTCCTCCAAAATGTAGGCGGGAAGGATCCCACAACGGCCAATTTTGAAGGGGGGCAAGTAGTACATCTAATCCTGACGAAATGTGGTCTTCGCCTGCAAAGCTTCTGGTCGTGACGTCGTGGTGGGCTCGGCTATGACATCCATCCTACCGTCCTAGCGGTCTTGGTCTCGTTGCACGGGAATGGAAACCTTTGGGTGATTCCTCGGGACTCTGCGCCTGCGCTTGCCTCCTTAGCACAAAAGAGGAAACCTGCTACACTGCGCCCACTGGCGCCCGCCTGGCCTTGGTCGTCATTGCTTGCGTCACCCGAACCTCATGAGATGGGTGCTTGCATAGGAATCTCCGCTCCTCAGAAGCCAGCCTAGGGAGGCCGCTCCCTCCGGAGGTCTTGGCGTCGTCCGCCTCGCGAGGCTTGGCCCCTCGCGAGGGTCTTGTCTTGCCGATGCTGAAGATGGGCCGTACCAGGCCGTCGATGGAGCCACGCCGTGGGCCGCAGGCAGGCAAGTCTGGGTACCCTGGTTCCCAGAACACCGACAGGACCGGCAAGATGTCTTGCCGGGAAGTCTTGTTTACTTGGAAGTATTGAGGAGTCGATCCTCAGCATGGACATGATACATGCACAAGTGCCCGGCAAGCATTTCTTTTTTCATTAATACACGGATAAACAAGTACAAATCATATAGAGTACAAACGTGGATGGAAGATTACATAATTTAAGATAAAGTTTGGCAAGTGCCTGATAACCCACAAGTATAGGGGATCCCAACAGTTTTCCAGGGTAGAGTATTCAACCCAAATTTATTGATTCGACACAAGGGGAGCCAAAGAATATTTGCAAGTATTAGCAGCTGAGTTGTCAATTCAACCACACCTGGAGATTAATTATCTGCAGCAAAGTAATCAGTAGCAAAGTAGTTTGGTAGTTTTGATAGTAGTAGCAACAGCAATAGTAATGGTAACTGTGATAACAATGATTTTGTAGCAAGTGTAACAGTAACGATTGCAGTAGTAACTTAGCAAGAACAATATGAGAGAAATTCATAGGCATTGGATCGGTGAATTCATTGGGTGATATTCATCATATAACAGTCATAACCTAGGGCGATACGGCACTAGCTCCAGTTCATAAATATAATGTAGGCATGTATTCTATAACTAGTCATACGTGCTTATGGAAACAACTTGCATGACATCTTTTGTCCTACCCTCCCATGGTAGCGGGGTCCGTATAGAAACTAAGGGATATTAAGGCCTCCTTTTAATAGAGAACCGGAACAAAGCATTAACACGTAGTGAATACATGAACTCCTCAAACTACGGTCATCACCGGGAAGTGTCCCGACTTCTGTCACTCCGGGGTTGCCGGATCATAACACGTAGTAGGTGACTATAACTTGCAAGATCGGATCTAGAACATAGATATAATGGTGATAACATAAACGGTTCAGATCTGAAATCATGGCACCCGGGCCCAAAGTGACAAGCATTAAGCATGGCAAAGTCATAGCAACATCAATCTCAGAACCTAATGGATACTAGGGATCAAGCCCTAACAAAACTAACTCGATTACATGATGAATCTCATCCAACTCCTCACCGACCAGCGAGCCTATGAAGGAATTACTCACTCCCAGTGGGGAGCATCATGGAATTGGTGATGGAGAAGGGTTGGTGATGACGAAGATCGAAGATCGCCCTCTCCGGAGCCCCAAACGGACTCCAGATCTGGCCTCCCGATGAAGAACAGGAGGTGGCAGCTGCTCCGTCTCGTGAAATGCGATAATTCTTTCTCCCTGATTTTTTCCTCTGAAAATATGACTTTATAGCATCAAAGTTGGAGTCTGCGGGGCCACCAGGTGGGGACGACCCACCTGGGCATGCTTGGAGGGGGGGCGCGCCCTAGTGGGTTGTGCCCACCCAGGTGCCCCCCTCCTGTGGTTCTTGGCTCCAGAAATTCTCTTTTATTATATAAAAAATCCTCGCGAAGTTTCATTCCAATCTGAGAACTTTTATTTCTGCACAAAAACAACACCATGGTAGTTTTGCTGAAAACAACGTCAGTCCGGGTTAGTTTCATTCAAAGTGTGCAAATTAGAGTCCAAAACAAGAGGAAAAACATTAGGAAAAGTAGATATGACGGAGACGTATAAACTCCCCCAAGCTTAAACCTTTGCTTGTCCTCAAGCAAATCAGTTGATAAACTGAAAGTGAAAAAGAAAAACTTTTATTAACTCTTTTGCTCTTGTTTACATAAATAAGCTTAAGTAGCACCCAGGTTTTCAGCAAAGATTATAACTAACGATGTCGACAATAACTCTTAAAAGTTATATTAACTCATAACAATGGCATAATCAACTAGCGAGCAATAATAAGATATCTCAAACAACAACACTTTGTCAAAGCAACCATGATATAATATGACAATAGTGGTATCTCGCTAGCCCTTTCTGAGACCGCAAAACATAAATGCAGAGCACCTCCAAAGTCCGAGCAGCGACTAAACATTGTAATTCATGGTAGCAAAGATCCAGTCATGATGCACCTAACATTAGCTACAGACAATGCATGAGGATGACAATAGTGCTCTCAGGTTCTGGCGCTTATTTGAGAAGGTGATGACACAACATAAAAGTAAATAGATAGTCCCTTCGTCGAGGGAGGCAGTGATTTGCAGAGGTGCCAGAGCTCAAGTTTTAAAACAGAGGTAAATGAAATTTTGCGAAATGCACCCTTCTTATTTACTTCACGACCATTAGTTATCGGTATCTTCCATGCTAAACACATTAGTGGCCGTTCCCAAGCGATAAAAGTAAAGGTTTACTCCCCCTCCACCAACAATCACACTCCACGGCTTGTCCGAAACAACGGGTGCCGTCCATACCAACAACATTCCTGGGGGAGTTTTATTTAATTATTTGCAATTTGAATTCGGGACTGGGAATCCCTATTACCGCCCCTCTCGTGCAAGGACGAGTGAATAAACACTCATCATGAGAATAACCCGCTTAGCATGGAAGATACTGACTATCTCCTGTCGCTCTATGAACAATCCAGGCACACAAAAATGGATATTTATTTGAAGTTTTTAGAGTTGGCACAAGCAAATTTACTTAGGACGGCAGGGTAATACCGCATATAGGTAGGTATGGTGGACTCATCTGGAATAACTTGGGTTTTAGGGTTTTGATGCACAAGTAGACATCCCACTTAGTACAGGCGAAGGCTAGCAATTAGGTTGAGAAGCATCCAGCTAGAGAGCAAAAACGGTCGTGAACATGCATTATGCATAAGTAACATTGGGTACTAGCATGAGTAGGATATGAACACCATGAACATAAATATCATAGAGGCTATGTTGGTTTTGATTCAACTACATGCATGCACATGTGCCAAGTCAAGCCACCCAAATATTCAGAGGAGGATACCATATCATCATACTACATCACAATTATTTTAATGCAATGTTGACATCCAAGATAAATCATTATCCACTCCTAGCTACTTAAGCATGGCATGAGAAACTATAATCTCTAAGGGTCATTGCAAACATGTTTGATCATAATGAGCTGAATCATGGATACTAGGTTAAACATATTTACAAAAACAGAACAAGTTGAGTTCATACCCGTTTCTCTCTGCCACAGCCAGTTCATCAAATATCGTCATTATTGCCTTTCACTTGCACGACCGAACGATATGAAAATAATAATAGTGCAAGAGTGCCATGGACTAAGCTGGAATCTACAAACATTTTATTCAAAAAGAAGAAAACAAGGTAATATGGGCTCTCTGTTAGATCAACAACAATGCATATGAGAGCCACTCAACATTTTCATCATGGTCTTCTCCTTGGTATGACTCAATAAGAAGAAATTTAGAGAAACACACTGAAATATTTTTGGAGTTTTTGGTTTTATGAAAGAAAGCAAATTTAAGAAAGGAAAAACAAAAAACGAGAAAAACTATTTACATGGGAGAGCTCCCAACAAGCAAAAGAAGAACAAGGAAATCTTTTTGGATTTTCTTTTTAAATACTACAGCTAATTATGCTAGAAAGAAAAATAAAAAAAAGCAGGAAATATTTTTGTATTTTCTCAAAGTTTTTTTTAAACACACAAGAAGAAGGCGAGAAAATAAATCTAGCATGGATAATACAATGAAAAAGTGTGGACATCGACAACTGGAATGAAATGTGTGAACATGAATATAATGTCAGTGGAAATACGTACTCTCCCAAGCTTATGCTTTTGGCCTAACTTGGTAATCTCCACCAGTAGCCTGCATAATGGTCGGAATGATAGCTCACGGAGGCTCGGGGTGCAGACACCTCAACTCGCCGTGCAGCCACAACCGCAGCGTTTTGTGCTCGGGCCTCGCTCTCAAGAACATAATATCTTCCCTTGCTGTGAACATCAAAGAGAGCAAGTGCAGGCAAAAAGGTGTCCACAACTGAATATTTATTAAACAACAGGTTATAAGTAAAATTATGGGGTTCACTGAGGGAGTCCTGGATTAAGGGGTCCTCGGGCGTTCGGGCTACGTGACGTGGGCCGGACTGATGGGCCATGAAGATACAAGACAGAAGGCTCTCTCCCATGTCCGGATGGGACTCTCCTTGGCGTGGATGGCAAGCTTGGCATTCGGATATGAAGATTCCTTTCTCTGTAACCGACTTTGTACAACCCTAGCCCCCTCCGGTGTCTATATAAACCTGAGGGTTTTAGTCCGTAGGGGCAATCATAATCAGACAGGCTAGACTTCTAGGGTTTTAGCCATTATGATCTCGTGGTAGATCAACTCTTGTAATACTCATATTCATCTCAATCAAGCAGGACGTAGGGTATTACGTCCATAGAGAGGGCCCAAACCTGGGTAAACATCGTGTCCCCCGTCTCCTGTTACCATCGACCTTAGACGCACAGTTCGGGACCCCCTACCCGAGATCCGCCGGTTTTGACACCGACATTGGTGCTTTCATTGAGAGTTCCGCTGTGACGTCGAAGACAGGGTTGATGGCTCGCCTTGTTATCAAGGACAATATCACCGCCGGAGGATCCCTGACCTCAGGCCAAACCCTCCGGCTGGGCGGCTTTATCATGACCACCCGTTCAGATGTTAAGCCGACGATGACTTCTCGGGTCATCGAAAATCGCCTCCGCGTTGACTCCGAATACTCCAAATGGCTGGATCCGACGGAGTTGTCGTCTTTAAACGAACTCCTGTATCGCATCGCCGCCTTGGGGGTCGCTACAGACTACGATCGGATTGGGCTTAGACCCGATCAGAGATAAATCAAATCTCCACCGATCACCCATCAGATAGCGGTGGTAGAGGAGCAAAACAACAACTCTTCCCCTGTGTTAAGGACGAACTATGTTCGGATTTCCGAGCTCAAAGAGCCGGATACCTGTCTGCGGAATGGCACGCCCTGTCCTCCGAACCTAGAATCGGACGATGGGCCTGAAAAATCAGTCGATATCCCGGAGCCCGAACTATTAAGCTCGGAAGTTTCTCAAACTCCGGATCCTAAACTGGGTCAGGGTTCGGATTTAAAGCCACCCACCCACCCAGATATACGCGATCTCATGTATGTACGATAGCAGTCTCAGGAAACAGTCCATCACTTTTGGGCCAGATTCCTCCTTGTCAAAGACAAGATTGAAGGTTGCCGCGACGAAGACGCGATCTCAGTATTCTGCAACAATTGCATGAACGAAGGAATCCTCAACGCCATCAATCGCCATCACGTATCACACTTAGCTGACTTGGCAACCATAGTACAGAAGTACTGCGCAATGGAAAGCGCCTGGAAAACTCAGGCAGCTCGTCGGGAACCACTGGTTTCCACTCAACCCCTCATCCGAGCAAGAAAGATGCACCCCCATGGGGTGCCCGACCCAATAGTAAAGAAATCAACGCCCATTACGGGGCGCGGAACCGTTCTGGAGGGATGGCTCGATAGGCCATGCAAAATACATACAACACCGGATACCGTACCAACTCACAGCCTTAGAGCATGTTGGATACTCCGGCAAGTGGCCAAGAGCGGCAATGATATCCTCACCAAAAACACCTCAGAACAACACCCCCCAGAAGACGACGACCTCAGAGTATTGACGGTCGTCAAGACCTTCGCTTCAAACAATAGGCGCAAAAGGGCACTCCGCGACCTCGCCGAAGTCTGCCAAGTCGCAGCAATAAACCCCTGGAACGACACGGCCATAACTTTCAATGCCAGTGACGAACCAAAATCCAGGACAGTCCGGGCACCAGCTGCCTTGGTCCTCAGTCCAATCGTGGATGGCTTTCGGCTCACCAAAGTACTCATGGACGGTGGCAGCAGACTAAACCTCATCTATGAGGACACACTCAACAAAATGGAAATAGACAGGAGCCGCATCGAGCAAAGTAGCACGACCTTCCGAGGAATCATTCCCAGTCAGGAGGCGCGGTATGCGGGAAAAATCACATTCGACGTGGTATTCGGCACGCTGGAGAATTATCGGTCCGAAGAGATGACCTTCCAAGTGGCCCCTTTCAACAGTGGATATCACGCCCTATTGGGCGCGAGATGCATTTACACGCTTCCAAGCTATACCTCATTACGGGTACATGAAGCTCAAGATGCCCGGGCCCAATGGTATTATCACTCTTGCCAGTGATCCGGACATAGCACTCCGCGCCAAAAACAAAACCGCATCCCTGGCCCTCGAGGCATTGTCCGAAGCCCTCGCGGCCGAAGAATTAGCTGCACTATGCTCCACGGTGGATAGGGACGACGTAATCCTGGACAAGCGACCCAAATCCACCTCCTTCAAACCAGCAGACGAAATCGTCAAATTTCAGGTCCACCCAACGGACCCCAAGAAGACAGCCTCTATCGGGGCACAGCTGGACCCAACGGTTGACGCCGCATTACGAGCGTTCCTACGCAAAAATTGGGACATATTTGCCTGGCACCCTTCTGATATGCTAGGAATCCCACGCAGGTTGGCCGAGCACAGCCTCAATATATTGAAGGGATGCAAGCCGGTCAAACAAACACTACGGCGCTTTTCCGAACCCAAACGACAAGCTATGGGGGAGGAGCTGGCCAAGTTAATCGAGGCCAGATTCATCAGAGAAATAAAACATCCGGACTGGCTAGCAAACCTGGTGATGGTACCAAAGAAGGATAAATCCTGGCGCCTATGCGTCGATTTCAAAGACCTCAACAAAGCCTGCCCCAAGGATCCCTTCCCCCTCCCCCGCATCGATCAGATCATTGATGCTACTGCAGGACACGACTCACTGTGTTTCCTCGACGCATACTCTGGATACCATCAAATCAAAATGAAGGAGTCCGATCAAGCCGCAATGGCATTCATTACCCCATACGGGCCTTTCTGCTTCAACACTATGCCCTTTAGGCTTAAAAACGCCGGCGCTACCTACCAACGCATGATTCAAACATGCCTGGAAAAGCAAATTGGCAAGACAGTTGAAGCATACGTGGATGATGTCGTCATCAAGACTAGACACGTCGAGTCATTAAGAGACGACTTACGTCTCACATTCGACAACCTCCGTGCATATGACATCAAGCTCAATCCGGAAAAGTGCATTTTCGGCGTTCCCGCTGGAAAGCTACTGGGCTTCATTGTTTCCAGTAGAGGAATTGAGGCAAATCCAGCCAAAATTTGAGCTTTGTCACAATTGGCTACACCAACAGACCTTAAATAGGTCCAAAAACTAGCTGGATGCATGGCAGCTTTAAGCCGCTTTATCTCCAGACTTGGAGAAAAAGCATTGCCACTCTATCGCCTTCTCCGACGCACTGACCACTTCGAGTGGACAGATGCAGCAACGGCCGGACTGGAAGAAATAAAGGCTCTTTTAACAAGCAACCCAATCCTGGCCGCGCCAAACATCGGCGAACCAATGTTGTTATACATCTCTGCGACACACCAGGTGGTGAGCGCAGTGCTCATCGTCGAACAAGAGGAGGACGGACACAAATTCCCACTTCAGAAGCCGGTATACTATGTATCCACTGTCCTCACACCATGCAAATCCCGAAAGATAGCATACGCGGTCTTCATGGCATCCCGGAAGCTATGACACTACTTCCAAGAATGCTCGATCACGGTGGCTTCCGAAGTACCACTCAATGACATAATAAACAACCGCGATGCTACGGGCCGGATTGCCAAATGGCCCATTGAGTTCCTGCCATTTGACATAATGTATAAACCGCGCCGAGCCATTAAATCCCAAGTGTTGGCTGACTTCATCGCCGAATGGACAGAGGCCAAACTCCCTAAAGAGTACGGCACTTATTCCAACTGGGTCATGTACTTCAATGGCTCTAAGATGCTGGCCGGTTTGGGAGCGGGCATCGTCTTAACATCCCCAACGGGAGACACAGTCCAGTACGTACTCCAAATCTTATATACAGACTCCAATAATGCAGCCGAATACGAGGCCTTACTGCATGGTCCTCGGATGGCCTTCTCCATGGGCATACAACGTCTAGAGGTGTGCGGGGATTCAAATCTCGCAATATCCCAAATAAACGGAGACTTTAACGCAAAAGATCCGAAAATGGCAGCCTATCATAACGCCGTACTCAAAATATCAGCCCGGTTCGAGGGACTCGAGTTTCATCATGTGGCTCGAGAAAGTAATCAAGCAGCGGATGTCCTTGCTCGCATGGGAGCCAAGCGCGACCCCGTCCCGCCTAACATCTTTCTGGAACGGCTCTTCAAGCCATCCGTGGTGTGGCAGGATGAGAGCGGCAACACTAGCCCGGACCCGATCATACCCTCTGAGTCCGAGCATAATACCGATATCATCCGGGGCTCAGCTACCGAAGCAACACCATCGGCCCATCTCATAATGGCAGTAATTGCCCCATGGACCGAACCCTTCTTGGCCTACCTTAATAGGCGAGAGCTCCCTGAGGATCCTAACGAGGCTCGCTGCATTGTCCGGTGCTCGAAAGCCTACAAGGTCCATGACGGTGAGCTCTACAAGAAAAGCGCTACCGGAGTCCTTCAAAGATGTATCTCCGAAGAAGAGGGGTGGCAGCTCCTGGCCGAAATCCATGCTGGCCTTGGCGGTCACCACACCGCGGCTCGGGCCCTTGTGAGTAAAGCCTTCCGTACAGGTTTCTTTTGGCTTACGGGTCAAGCAGATGCACAGGACCTTGTCCAACGTTGTGTCGGATGCCAGCTTTTCGCTAATCAAAGACATATGCCGCCTACTGCGCTACAAACAATCCCCATTGCATGGCCTTTCGCGGTCTGGGGGCTTGATATGGTCGGACCCCTTAAAGGGGGAAGCCACAAGAAAAAATATCTGCTGGTCATGGTAGATAAATTCACTAAGTGGATTGAGGCCAAACCGGTTAAAACGGCCGAAGCTGGACCAGTGATAGACTTTATATCTGGTGTCGTACACCGTTATGGTGTTCCACACAGCATTATCACAGACAATGGCTCCAACTTTACAGCCAACGAGGTGAAATCCTGGTGCGCTAACCTGGGCATCAAGCTCGATTATGCCTCCGTCTATCACCCGCAAACAAATGGTCAAGTCGAACGAGCCAATGGTCTTATTATGAGCGGCATTAAACCCAGACTAGTGCGGTCTTTGAAAAAATCAGACAAGCACTGGGTTGAGGAGCTCAACTCCGTACTCTGGGGGCTGCGGACCACGTCCAACCGCACTACCGGATACACACCGTTTTTCATGGTGTACGGCGCAGAGGCCGTGTTGCCCTGTGACATTATGCATGACTCACCACGAGTGCGCATGTATGAAGAGAGAGAGGCCGAGCTTGATCGGCAGGACAGCTTAGACGCCCTGGAGGAGGAGCGCGATGTTGCAAAGGCCCGTTCCGCATTGTATCAACAACAGGCTCACAGATATCAAAGCAGGGAAGTGCGGGCCAAGACTTATAATGTTGGCGAACTCGTTCTACGCTTGCCAGAGAAGAAAAAGGACAAACTCAAGCCCAAATGGGAGGGTCCCTTCATCATTGACGAAGTTCTCACTGGAGGAGCGTACCGACTGCGTGATGCATCCCACAATCGCTTGGAGCCGAACCCATGGAACACCGCCAGACTCCGAAGATTCTACGCCTAGAGCTGGATTCTTTGTTCGTCTTCTTCTCCCTTTTTGTCCATTACCTTTTTTTCCTCTCTATCATTTTTTTCCCTAGCTTTAAGCTCTTGTGTGGCTAAACCGTGCACTTATGACGTACACATCCTTAAATATGTACGTCCATAATACCTGGGGGCTTCTTGTACAGAAGCTTATTATTATTATTTTCCGAGTATCAAGCTCACCACATATGTGTCTTTTCCTCATATGTACCTTTTCTTCACCATTATATGCAGCGTTATGACTTAAGTTTTGGCCAAGCTAGGTTGCCTGGCTCCTGTGCTTATGCCCTACGTTCCCGTTAGTTTGGCTAGGGCATAAAGGGAGCACCTCTGCGATTGTTACTGCCGGGTCATCCGGATGTGTACCTCAGACTGGGTGAAGCCGAAAGCTAGCGTTCTTAAGGGAATATTCGGTCGGCAGACTAAAGATGTTTTTTTACTCATTACACTATGAACCCCTAGATGCTATGTACACTGCGATTTTTTAATCATAGTTCGGACATGAACATTAACGCATGTTCACCCAGGGAAAGGAACCCTTAACGGAACTATTCTCTCTGGAAGATGTTTCTTACAATCACATGTAATATAACATAGCTAGCCGGATACAACTTGTCTATTCAAGCAACTATGACCCCTACGCCTGGTTTCCACGCATACCCTGGTCTATCTTACCGTGCTGGCATTCGGAAACACTCCGCACCTTCGGGTCCGGAGGTCGAAGCGAAAAGGTCCGCCATGACAATCGTTTTACAATCCGGCTAGGGACAAATTTGTCAATCGAAGCACATAGTCACTTAGACTCAAAAACTTCTTCCTCTATGCCGTCCAACAGGCTGTCTAGCCTACAATCCTGTTGGGACAATTCGGCGGCTACCTTTACTTGGTCATATACTAAACTAACCGGAGCTTCTTTTTCGTCTGATCCTCGAGGTCCGACCCGAGCCATATGATTCGGATCAAGCTTGGTATACCATGTTTTCACCATGGCCCAGGCCTCTCACGCACCTTCTCGGCAGGCCGATATCTTCCATAATCGGAAACGCCTCCGCACTGCTTTGAATAGTTGCACAAGTTCCTCCATACTTCCTGGAGGGGAGGCGGATGGCCACAAGGCCTTGGCAACACTCCGTATTGCCTGCCGAGCTCGCTCGTGCATTTGCGACAGCTCTTGTAGCAGATCGCCTGAAGATCCGGACATTTCCTCTTCGGGACGGCCGGTCAGCATACCTGCAGACATAAATCTGTCAGTTCCTTTCCTCGCCGAATTACACGGAGGTAAGTTCAAAAGCATACTGAATATGCCGCCTCGTAGCCTCTTATTTTCCTTCACGGAGTCAGCTAGCTGGGCTCGCACATCTTTCAGTTCTTCGCCCAGCAGGGTGTTGGAATCCTGCAGCTTGTTTTTATCCTCCCTGACCCGTGTCAGCACATGTTCGCCCGCGGCCAGTAGCCTTTTGGCTTCTTGTTTATCCGCTTGCGCGATTTCAAGTGCCTCCTTCAGCTGATCTAACGATCCTGCCATGAGATATGCAACACTGTTAGCATTGCTGGTATATGATTATATTTTCTCGATGGAGGGGAACATTACCAGGCGACGCCTCCTTGGATTTCTCCAATTCAGCGGTGGCAGCAGTTAACTGAGTCCGACACTTTTCCAGTTCTTGAGACAACAGGTTGTTCTTCTCTGTAAGCACCTGTTTATACAATGATCCTTAAATCAGTTGTATCAACTGCTTCAAGTCTCGGGGGCTACTGGTATATAATTATCAGGTTTGTACGATATGAACTTACCCGCATATCTTTCAAATGCTGGTCTGTGGCTCTGGTAAGTCCGTCTCGAGCAGCTCGGATGTATGCATCAGCCGAGCTGAAGGCATTGAATGCCTCTTTTGTAAAGCCGGGGTCGCGAAGAGCGGCCCTCCGGTGCCGATGATTCATGGCACTCTCCACTTTTGAGTTTGTGACGGATACATCATCCGAATCCTCTGCCGAAAGATAATTCGGCGTCACTCCTGTATCAGCCCTCGTCTTTATGGCAGGTTCTGGAGCCTGGCTGTTGGGAGCGTGACCTGCAGGACCCCCGGACATAGTCCGGCGAACGCTCTTCCTGATGAGACACAAACAGACAATGTCACAGTTGGATGTGACTGCCAAGGGGCATATTTATGAAGCCATACCTCTTTGACGACGGCTCAGTCATGACTTCGTTTGCCTTCCTCTTCGAAGGCTTGCCCGAGGTAGGCGCCGCTCTCTTTTGAGTCGCTTCTGGTCTAACATGGCGCACCGAGCGCCTCCCCTTTGGAACACGAGACAGTGCGGTGGGTGAGGCAGAATGAGGAAGCTCTTTCAGAGGACAGGTCTCCTGATTACTTACGTGTGAGGCAGGAAGAAGGCCGGGATAGTCAGCTATAATGGCCACTTCTGTGCCATAGTAGCTCGCCTGGTAGAATACTCCCTCCTCAAGCTCCACAAATATGTCCGGATCCTCCTCGAATCTGGGGTCAAGATCCTGGTTATGGTCCTCCGGCTGTGGAGCGGGGCTGTAGATCCCCGTGACGACCTTTCGCCATTCCTGTTGCAAATGGACGGGTTAGTATCAGTCAAAAGTGACTCATGGAAAGGATTGAGTATGGTGGTGGGATTAAAACTCACCCAGCTGGGAGGATTGTACATGGAAAATCACTCTCGGTGTTTAAGACGAATAAATTCCTCTTTCTCCCCTTTGAACAGATCGGCCAATATTTTGCCCAGAGCGGCGGGGGTGTCCGGACCTTTCCGGCCACAGCGTGAGGCGTCATCTTCCCCGTTGTAGTGCCACATAGGGAGCCCTCTAAATTGGAGTGGCTGGACGCCCCGCACTATGGAGATCGCCATTACCTCGATTATTGATAATCCGGACTGGGCGAGCATCTTTATCTTGCTCATTAATTGATGAATTTCCGCACTATCTTCCTCCTCGAGGCTCCTAGGGCGCCAGCTGTGGGGTTTCTTTAAAGGAGCGCTGGAAAATTTGGGGAGACCCATTCAGATTGGGTCAGGGAGAGCGACGTCCTCAATATCAAACCACTCTAAGGGCCACTCCTCGGATGCCTTCTTCGGTGTGCCGGATAAGTATCCGGTCCCGGCTATGCGCCATACTTCGGCGCCGCCCACCTCGAATATGGATCCCTCTTGGGTATGAGGGATGAGGCAGAATAGTTTTCTCCATAAATCAAAGTGGGCTTCACAGCCTAGGAAAAGCTCGCAAAGGGAACAAAACCCGCGATGTGCAAGATAGAGGTCGGCGTGAGGTTGTGCAGTTGGAGGCCATAATACTCCAGGAGTCCTCGGAGGAAAGGGTGGATTGGAAACCCAACGCCTCTTGTTAAATAAGAAATGTAGCACACCCGTTCCCCCCTGGTTGGATTGGGGAAATTTTCCGCCAAAGCTTCGCCTAAGAAGGAGGTCAAACCTGCTCGAACAGGGACCAGATCCACGGGGGGAAGAAATCCCTGTGTTTGGAGCTTCACGAGCTGATCATGGGATACAGGACATCTTTCCCAATCGCCTTTTTTGGAGCCGTGGGGGCGGGTGGAAGAACTGGGAGCACTAGCCATGTTGGAATGGTTTCTCCTAGCAAGCTTTGAGGATTTCCCGCTTGGCGTGGAATGGATTTGAAGATCCAATCTCTTTAAATAGACGCCTTTCTTACATGGTCAGGGAGTTATGTGCAAAGATACCCCGACCTCTCGTATTCGCTCGACACGTGGAAACTGAAGTCATGAAGGCGTGGAAGCCGATGCGCACGACATTAAATGGAAGGCCGAATATAGCTCCTTGAGTCAGGTACTTTGAAGTAATTTTAGGAGGAAACCGCCTTGCAATGACGAAGACAATCTGCGCACCGGACACATCGTCATTGAAAGCCTGGTTCGGGGGCTACTGAGGGAGTCCTGGATTATGGGGTCCTCGGGCATTCGGGCTACGTGACATGGGCCGGACTGATGGGCCAAGAAGATACAAGACAGAAGGCTCTCTCCCGTGTCCGGATGGGACTCTCCTTGGTGTGGATGGCAAGCTTGGCGTTCGGATATGAAGATTCCTTTCTCTGTAACCGACTTTGTACAACCCTACCCCCTCCGGTGTCTATATAAACCGGAGGGTTTTAGTCCGTAGGGGCAATCATAATCAGACAGGCTAGACTTCTAGGGTTTTAGCCATTACGATCTCGTGGTAGATCAACTCTTGTAATACTCATATTCCTCAAGATCAATCAAGTAGGACATAGGGTATTACCTCCATAGAGAGGGCCCGAACCTGGGTAAACATCGTGTCCCCCGTCTCCTATTACCATCGACCTTAGACGCACAGTTCGGGACCCCCTACCCGAGATCCGCTGGTTTTGACACCGACATTCACCACTAAGGATCTTATGATGTTTCATAGCATCGAAGTCAAGGTTTTGCGTGGGTAAGATGGGGTCATAAGGCCAAGGTGAAACACCTAGCTCTCTTGCTAAGCATTTGGCGGAAATCCCACCATAAAAATATCCACTACCAGTGTTGTGTTGCAATCTACATGCCACTATCGCTGCAAAGTTATAACTTTTGTCACCGGTGAGAGTGGTGCGGATAAGGCTCAATTTTGGAGCACAAAGTGTACTACAATCTTGTTTGCCTACAATGCATTTTCCATTAAATAGTGCAAAGTATTGGATTGAGTGAAAATGAATGCTCTTTATTCTACCTTGAGTCACTCCTCTAGTCTCACCATAGCAAAGGCTAGTCAAGAATATTTCAAACTCTGACCTTGGTGGCTCGTCTAATGAACCCCAAAATGGAATTTTGTAGTGATTAGAGAATGTCTCTAGAGTATAGTAAATGAATTGTCATATAGTTTAAATGATACTTTGGACTCACGAGGATGGAATTTAAATTCTTTGGTAAATGATTCAATGAGGCTGGGGTGTTGGTTGCACTTATCTGTAATGTAGGGACCGAGCTCGGAATTGTGAACATATTTTTCAAATTCTTCTTTAATGCCCACATGCACCATATAATCGTTGCATGGCCATAAACATGATTTGGTGGTGGCATCTCGAATGGAATTTTCACTTGGTTCAACATAAGACCGGCGAACGGAGATGCTACTAGAAGATGCCTCCGAGGACCTCTGCCTCAAAGAACTCCTTCCAAAGAGGTTCATCATATTCGCGTACAATTTTCAAGCAACAATCCCCCGAAACAGTTTCGGAAATGGAGCTTCAAGCAAAGAGATCGAAATCCACGGGTTTGAGAGCAAGAACACGAGAGAGAGAGAGCAATGGTGATTTTTTTCTGGAGGTAGGTGATGATGTGGGACAAAGAGATAAGTGAGGGGGCCCACGTGGGGACCACAACCCACCAGGGTGCGCCTAGTGGTGCTGGCGCGCCCAGGTGGGTTGTGCCCACCTGGAGCACCTCCCTCTAATTTTATTTACATCAAAAATTCTTAAATATTCAGAAAAAAATTGTATTAAATTTTCAGAGCATTCTGAGAACTTTTATTTTTGGGTCATTTTTTATTGCACAGAAAACTCAAAAAACAGGCAAGGCATGGCATTTTATTTTATTTAACTAATAAAAATAGAAAACAGAAGGTAGGGACAGAAGGTAGTGCTCACTGAATTCATCAACTTCATACCTCTCAAAAATGATTTATTAATAAGGTTGATCAAGTCTTATTAACAACCACTTCCGATTAGCATGAAACAGAAGAACTTTCGTAAAACACTAAATTACCTCAATGGGGATATGAATGTCCCCAACAATAAGCATTTCATATTTCTTTTTAATAGTAGGTATGGGTAGTTGAAAACTTCCAATAGTGATTGTCGGAGATTTTTCAATAACATTAATACCATTCACTTGGAATTGTTTCTTCGGAAAGTGCACCGTATGCTCATTACCATTGATATGAAAAGTGACCATGCTTTTATTGCAATCAATAACAGCCCCTGCAGTATTCAAGAAGGGTCTACCAAGAATAATCGACATGTTGTCGTCCTCGGGCATCTCAAGTATAACAAAGTCAGTCAAAATAGTAACATTAGCAACAACAACGGGCACATCCTCACAAATACCGATAGGTATGGCAGTTGACTTATCAGCAATTTGCAAAGATATTTCAGTAGGTGTGAGTTTATTCAAATCAAGTCTTTTATATAAAGAGAAAGGCATAACACTAACACCAGCTCCTAAATCACATAAAGCAGTTTTCACATAGTTTCTTTTGATGGAGCAAGGTATAGTTGGTATTCCCGGATCTCCAAGTTTTTTAGGTACTCCATCCTTAAAAGTATAATTAGCAAGCATGGTGGAGATTTCAGCTTCCGGTATTTTTCTCTTATTGGTGATGATGCCTTTCATGTACTTTGCATAAGGAGGCATTTTTAAGATATCAGTCAAGCGAGTACGCAAAAAGACTGGCCTCAGCATTTCAGCAAAGCTTTCAAATTCTTCATCATCTTTCTTTTTGGTTGACATAGCTGGAAAGGGCATAGGTTTTTGAACCCATGGTTCTCTTTCCTTACCGTGTTATCTAGCAACAAAGTCTCTTTTATCATATCTTTTATTCTTGGGTTGTGGGTTATCAAGATCAACTGCCGGTTCTATCTCAACATCATTATCTAGTTCTTTATTATTTATTTGAGTGTCTTCATGAACCTCATCATGGTCTTTTTCATTATCAGAGGGTGAGTGTTCATTACCAGATTGAGTTTCAGCATCAGAGATAGAGACTTCATTATCATTATCAGGAGGTTTTTCAACTTCAGGTTCACTAGAGGCATGCAAAGTCCTATCATTTTTCTTCTTCTTTTTCTTTTTAGAAGGACTAGGTACATTAGTGTCAACTCTTTGAGAGTCTTGTTCAATTCATTTTGGGTGTCCCTCAGGATAAAGTGGTTTCTGAGTCATTCTACCTCCTCTAGTCATTACTCTAACAGCATGATCATTGGTATTATTATTCATTTCATCAAGCAACTCTCTTTGAGATTTAGCAACTTGTTCTAATTGAGTTTGAACCATAGAGGCATGTTTTCCCACACCTCTAACATCAATTGAGATTCTAAATAACAAGTCACTTAAGCGAGCAATCATATCAGAATTGTATTTCAATTGTTTCATAACTTTTGCATTGAAGTGATCTTGTTTTCTAATGTAATTATCAAACTCATGAAGGCATTGACTAGGATGTTTATTATAAGGAATATCACCTTCATCGAACTTTAGTAAAGAATTTACCTCTACCACCTTAGGTGGTGCTGGTGTTTCAAGCCCATGAATTTCTTTGATAGGTGGTAAATTTTTAACATCCTCTGCTTTAATACCTTTTTCCTTCATGGATTTCTTTGCCTCTTGCATATCTTCAGGACTGAGATATAGAATACCCCTCTTCTTTGGAGTAGGTTTGAGTGGTTGTTAGGGAAGAGTCCAATCATCATAATTTTTCAATATGTTATTCAATAATTCTTCAGCTTGTTCAATAGTTCGCTCCCTGAAAACACAACCAGCACAACTATCTATGAAATCCCTAGAAGCATCGGTTAGTCCATTATAGAAGATATCAAGTATTTCATTTTTCTTAAGAGGATGATCAGGCAAAGCATTAAGCAATTGGAGAAGCCTCCCCCAAGCTTGTGGGAGACTCTCTTCTTTAATTTGCGCAAAGTTAAATATTTCCTGTAAGGCAGCTTGTTTCTTATGAGCAGGAAAATATTTCTCAGAGAAGTAATAAATCATATCCTAGGGACTACGCACACAACCAGGAGCAAGAGTATTGTACCAAGCCTTAGCATCACCCTTTAATGAGAACGGAAATAATTTGAGAATATAATAGTAGCGAATTTTCTCATCATGAGCAAATAGGGTGGCTATGTCATTCAACTTAGTAAGATGTGCCACAACAGTATCAGTTTCATAACCATGGAAAGGATTAGATTCAACCAAACTAATCAACTCTGGGTCGACAGAGAATTCATAATCCTTATCATCAACAAAGATAGGTGAAGTAGCAAACTTAGGATCACATTTCATTCTAGCATTCAAAGTCTTTTCTTTATACTAGCATAATAATTTTTCCAGATCATCTCTATCCTTACAAGCAAGAATGTCTCTAGTTGTCTCCTCATCCATAACATAACCTTCCGGTACCTTTGGAAATTCATATCTAGGAGAACTAGGTCTAATAGGTGTTTCAAGATTTTTAGTTTCAAGCTCTTCATCAGTTTCAACAATTTCAACAGTTTTCGTATTCTCAAAATCTTTAGTTCTAGCAAGTTGTTCATCCAGAAATTCACCTAGTGGCACATTATCATCAAGCAAGGTACTAGCATCATCATGAGTAGCATTCATAGTAGAAGTAGCATCATCAATAACTTGCGACATGTCAGAATTGATGGCATGTGGTGGTGTTGCAAGTCTACTTATAACAGAAGGTGAATTTAAAGCGGAGCTGGATGGCAGTTCCTTACCTCCCCTCGTCTTAGAGGGAAAAATCTTAGTCTTAGCATCCTTCAGATTCTTCATAGTGATAATTTGATAATAATACCAAGTGGCTCAACAAATATAGCTATGCTCCCTGGCAACGGCGCCAGAAAAAGGTCTTGATAACCCACAAGTATAGGGGATCGCAACAGTTTTCGAGGGTAGAGTATTCAACCCAAATTTATTGATTTGACACAAGGGGAGCCAAAGAATATTTGCAAGTATTAGCAGCTGAGTTGTCAATTCAACCTCACCTGGAGATTAATTATCTGCAGCAAAGTAATCAGTAGCAAAGTAGTATGGTAGTTTTGATAGTAGTAGCAACAATAATAGTAACGGTAACAGTGATAACAATGATTTTGTAGCAAGTGTAACAGTAACGATAGCAGTCGTAACTTAGCAAGAACAATATGAGAGAAATTCGTAGGCATTGGCGGTGAATTCGTTGGATGATATTCATCATATAACAGTCATAACCTAGGGCGATACGGCACTAGTTCTAGTTCATAAATATAATGTAGGCATGTATTCCGTAACTAGTCATATGTGCTTATGGAAAGAACTTGCATGACATCTTTTGTCCTACCCTCCCGTGGCAGCGGGGTCCGTATGGAAACTAAGGGATATTAAGGCCTCCTTTTAATAGAGAACCGGAACAAAGCATTAACACATAGTGAATACATGAACTCCTCAAACTACGGTCATCACCGGGAAGTGTCCCGACTTCTGTCACTCCGGGGTTGCCGGATCATAACACGTAGTAGGTGACTATAACTTGCAAGATCAGATCTAGAACATAGATATAATGGTGATAACATAAATGGTTCAGATCTGAAATCATGGCACCTGGGCCCAAAGTGACAAGCATTAAGCATGGCAAAGTCATAGCAACATCAATCTCAGAACATAATGGATACTAGGGATCAAGCCCTAACAAAACTAACTCGATTACATGATGAATCTCATCCAACTCCTCACCGACCAGCAAGCCTACAAAGGAATTACTCACTCCCGGTGGGGAGCATCATGGAATTGGCGATGGAGAAGGGTTGGCGATGACAAAGATCGAAGATCCCCCTCTCCAGAGCCCCAAACGGACTCTAGATCTGGCCTCCCGATGAAGAACAGGAGGTGGCGGCGGCTCCGTCTCATGAAACGCGATAATTCTTTCTCCTTGATTTTTTCTCTGAAAATATGACTTTATAGCATCAGGGTTGGAGTCTGCGGGCCACCAGGTGGGGACAACCCACCTGGGCGCGCCTGGAGGGGGGGCACGCCCTGGTGGGTTTTGCCCACCCAGGTGCCCCCCCTCCTGTGGTTCTTGGCTCCAGAAATTCTCTTTTATTATATAAAAAATTCTCGCGAAGTTTCGTTTCAATCCAAGAACGTTTATTTCTGCACAAAAACAACACCATGGTAGTTCTGCTGAAAACAGCGTCAGTACGGGTTAGTTTCATTCAAATCATGCAAATTAGAGTCCAAAACAAGAGGAAAAGCGTTAGGAAAAGTAGATACGACGAAGACGTATCAACTCCCCCAAGCTTAAACCTTTGCTTGTTCTCAAGCAATTGAGTTGATAAACTGAAAGTGAAAAAGAAAAACTTTTACGAACTCTTTTGCTCTTGTTTACATAAATAAGCTTAAGTAGCACCTAGGTTTTCAGCAAAGATTATAACTAACGATGTCGACAATAACTCTTAAAAGTTATATTAACTCATAACAATGGCATAATCAACTAGCGAGCAATAATATGATATCTCAAACAACAACACTTTGTCAAAGCAACCATGATATTATATGACAATAGTGGTATCTCGCTAGCCCTTTCTGAGACCGCAAAACATAAATGCAGAGCACCTCCAAAGTCCGAGCAGCGACTAAAAATTGTAATTCATGGTAGCAAAGATCCAGTCATGATGCACCTAACATTAGCTACAGACAATTCATGAGGATGACAATAGTGCTCTCAGGTTCTGGCGCTTATTTGAGAAGGTGATGACACAACATAAAAGTAAATAGATAGTCCCTTCGTCGAGGGAGGCAGTGATTTGCAGAGGTGCCAGAGCTCAAGTTTTAAAACAGAGGTAAATGAAATTTTGAGAAATGCACCCTTCTTATTTACTTCGCGACCATTAGTTATCGGTATCTTCCATGCTAAACACATTAGTGGCGGTTCCCAAGCGATAAAAGTAAAGGTTTACTCCCCCTCCACCAACAATCACACTCCACGGCTTGTCCGAAACAACGGGTGCCGTCCATACCAACAACATTCCTGGGGGAGTTTTATTTAATTATTTGCAATTTGAATTCGGGACTGGGAATCCCTATTACCGCCCCTCTCGTGCAAGGACGAGTGAATAAACACTCATCATGAGAATAACTCGCTTAGCATGGAAGATACTGACTACCTCCTGTCGCTCTATGAACAATCCAGGCACACAAAAATGGATATTTATTTGAAGTTTTTAGAGTTGGCACAAGCAAATTTACTTAGGACGGCAGGGTAATACCACCGCCGCGTCCCCCTCGGCCCCGAGCGCCACGCCGGCCACGACCATGTCTTGCAGCTCCGCCTTGCGCACTGGACCCTGCCCCCGCATCACCAACAGGGGCAGGGGTATCGTGCCTAGAGGAAGCCCTTATCGCCGCTGCTGGGGGTCGACCATGCCCTCTCCCCCTCACCATGGTGGAAGAGGAGCGTTAGAGGAAGGATGGGATGCGTGGGTGAGTCCGTTTACTCACCTCTGCACTCCCTTTTTATAGCGGAGCGCGGCCGAGGGCTGGCTCCCCGCTACCCCTTGGCAACCACCACGCTCCACCAATCCAGTCCATCTATTTCATTGGCTGCATCCAGGATCACCGACCGTCCTCCCATGCCTATCCACAGCATCGAGCTTTCTGCCATGGCACTCATTCCCGCGCCCTACACATCCGCCACCAACCTTGCGCAACGCATGTAGCGTACATGGTGGAAACGGCAGGGATAGTGGGATGGGTAAAATGGCAGTTACCTCCCCGTGAATATAGGCGGTTCATGGGCCATAACGTGGGTATCCCCACGTCGTTCAGCACGGCTCACGGGAAAAACCGGGAACTGATTCACTCACAGGTTAATGAAGAAGCAAAAAAGATATCAAGAGGGAAGATACGGATCCCCCTGCGACCTGAGCGACGTGTCCGCATGTGTATTTGTTGGGGCCTACCCCAACGATGCCCAGCGGCACGTATGGTCCAGGCCCGGGGGCTCCTGTCAGTGCAACGAATATCCACGTTCGTTGACCAGACTCATACATAGGCATGCTAACGATCGTATGACCAACCCAAGCATATAAAGCAAGGCCAAGCCAGAGAAGCCACTCTTCGTGAGATCAAGGAGCGCATTAAGAAGAACAAGACAACAAGATACCACATTGGGAAGGCTTCCCTTGCCGAGCAGGAGAGCTCGGCCAGGTCGAGACTGCCCCGGAAGTAAATCCAGGATAACCCTGGCAGGCCTGCGGGGGTCGCCAAGACCGAAAATCCCGCCAAGGCACCATCACTCCACCGCACAGCAACGCAAGTCACTTATCGGTGCGATGTCGAGCCCCCAGGTGGTTAAGTGGCTTCCACTAAGCACGTGGCAGCTTGTTAGAAGACAGATCACACCCATTTGACACCCGTCCAGAGGCATGTCAAGATGATAAGCAGAAGATGATTAAGCGGCACGGCAGGCTTGCCGGGTTTCACCCTCAGCACGACACCTAGCCGTGCATTTAATGCACTTTGTCCTAACTGCCAGAGTTAGGTATGATAGCACTATTAGCTATCTAATCACAGGATAATGACTGTTTTGCCACTGTGGTTACCCCTTGAGCTATAAAAGGAGGTCCAAGGCTACCTAGAAAAGGATTCGGACCCTTGCACACTTGTACACACATAGCAGCTCTCCCCGAGGCCACCTTGCCGGGCTCGAGTGCTGCGTGTTCATTGTGTTCCTCCATCCAATCCACCAAAGCAAGAGTAGGGTTTTACGCTTCCCAGCGGCCCGAACCTGGGTAAAAATTACCAGAGTCCCATCATCGTGCTGCAGCATGGCCTCCGCTCTTTGTGCAATGTGATCTCCCCCTTGCCAAACGACAAAGGGGCCGATGGCCCCATAGGTGATCGTGTTCTCCCACGACATTTGGAGTCTTTTCGAGGCTCCGGAGAGTGGGATTCGTCGCCATCATCATCACCAACCCTTCTTCATCACCAATTTCATGATGCTCACCACCTGCAGTGAGTAATTTCCTTGTAGGCTTACTAGAAAGTGATGGGGTTGGATGATATTTATCATGTAATCGAGTCAATTCGTTAGGGCTTGATCCCTAGTATCCACTATGTTCTGAGATTGTTGTTGCTATGACTTTGCTGCTTAATGCTTGTCACTAGGGCCCGAGTGCCATGATTTCAGATCTGAACCCTTTATGTTTTCATGAATATATTTGAGTTCTTGACCCTATCTTGCAACTTATACGCACCTATTTCTTGTTATGATCCGCATACCCCAAGGTGACAATAATTGGGATTCTTTCCGGCGATTACCGTAGTTTGAGGAGTTCATGTATTCACTATTTGTTAATGCTTTGTTCTGGTTCTCTATTAAAAGGAGGCCTTAATATCCCTTTGTTTCCTCATGGACCCCGCTGCCATGGGAGGGTAGGGCAAAAGATGTCATGCAAGTTCTTATCGCAAGCACATATGACTATATACGAAATACATGCCTACATTACATTGATGAATTGGAGCTCGTTCTGTGTCACTCTAGGTTGTGACTATTATATGATGAATGTCATCCAACACAATTATCCACCATTGATCCAATGCCTATGACTTTCGCATATTGATCTTGCTAAGTTACTAGTGTTGTTGATGCTGCTGTTACAATCACTATAAAATTGCTATTGTTACTGCTATCGTTAGTGTTGCTATTGTTACCACTGCTATCAAACTATCATACTATTGTGCTACGGATCACTCTGCTGCAGATATTTAGTTCTCCAGGTGTGGTTGAATTGACAACTCAACTACTAATACTTGCAAATATTCTTTGGCTCCCCTTGTGTCGAATCAATAAATTTGTGTTGAATACTCTACCCTCAAAAACTGTTGTGATCCCCTATACTTGTGGGTTATTAGTACCCCCCCATGTGTGGTTTTGGTAATTGATGACATTCTCTATGGACTAATGGTTGCCTTGAGTTATATTTGAAGGATTTGTCGATATGCATTTCTTGAAGTCCATGTGTTGGTTTCAAGGAGTTTATGACATGACAAGGTGTTATTCAAGGAATTATCCAAAGTTTGGTCATGTAGAAGTTATGATACAAGGTTGATCAATACTAAGTCAAAGAGTGAATCAAGTTGATCAACACGCAAAGTGTAGAAGATATATAGGAAGGGATCAAATGATCCCATGGAATTGTAAGCATTGTCCATTACGCTTTGTGTACTAACGCATGGTCTACATGAGAGTTCTATGTGGGGTTTGGTGTGTTTCCATGGGCTTGCGACAAGAGGAAGATATCACACAACCCATGGAGGATGACATCAAGTGGTGATCGTCATCAAGATTGCGGTGTGCAAGTTCAAGTGGAGCATCACAAAGAGATCATGCTTGATTCTTGCCATCCATTGTGGTGACAACGGACTTGTGAAGATGTGTTGAAGAGTGGCTCACCCATAGTGGAGTACGGGGGAGCAATCAACTAGTCTTCATTGAGCCAACGCAATCAAGAAAGGTGGTCCAACTTGAGGGAGTCAAGATCGTCATCATCTAGCTCAAGTGGACTTTGTGCAAGGCAAAGGTTTGCCCTTGATAGGTTTTCTATTTACCGGTCTCATGCTGGTTGTTGAGAGACCGGGTTATAGCATCGATTGTCGTACTATCAAGGGGGTCTCTCAAGTAAGTATCTTGATTGTATCTTTTGTAGAGAGATCAAACCATTGCTTCCTTGCATCATCTTTCTTGGTTCTTGTTTTGTGTTTCTCCTTGTGAGGTTTGGAGATTTCTGTCATCTTCATGACAAGCTCGAGTTCATAAAAAATGAAGTTCATATGCATCTTCTATGATGTTTTCGATGTTGGAGTTTTTGCCAGTTCTTCATTAATAGAGGTTCATAGTACTTGTCGTCATCTATCCAACAAGCTTGAGTTTGCTCAATTCAGAGCTCATATGCAGAAGTTGTGGCAGTTCTGGTTTTTCCTCCTCTGGCGGTTGTACCGCTTGCTCAAGCAGTTATACCACTGGACCAGTACTTCCGGCACAACCACCGCCCTAGGGGTGATTCCCTAGGGTTTGCGGTCCTCAGGCGTTGGGCGAGCGGTTGTACCGCTGCCTCCAGGCGGTTGTACCGCCTGATGCTTGGCAAACCCTAGGAATGTCGTGAGGCAGTTGTACCGGCCCAGTACCGTCCTACCACCGGATTAGGCTCTGTCGTGGGGCGGTACTTGGGCGGTGGTGGCCGTTTGTGCTGGTTAATTCGTTTTAACCGGTACTACCGGTGGTCCTAAGTGGTTGTACCGCTCAGGACTTAGCCACCACCAGTATTTGATCCCATCAGTTGTACCGGTCCAACACCACTCCAACTACCGGTCAGGGGTGACTCCCTATTGTTTTGGAGCGGTAGTAGGGTGGTGGTAGCTCGGTAGTTCCCGGATGGTTTCAGCCGACAGGTACTACTGGTGCAATTGCCGGTTGTACCGCCTGGTACTCTGCTTTAAGGGAAAACCCGCAAAAAGCTGCTGTACCGGTCCTTGGACCGGTTGTACCGCTCATGTGTTATTCTGCAACATAACGGGCAGATTCGTAGGGTCTTATAAAAGGGAGTCTTCTTCCCCAATGGACCTTATCCTTTGAGATTGTGTTTCTTCCCCATTGTTGACCTTCTTCGAGCTTGCTACCTCTCAATCCCTCCATGGATTCTTGCTAGTTTTTGGGGGAAAAGAGAGAGGAGATCTAGATCCACATTTCCACCAGTCACTTTCTCCTCTATGTGAGGGAAACCCTTTGGATCTAGATCTTGGAGTTCTTAGTGTTCTCCTTCTTGTTCTTTGATATGTCTCCATCGTATCTATAATTTTTTATTGTTTCATGCCATTATTCTACAACTTTCATATACTTTTGGCAACATTTTATATTAATTTTGGGACTAACATATTGATCCAGTGCCCAGTGCCAGTTCTGTTCGTTGCATGTTTTCTGTTTCGCAGAATACCCATATCAAACGAAGTCCAAACGCGATAAAAATTTACTGAGATTTATTTTGGAATATATATGGTTTTTGGGAAAAAAGAATCAATGCGAGATGATGCCCGAGGGGGCCACAAGCTCAGACAGCACGACCCCCTACCCTGGGCGTGCCGGGCAGGTTTGTGGGGCCCCTGTAAGGCGGTTGGTGCCCTTCTTTCGCCGCAGGAAATCAAATATCCAGATAAAAATCATGTTAAAATTCCAGCCCAATCAGAGTTACGGATCTCCGGAAATTTAAGAAACGGTGAAAGGATAGAAAACAGGAACGCGAAACAGAAGAGAAACACAGAGATAGATCCAATCTCAGAGGGCTCCTGCCCCCCGGGAGCCATGGGGACCAAGGACCAGAGGGGAAACTCTCCTCCCATCTAGGGGGAGGCCAAGAAATAAGAAGGAGGAGGGGGGCTCTCTCCCCGTCTCTCCCGGTGGCGCCAGAACACCGCCGGGGCAACCATCATGACGACCACCAACAACTTCGCCGCTGTCATCACCAACTCTCTCCCCCACTATGCAGCGGTGTAACACCTCTTCTCCCCTCTGTAATCTCTACTTAAACATGGTGCTTTATGACACATATTGTAATCCAATGATGTGTTTCCATCCTATGATATTTGAGTAGATTTCTTTTGTCCTATGGATTGATTGAGGATCAAGATTGGTTTGAGTTGTATGTTTTATTTTGGTGCTGTCCTATGGTGCCCTCCGTGTTGCGCAAGCATGTAGGATTACCTCTATAGGGTGTTGCAATACATTTATAATTCGCTTATAGTGGGTGGTGAGAGTGATAGAAGCTTATACCCGAGTAAGGGGGTTGTTGCGTATGCGAGTAAAGAGGACTTGTTACTTAATGCTATGGCTGGGTTTTACCTTAATGATCTTGACTGGTTGCGGACGCTTGCTATAGTTCCAAGCATAAGTGCATATGATCCACGTATGGAAAGTATGTTAGCTCATGCCTCTCCCTCATATAAAATTGCAGTAATGATTACCGGTCTAGTTTTCGATTGCCTAAGGACAAATCTTCCTCTAGTGTTGCAAAAAGCTTTCTACTAAAAAATTAACTTTTATTCTCGCTAAGTACTCCTAGTTTTATTCTTGCAAAGGTTCTAGCATTACACCTACAAAGTACTTCTAGTTTCATACTTGTTCTAGGTAAAGCGAATGTTAAGTATGCGTAGAGTTGTATTGGTGGTCGATAGAACTTGAAGGGAATATAAATCCTACCTTTAGCTCCTCGTTGGGTTCGACACTCTTATTTATCAAAAAAGTTACAATTGATCCCCTATACTTGTGGGTTACCAAAACCTTTTTCTGGCGCCGTTGCCGGGGAGCAATAGCATGGGGTGAATATTCTCTTGTGTGCTTGTTTGCTTTATCACTAAGTTGATTCTATTTTCTATTCTAAGTTGTTCACTATCTTTAGTTATGGATATGGAACATGAAATACCAAAAAAAAATAGTTGTACTTGCAACTCATGGAGATGGGGAACATCCTAAAACCCTCGATGCTCCTTATGTGGAAAATATTAAAGACTAGTTTGATAATCCTGAGAAAACCCCATTCAACTTGATAATGGGCGACACGTTGGATCAACGTGAATACTTTAGGGATTATCGATTGACTCAACAAGGGAAACTCTTATGGGATCAAATTAATTATTTGCAGTGGTATGCTTGGAATTTATGCTTGAGATATGATTATACTTGTTGCTCTAGGATGAAGGCTCCACACCTTTCCATTTCATGTTAATTTAATGATAATGAAACCTTGGCTTCTTATGCTAATGGTATATATGATTAGTATGATGTGGAACGAATAGAAGAATTTGTTGCTTTTAAGGGTGCTTGTGAAATTGAATATTTGTTTGAAAAGTATGAAGATTGTGATGATGTTGTTTACAGATCTAAAAATTATGTTATACTTAAATATTGCTATGAGAATTATAAATACAATACCAATATTGATGAGTTTATTGAGAAAGTCTCCGCTGTCCAAGAAGAGACTAATATTTTGCAGGAATCTATGGAAGAAGAAATTAATGACACTGTGAGCTCATTAGATGAAAAAGATGAGGAGGAGAGTGAAGAACAAAAGGATGAAGAGCAGATTAGCTACCCGTGCCCACCTTGTAATGAGAGTAACACTTCAACTCATACATTGTTTAATTTCCCTTCGTGCTTACCGAAGGATGAATGCTATGATGATTGCTATGATCCCTTGAATTCATTTGAAATATCCCTTTTTGACGAAATATATGCTTGCTATGCTTGTGGCCATGATGCCAATATGAATGATGCTTATGAAGATGAACTTATTATAGTTCCTTATGTTAAAAATAAAATTGTTGCTATTGCACCCACACATGATAGTCCTATTATCTTTTTGAATTCTCCTAACTACACTATATCGCAGAAGTTTGCTCTTATTAAGGATTATAATGATGGGTTGCATTTTACTACTACAAATGATGATTTTGATGAATATAATATGCATGTGTTTGCTGCTCCTACTTGCAATTATTATGAGAGAGGAACTACACCTCCACCTCTCTATGTTTCCAATACGATAAAACTGCAAGAAACTTTTATGCTATGTATCGGCCTTTACTTTGTGTGCACGAATTGTTCTTTTATGACATGCCGATGCATAGGAAGAGAGTTAGACTCTCTTGTTATGTGATATATGTTGCTTTGTGCTCACTACTAAATTACAAATCATTGTTAATTAAAATTGGCTCTGATATACCTTAGGATCCGAGTGGATCAATTACTTGAGCACTTTATGCCTAGCTTAATGGTTTTAAAGAAAGCACTGCCAGGTAGACAACCCGGAAGTTTTAGAGAGTCATTTTGTTCTGTTGTGTGCTTTTCAAAAGTTTAAAAACGAAAAATATAGAGGGAAACCTAAAACTTTTTCAAAAGAAAAGTGAAAGTGAGAAAGATGAATACTGTTGAAGTGGGGGACGTCCTTGAACTTTGTTCATGCCCATGGAAACTTTGTGAATTTTAATTACAGAAAATTTTCAACAAAAATAATTACCCCCTTGTACAAATCCATTGTATTATAAAAATAATGTGCCAAGATTAAATTGCTTGTTTGGTGTGTGCAGTGCAAAAACAGAAACTTTTGTTTTGTATTTGAATTTAAATTTTGTACTGGAACATGAAAAAATTCTGATATTTTTACACAGTAATGCTATGATTTTTTTCCTAATGTTTTCAAATTTTTTGAGTTACAGCAATATATCTACCATCTACACCTTTACAAACTGTCCTATTTTCACAGATTGCTGTTATAGTTTTGTTATTTGCTTATGTTTGAAATCTTCTTGAGCCCCATTGACTTGGGAGCCATAGAATTGTGATAGCATACAGTGGGTAATGTTTGATTATAATTACACAAGAATGTTATAGTAACGTGGCTTCAACTGCGTTGGTTTTTTCCCCAATGTGGAAGGGATGATGTAGTACAACTACGGTAGGTGTTTCCCTCAGTTATGAAACAAAGGTTATCGAACCAGTAGGAGAACCAAGCAACACTATGTAAACGGTACCTGCACACAAAGAACAAATCCTCGCAACCCGACGCATAAGAGGTGTTGTCAATCCCTCCTTAGTAAAAGATAGATTAAATAGTATGCGTTTGGATAAACAGATCTGAATAAAACACGAAAAAAAAGATGGAAATAAAAAGTGCAACAATGTATTTTTGGATTTTTGGAATAATAGATCTGAAAAGAAATGCGGCAAAAGATAGATCGGAAAGCAATATGATAAAAGATAGACCCGGGGGCCATAGATTTCACTAGTGGCTTCTCTCGAGAAAATAACATACGGTGGGTAGACAAATTACTGTTGGGCAATTGATAGAAGATCAAATAATCATGATGATATCCAGGCAATGATCATTATATAGGCATCACGTCCAAGATTAGTAGACCGACTCCTGGCTGCATCTACTACTATTACTCCACACATCGATCGCTATCCAGCATGCATCTAGTGTATTAAGTTCATGGAGAAACGGACTAATGCAATAAGAACGATGACATGATGTAGAGAAGATCTATTCATGTAGGAATAGACCCCATCTTTTAATCCCTAATAGCAATGATACATACGTGCCTCGCTACCCCTTCTGTCACTGGATGAGGACACCGTAAGATCGAACCCATCACAAAGCACCTCTTCCCATGGCAAGAAAAATCGATCTAGTTGTCCTAACCAAACCAAAGATTTGAAGAAGAAATATGAGGCTATAAGTAATCATGCATATAAGAGATAAAAGAAAACTCAAATAACTTTCATGGATAGAAACTGATCATAAACTCGATCTTCATCGGATCCCAACAAACACACGGCAGAAAGCCATTACATCAAATAGATCTCCAAGAGACCATTGTATTGAGAATCAAAGAGAGAGAGAAAGCCATCTACCTACTGCCTACAGACCCGTAGGTCTATGGTGGACTACTCACGCGTCATCGGAGAGGCACCAATGAGGATGATGAACCCCTCCGTGATGGTGTAGATTGGGTCTCGTGGTTCTGGAACTTGCGGCAGCTGGAATTGTGTTTCATCTGCTCCCTTAGGGTTTCTGGAATTTTGGAGGATTTATAGAGTGAAGAGGCGGTGGAGGAGACCCCCGTAGGCCCCACAACCCATCAGGGTGCGCCAGGGGCCTTTGGTGCGCCCTGGTGTCTTGTGGGCCCCACGGGCCTCCCCCTAGGTGCTTCCTTGGCTCCCAAGTTGTCTTCTGGTCCAAAAAAATCTCCAAAAAGTTTCATGGCATTTGTACTTCGTTTGGTATTGATATTCTGCGAAGTAAAAAACAAGCAAAAAACAGCAACTGGCACTGGGCACTATGTCAATAGGTTAGTCCCAAAAAATGATATAAAGTTGCTATAAAATGATTGTAAAACATCCAAGAATGATAATATAACAGCATGGAACAATAAAAAATTATAGATACATTGGAGACGTATCATATAGTAGTACATGATGGTATTTGATGTTATATGTACTAACCCCGCTAATAAAAAGTTCGGTTAAGTTTTGTGTGGAGTGTTCGAAGATCGAGGAGGTATCGATATGAGGAGAATAAGGAGAGGCAAGAGTTCAAGTTTGGGGATGCCCAAGGCACCCAAGTATATATTCAAGGAGACTCACGTGTTTAAGCTTGGGGATGCCCCGGAAGGCATGTCATCTTTCTTCGACAATTATCGGTATGTCTCGGTTTTTGTTTTGTTCACATGATATGCGTAAATTCTTGGAGCGTCGTGTGATTTTTTTTTCTTTTAATTATGCACCATGATGGTATGAGATAGTCCTTGGTTGATTTATAGAATGCTCTTTGCACTTCACTTATATCTTTTTAGTATGGCTTTATAGAATGCTTCATGTGCTTCACTTATATCTTTTTAGTATGGCTTTATAGAATGCTTCATGTGCTTCACTTATATCATTTGAAGTTTGGATGCCTGTTTGTCTACACATAGAAAACCATCATTTGTAGAATGCTCTTTTGCTTCACTTATAATTGTTAGAGTGTGGGCAATACTTTTGTATAAATAATTAAACTCTCATGCTTCACTTATATCTATTTAGAGAGTTAACAGGAATTGGTTATTAACATGGTTAGTCATAAAATCCTACATAAAACTTGTAGATCACCGAACATAATATGTTTGATTCCTTTCAATAATTTTGCGATATAGAGATGGTAATATGTGGGAGGTACTAGTGAATGATTGTGGTTTAGTAAGAATATTGGTGTTAATGTTTGTGATTCCCGAAGCATGCACGTATAGTCTCTCGTTATGCTAAGAAGTTGGAGCATGATTTATTATTGATTGTCCTCCTTACGAGTGGCGGTCAGGGATAAGCGATGGTCTTTTCCTACCAATTTGTCCCCCTAGGGGCATGCGTAGTAGTACTTTGCTTCGAGGGCTAATAAACTTTCGCAATAAGTATGTAAGTTCTTTACGACTAATGTGAGTCCATGCATTATACGCACTCTCCCCTTTCCGCAATTTGCTAGTTTCTTCGAGACCATGCATTGCCCTTTCTCACCTCGAGAGTTGCTGCAAACTTCGCCGTTGCATCCAAACCCCGTGATATGATATGCTCTATCACACATAAGCCTCCTTATATCTTCCTCAAAACAGCCACCATACCTACCTATCATGGCATTTCCATAGCCATTCCGAGATATATTGCCATGCAACTTCCACCGTCCCGTTATTATGACATACACCTTCATTGTCATATTGCTTTGCATGATCATATTGTTGGCATTCTGGGATACAGGGTACCCAGACTTGCCTACCTGCGGCCCAGGGTGTGGCACCTTCGACAGCCTGGTACGGCCCACCTCCAAGACTACCAAGACAAGACCCTCACGAGGGGCCAAGCCTCGTGAGGCAGACGACGCCAAAACCTCCAGAGGGAGCGGCCTCCCCAGGCTGCCTCCTGAGGAGCAGAGATTCCTATGCAGGTGCCCAAACCTCACGAGGTTGCGGTGACGCAAGCCATGACGACCAAGGCCACGCGGGTGCCAGCGGGCGCAGAGGAGACAGTTTCCTCTTTGGTGCTATGGAGGCAAACGCACGCGTGGGTTCCCGAGGACTTAAGCAAAGTTTTCCATTCGTGTGCAACGAGACCAAGACCACCAGGACGGTAGGACGGATGTCATCACCGAGCCCACCGCAGCGTCACGCAAGAAGCTTTGCTGGCGAAGACCACCTTTCGTCAGGATAAGATGTACTACTTGTCCCCTTTCAAATTGGCCGTTGTGGAATCCCTTCCCGCCTACGTTTTGGGAAGAGGACCAACGCCACTATAAATATAGGCTAGCCACCACCGTAGAGCAGGACGAACCCCCCGGGATCGGATCCTTTCCACCCTCACCAGAGCAGACCTCGTGAGGTTGTTCATCGCTTGTACTTGTTCATCCTCAGCCCCTCGTGAGGCAAACCACCACAAAGCAGGAGTAGGGTCTTACAACGCAAGGTGGCCTGAACCTGGGTAAACTGCCGTGTTCATCTTCTTCCTTGTTCCTCGAGCTAGGTCGTAGGGCGACGAGCTGGTTGGCTAGATAGGTTGAGTTCTTCGCACACGCCCTAGAGTTTGAACCTTTCTTGGGTCTGCGGAGCCTTGAATCCGACATTTGGCACGCCAGGTAGGGGTGTGTCGAAGCCTCTCTTCCACCATTCGCTCCGCCGCCGTTCTATCGTTCCTATGGCCGACGCTCGCCGTGTCCGTGCCGAGCGTCGGGCCGCTCACGTCGCCCAGACGGCTCCCACGGGCAACGGCGCTCCTCGCCGCTCTGCCTCCCTGGTGGCTAACGCCGCCACCGACCCTACTGCTCGTGGACAGCAGGACTCGTCACTACCACCGTCCATGCGGCGCGACGGCCGCACCGTGACCCCATCACCAACTCCGGCTGTGGCATCGTCTTCTCACGTTCGTCGCGGGCCGGCGAACACGCAGGCTACGCTGCTCATGGCGCGTGAGCTTCTGCGCTATCGTCCGGCCATCGGTGAGGCCCCTGCACCGTCCCGTTCGCCTCGTCCTCCGCCGTCCCTAGCGGGCGACGTGGCTCACAGTGCACCTCCCCCTCCTCCTCTGCACGGCGCGAACCCCGAGCCCAAGTGTGAGGCACCCCAGCGCGACCCGCCGCGTAGAGCGCCAGCGCGTGATGAAGAAAGCTGCCAGGTGGTGCAGCGGCCCTAAGAAGAGGGGCGCGTGCTCCCAGCGCCGCCGTGTCAAGACAGTGCGCCGCCAGAGGCGGTGGCATGCGGGCCCCAAGACCAAGCTCCTCCCATGTGACCAGCCCCTATGAGTGCGGCAGGCTGCCGTGCTTTCACCCCGGAGCTGTGCCGCGTCGTTTGGCCTGGCAAGTTCAAGCCAGATCTGCCTCCACGCTATGACGGCACCCCCTACCCCGCTGAGTTCCTCTAGCTCTATGAGCTGAGCATCGAGGCGGCAAATGGCAACGACAAGGTCATGGCAAACTGGTTCCCCATGGCCCTCAAGGATGGTGCGCGTTCTTGGCTCCTGAACCTCCCGGTGGGGTCGATCTCCTCCTGGGACGAGCTACGCGAGCACTTCATCGCCAACTTCCAGGGCACTCGGCCGCGGTCGAGAACTCAGATGGCGAGGGTGCCATCCTGCCTCCTGAGCCCATCTCCAAGAAGAAGAAGCAAATCCTCCCAAAGGGCCGTCAGGAGGCTGGGGCGCCCGACGGCCGCGCCTCAGGCCCCGAACCCTCTGCTGGGGCATCTTTCCCACTCACATAGGAAGGCGCGCCCGGCGCCCCTATCGGGTCAGGCTCAGGGGCTCTCATCTGGAGGGCCTCTGACCTGACCAGCGTCACGAGGCAGGCATTCGGGCACCACGTGGGGGCGTGCTTTGACACGCGCCTCCGTGAGCAAGGCGCAAGGCGCGGGGCGCCAGGCGCTCAGGAGTTCATCACCAAGGCAATCGAGGAGCTTCCGGAGGCGCGAGCCATGCGCGGCGAGCGGCGCCCCGCGCCATCCAGTGCAGTTGCCGCCCATGACATGGCTGGCGAACTGCGCGTCTGCATCAACATCCCAGGCCTCAACAGGGCAGCTTCGCAGGACCTCTTCTGGCCGTCCCGCGTCGGCCGGAACGGGGGCTACCCCTGCAGCTACGTCTGCATGCCGTTCGGCCTGCTGAACATGACCGCCTTGTACCAGCGCCTCATGCAGGGAGCCTTGGCGGCTCACGAGGCCAGGCGCCAAGCGGTCCTGACCGAGGAGGTGACGGACCCTCGCGAGTCCCCCGGACCTCCGGAGCCTCCCAGGGCTCAGGAGCCGGTCAGCTCGTGAGGAGCGATCTCTACAGTATGCGTCTTCAGCTACTTCAACGCTTCTACAACGATGGTGCCAGGTGACTTTTTGGTTTGTTCAACTGAGGGCATCCCTTGGGCTGCATCATCGTCAGGTAGAACTGGCTTTGCCTTCATGAGTTTCCTAAGTATCTCAACTGCCTGTCCGGTGCTTCGTCACTATGATGTCGCTGCGCCCTCGCGAATCCGCCTGCGACCGCCTCATGATTAAGGACTGGCACGGCGTCTGTGCTCGGGTTCGTCCCTGCAGCGTCGACAAACCCAAGCGACCGAGCTCTGTCCCGCGGGCCAGCTCCCGTGCGCGTCACCTCCCGTGGTCCTTGGTGCCTTGTACTCGCATGAGCTAATCTCGTGTGGGCAAGTGCGGGCGCACGGCCCGGTTCGTACAACCGTAGTTCGGCGCTTCGCCGCAGCGGGAGCCGTGCGCCGGCTGTTTTTCTTTGGGATCATTGCATGAGAAGACTTGGCACGGCATCTGTGCTTGGGTCCGTCTCTGCAGCGTCGATAAAACCAATGGCTGAGCTCTGTCTGGTGGGCCAGCCCCGTTCATGTCACCTCTTGGGGTCATTGGTGTCCGACCTTCTCATGCGATAACCTCCGGAAGGGCATTCGGCGCAGGACCCCCCATCGCCCCGCAAGTTTCTTATGCGCGCCCCGCGCTGCAAAAATCAGGCGCAACCCGCCTTGAGGTAGGGCCTCGTCAGTCCCGCGCTGGCTCATGAGTGCCCAGATACACCTCCTCTAGTTCTGTCATGCTAGCCACGCGTACGAACGGGGCTGTACACGCCCCGGAGTCTCCCCCAGCGGGAACTCCCACCCACGTACCAGTGGAAGCCCCATGCTCCGCGCTGGCGATGACACAGTCGAGGAGCGACTATGCCCACGATAAAGTGGAAGCACCATGCTCTGCACTGGTGAATAAACAGCTGAGGGTGCCCTCGCGGCCGCACCAACCTTAGGATAGCCTCTCGGCTCTACGATCGGCAACACCCCACAGCTTCCCCCTTGGGAGGATCACGCGAGGGGGCTGGACACGGGGGCTGTGCTTAGGCCCCGCCTGGCACACGCTACCCTACCAGGTCCGGATACTTGGTCTTCTCGCGTTCCCCCCAGGTGAAAGCTAGTGGTCAAAAGTTTGAGGGCTGCTCGCACGTCAAGGGGGACCTCCTAAGCATCGCGACTCAGGGGCCTCTCTAGTCACGTAGCCCCTCCCCCCTTGGTGTCGTCCTGGTGATCCGGAGGCCCCAACGGCGGTCAAGGTATGCACGGGGCTGGGCCCTACCGACGCAGAGCGCGAAGTCCTACACCCCGGCGTCCATGTTTCCTTCATGAGGGCTGCTCGCACGTCAAGGGGGACCTCCTAAGCATCGTGACTCAGGGGCCTCACTAGTCACATAGCCCCTCGCCCCTTGGTGTCGTCCTGGTGATCCGGACGCCCCAACGGCGGTCGAGGTATGCGCGGAGCTGGGCCCTACCGAGGCAGAGCACAAAAGCAAGCACGAAGGAAACATGGCGCAATAAGGAAACCACGGGGTCCTAATGATTATTACAAGCACAGATTGTTCCACAAGCTTAAATAGAAGTCTTACGCCTCCACGAGGAACGGTAAATGTTGTAGGGTAAAACTAAGAAGGAACACCACTGCCGCCACCTGCCCCGCTAGTTGGAAGCCCCTCGTCGACAACGCTGCCATCGTTCTCACTGCTTTCAACTTCTGCTGCTAGAGCCTCAGAGATGGGAACCTCCGGAGGCAGGATCATGAGCAGCTTCGCCAACACCTAGCCACCGTGGAAGGATACCGTGCTACGTGCCATGGGGCGCAACCCCTCCTAGGTACCCCTCAGAGCCAGCCACTCTTTTCTCGCGCAAGTCGCTTGCACGTTAAAGGGGGGCCCTTGAGCACTATGCCTCAGGGGCTCCTACCGGCTCTAGAGCCCTCACCCCTTGGCCTTGACCACGGCATTGCGACCTGGCATACCAGCGGCGGCCGAGCCTCGCTCGAGAGCCGGGTCCCGAGGACGTAGAGCACCCTGACAAGCGGGAGAGATGGAGTCGGTAGGAGCCCTGCGGGGGAGGGGGCGCCATTAGGAGAAGGGCGCAGCCTAACGTCACACAAGAAGCTCGCCCTCGTGACAAGGAGACCGTGCAGGCTCGCCAAGATAAGTCACCTCACACGCATAGGCGTGGACCCCATTACCAGCATTTTCGCCTCATGCGATTTTGTTCGAGCAAGGAAAACTTCCCTCTTAGTCTTTCGGGAGCTCCTTGCCCGCTAAAGGGGACCTCCTGAGCACCGTGCCTCGGGGATCTTACCAAACCATGGGCCGCTCGCCTCCTGGCCTTGACCACGGCATCGCGACTTGGCATACCAGTGACGGCTGAAGCTTGCCTGGGGACTGGGTCCTGTCGGCGTAGAGCACTAAGCTACCGCGAGAGTAAAAGGGGGGAACCGAGCCCGAGCGAGAGACGCAAGCACAACATAAGTTGGGGGCACAAGCATTAAGGCAAAAGTGTCATGATCTTTACACACCCCCGCGGGGCCCTTCATGACTTTTGCGCGGGAATGAAACGAAAGGAAAGGACCTCCTGAGGATCGCGACCCAGGCAGTGTCGCCCATGACGCCTGGCCGGCGCCATTCCTCCCTCAAGCCCGAGCGTGGCGGCGCGGCGGGTCATAGCTGTCGTCGTAGCTTAAGCTGGGTTTGGAGGAGGCGTCACTGCTGCTGGAGGAATCGCGGACAAGGCCAAGGGCAAGTTCACCGTGAGGGGTCTCGCCGATTTGTCGGCCTGTAAGGGGGTCGCCGTCTCGATCGCCTCCCCTGGGGCAGCACTCCAGACATTGACCGTCCTCTCCGAAGACCTTGAAGAAGAGCGTCAATGCCCCATCAAGCGCCACGCGTCAGCCTGGCCCGCAGGCTATTGGGGCACGCGGCGCTTCGCCCTTGCCCTTTGGCTTCTCCTCGAAGCCAAGTTCGAGCGCGCCTTGGGGCCAGGGGCTACTTTCGGCATTCTGGGAACCAGGGTACCCAGACTTGCTTGCCTGTGGCCCATGGCATGGCACCTTCGACGTCTTGGTATGGCCCACCTCAAAGACTACCAAGACAAGACCCTCGCGAGGGGCCAAGCCTTGCGAGGCAGTCGACACCAAGACCTCCCGAGGGAGCGGCCTTCCCAGGCTGCCTTCTGAGGAGCGGAGATTCCTATGCAGGTGCCCAAACCTCAAGAGGTTGCGGTGACGCAAGCCATGACGACCAAGGCCAGGCAGGCGCCAGCGGGCGCAGAGGAGACAGTTTCCTCTTTGGTGCTAAGGAGGCAAGCGCAGGCGTGGGTTCCCGAGGACTCAGGCAAAGGTTTCCATTCCTATGCAATGAGACCAAGACCACCAGGACGGATGTCATCACCGAGCCCACCGCAGCGTCACACCAGAAGCTTTGCAGGCGAAGATCACCTTTCGTCAGGATAAGATGTACTACTTGTCCCCTTTCAAATTGGCCGTTGTGGAATCCCTTCCCGCCTACGTTTTGGGAAGAGGACCAAGGCCACTATAAATATAGGCTAGCCACCACCGTAGAGCAGTACGAAGCCCCCGGGATCGGATCCTTTCCACCCTCACCAGAGCAGACCTCGCGAGGTTGTTAATCCCTTGTACTTGTTCATTCTTAGCCCCTCGTGAGGCAAACCACCACAAAGCAGGAGTAGGGTCTTACAACGCAAGGTGGCCTGAACCTGGGTAAACTGCCGTGTTCATCTTCTTCCTTGTTCCTCAAGCTAGGCCATAGTGTGACGACCAGGTTGGCTAGATAGGTTGAGTTCTTCGCACATGCCCCAGAGTTCGAACCTTTCTTGGATCTGCGGAGCCCTGAATCCGACACATATAGCTGACATAGTATTTGTGGCTCAGCCACCGTTCATTATTATCATACATGTTACGCTAGTATCATTGCACATCCTAGTACACTACCAGAGGCATTCATATAGAGTCATATGTTTCAGTTTTATCGAGTTGTAATATTGAGTTGTAAGTAGATAAAAGTGTGATGATCATCATTATTAGAGCATTGTCCCAGTGAGGAAAGGATGATGGAGACTATGATTCCCCCACAAGTCCGGATGAGACTCCGGACGAAAAAAAGAAGCCAAAATGAGCCCAACAAAAAAAGGAAAAAAAGAGAAAACAAAAAAAGAGAAAAAAGAGAAAACAAAAAAATGAGAGAAAAAGAGAGAAGGGGCAATGTTACTATCCTTTTACCACACTTGTGCTTCAGAGTAGCACCATGTTTTTCATATAGAGAGTCTCATATGTAGTCACTTTCATATAACTAGTGGGAATTTTTCATTATAGAACTTGGCTTGTATATTCCGATGATGGGCTTCGTCAAATACCCGAGGTCTTCATGAGCAAGCAAGTTGGATGCACACCCACTTAGTTTTTAGTTTGAGCTTTCATACACTTATAGCTCTCAGTGCATCCTTTGCATGGCAATCTCTACTCCTTGCATTGACATCAATTGACGGGCATCTCCATAGCCCGTTGATTAGCCTCGTCGATGTGAGACTTTCTCCTTTTTTGTCTTCTTCATATTATCTCTACCACCATACTCTATTCCACCCATAGTGCTATATCCATGTCTTGCGCTCATGTATTGCATGGGGGATGAAAAAGCTGAAACGCATTAAAAAGTATGAACCAATTGCTCGGCTTGTCATCGAGGTTGTGCATGATAAATATTTTGTGTTAAGAATATGGAGCATGACAAGGCTGTATGATTTTGTAGGGATAGCATTCTTTAGCATTTTTATTCTGAAAGGCATGATTGTTTGTTGGGATGCCTGAGTAATGATGTCTTTATATCAAATTATAGACTATTGCTTTGAATCACTCCTGTCTTAATATTGATGTCATGATTAGATTATATGATCAAGATTATGCTAGGTAGCATTCCAAATCAAAAATTATTTTCTTTTTATCATTTAACTACTCAAGGATGAGTAGTAATTAAGCTTGGAGATGTTGATACGTCTCCATCATATCTATAGTTTTTGATTGTTTCATGCCATTATTCTACAACTTTCATATACTTTTGGCAACATTTTATATTATTTTGGGGACCAACATATTGATCCAGTGCCCAGTGCCAGTACCTATTTGTTGCATGTTTTTTGTTTCACAGAATACCCATATCAAACTAAGTCCAAAAACGATAAAAATTTATGGACATTTATTTTGGAATGTGATTTTTCAGAAAAAGAATCAAAGCGAGACGATGCTCGAGGGGGCCACAAGCTTAGACGGCGCGCCCCTACCCTTTGCACGCCGGGCAGGCTTGTGGGGCCCCTGTAAGGTGGTTGGTGCCCTTCTTTCACCGCAGCAAAGCTATTATATGGATAAAAATCGTGTTAAAATTTCAGCCCAATCGGAGTTACGAATCTCAGGGAATTTAAGAAACGGTGAAGGGCGAGAAAACAGGAACGCGAAACAGAAGAGAAACTGGGAGATAGATCCAATCTCGAAGTGCTCCTACTCTCTGGGAGACTTGGAGACCAAGGAGCAAAGGGGAAACTCTCCTCCCATCTAGGGTGGATGCCAAGTAATAAGAAGAAGGAGGGGGGCTCTCTCCTCCTCTCTCCCAGTGGCGCCGGAACGCTGCTGGGGCAACCATCGCGACAACGATCTACACCAACAACTTCACCGTCGTCATCACAAACTCTTTCCCCCTCTATGCAGCAGTGTAACACCTGTTCTCCTTGCTATAATCTCTACTTAAACATGGTGCTTTATGCCACATATTATTATCCAATGATGTGTTGCAATCCTATGATGTTTGAGTAGATTTCTTTTGTCCTATGGGTTGATTGATGATCATGATTAGTTTGAGTTGTATGTTTTATTTTGGTGTTGTCCTATGGTGCCCTCCATGTCACGCAAGCGTGTGGGATTACCTCTGTAGGGTCTTGCAATATGTTCATAATTCGCTTATAGTGTGTGGCGAGGGGTTGTTGCATATGAGAGTAAGGAGGACTTGTTACTTAATGTTATGGTTGGGTTTTGCCTTAATGATCTTCAGTAGTTGCGGACGCTTGCTAGAGTTCCAATCATAAGCGCATATGATCCAATTACGGAAAGTATGTTAGCTCATGCCTCTCCCTCATATAAAATTGTAGTAATGATTACCGGTCCAGTTATCGATTGCCTAGGGACATATCTTTCTCTTGTGTTACAAAAAGCTTTCTACTAAAAAATTAACTTTTATTCTCGCTAAGTACTCCTAGTTTTATTCTTGAAAAGTAGTTCTAGCATTACACTTACAAAGTACTTCTAGTTTCATACTTGTTCTAGGTAAAGCGAACGTTAAGTGTGCGTAGAGTTGTATTGATGGTCGATAGAACTTGAAAGGAATATAAATCCTACCTTTAGCTCCTCGTTGGGTTCGACACTCTTATTTATGGAAAAAGATACAATTGATCCCCTATACTTGTGGTTATCATTCTTCCTCTCATATTCCTCCATAGCGTTCGTTGCGTTGGTGGGATTTGAGAGTGAGGGACTTGGGCACTCCGTGTGCCCTTGCCATTGCATTTGGTGCATAGGTTTGAGTTCTCCATGGTGATACGTGGAAGTGAAGGTGAGAAGCTTATTACTCTTGGGTGTTTGGGCACCCTAAATCTTGTTCCTCTTGGGTGCTTTGGTTCCCTAGATGGTTGGTGTCGCGGAGCTCAATCATTGTGGTGGAAAGCTCCGGGACAAGCTTCCGGGTCTCCAATTAAGTTGTGGAGATTGCCCCGAGTGATTTGTACGGGTTCCGCTGACCGCCCCCAAGGGTAGCCAAAGTGTACGGGTTCGGTGACCGCCCCCAAGGGTTGCCATTTGTACGGGTTCGGTGACCGCCCTCAAGGGTCCCTTAGTAGAATCACGGCATCTTGCATTGCGCGAGGGCATGAGGAGATTATGGTGGACCTAGTGGCATCTTGGGGATCATTGTGCCTCCACACCGCTCCCAATGGAGATTAGCATCCGCAAGGGTGTGAACTTCGGGATACATCCTCGTCTCCACATGCCTTGGTTATCTCTTACACGAGCCCTTTACTTATGCACTTTACTTTGTGATAGCCTTAATGTTTCATGATATATACCTTACTATCACTTAGATGTTTATCTTGCTTAGCATAAGTTGTTGGTGCACATAGGTGAGCCTAGTTGTTGTAGGTTTTGCGCTTGACAAATTAAACGCTTGTTTTATTCCGCATTTGTTCAAGCCTAAACCGTAATTATTTTAATGCACCCATTCACCCCCCCCCCTCTAGGCGACATCCACGATCTTTCACCACTGCTACAAGCCTGGCCTTCTCGCTTCCGGTCTTCTTAGGCCCTTGAACATCCTGGATGTCAAGCACCCCCTCACGCATCTAAATTTATTGAGGGTGTTTCATCACCTCCGGAAGGTAAGGGTTGATGATCTTCTCATAGAACTTGTCCTTGGATGAGCTTGGAGACGCCATGGCAATCTAGATCTGTCAGAAAAACAGCCCGAAACAAGAATAGAGGAGAATCTTGTGATACGGTGGTCAAAACATCCGAGAGTATATAATGAATTTTCCCGTGCAGGACAAGTAATATGGAAGAAAGACCGAGTCCGAAAAGTCCACGAGGGAGCCACAAGCTCGGGAAGCGCGCCCAGGGGGTAGGGCGCGCCCCCAAGCTTGTCGCTTCCTGGTGCACTTTCCCGATTGTTTATTATTTCTTAATTTTTTATATATTCCGAAACAAACAAAAGGTACATTTATGGAACTTTTGGAGTTGGTTTACTTACCGTACCATGTATCTACTCCTTTTGAGGGTTATGGAGCATTCTGGAAGGTTTCTTCTATGTGCTCCTCCGGTGTCATTACTTGAAAAACATTAATTTCAACATTAATGGGCATACCTCAGATATAATGTTTAATTCTTTGCCCATTAACCACTCTCGGATTAGTGCCCTCGGCATTGTTGATCTTAATAGCTCCGGAACGATAAAATTCTTCGACGATATATGACTCTTCCAATCTGAAATGAGAGTTGTACAAAAGAATTTGATCACCTACTTTAAATTCTCATTTTTGGATTCTCTTGTCATGCCATCTTTTAACTTTTTCTTTAAACAACTTGGCATTTTCATAGGCTTGTGTTCTCCATTCATCTAATGAGCTAATATCAAATAACCTCTTTTCACCGGCAAGTTTGAAATCATAATTGAGTTCTTTAATTACCCAATAAGCCATCTGACTCAAGAGGTAAATCACATGCTTTTCCATAGACCATTTTATATGGAGACATTCCCATAGGATTTTTGTAAGCAAATCTACAAGCCCGTAATGCATCATCAAGTTTCTTAGACCAATTCTTTCTAGATCTATTAACGGTATTTTGCAAGATTAACTTTATTTCTCTATTGCTCAATTCAACTTGAACACTAGACTGAGGATGATAAGGTGATACAATTCTATGGTTAACATCATATTTAGCAAGAAGCTTATGGAATGCACCATGAATAAAAAGTGAACAACAGTCAGTCATTAAATAGCTAGGGACTCCAAACCTTGGAAAAATAACTTCTTTAAGCATTTTAGTAGAAATGTTATGATCAGCACTACTAGTTGGAACAGCTTCTACCCACTTAGTAATGTAATCAACAACAATATGAGTATATCCATTACAGGAAGGAAAAGGTCCCATATAATCAAAACCCCATACATCAAATGGTTCAATAACAAGTGAATAATTCATAGGCATTTCCTGGTGTTTACCAATATTACCAATTATTTGACATTCATCACAAGATAATATAAACTTACGTGCATCCTTGAAGAGAGTAGGCCAATAAAAATCTGATTGTAATACATTATATGCGGTTCTATCTCCAGCATGGTGTCCTCCGTATGCCTCGGAGTGACACTTCTGTAGAATGTGTTCCTGTTCATGCTCAGGTACAAAATGTCTAATAACACCATCTACTCCTTTATATAGATGTGGGTCATCCCAAAAGTAATGTCTTAAATCAAAGAACTTTTTTTTGTTGGTACGTGAAACTAGGTGGTATTTATTTAGCAACAATGTAATTAGCACAGTCTGCATACCAAGGAGTATTACGAGAAGCATTTATAATAGCTAATTGCTCATTAGGAAAACTATCATCAATATGCAGTGGCTCATCAAGAACATTTTCCATCCTAGACAAGTTATCTGCTACATGATTCTCAGCTCTCTTTCTATCAATAATATGCAAGTCAAACTCTTGCAATAATAAAACCCACCTAATTAGTCTAGGTTTAGCATCTTTCTTTTCCATAAGATATTTAATAGCAGCATGATCAGTGTGAATAGTAACTTTGGAATAAACAATATAAGGTCTAAACTTATCACATGCAAACACAGTTGCTAAAAATTATTTCTCAGTAGTAGCATAATTTCTTTGAGCACTGTCTAGAGTCTTACTAGCATAACGAATAACATTTAATTTCTTATCAACTCTTTGTCCTAGGATAGCACAAATATCATAATCACTAGCATCACACATAATTTCAAATGGTAAGTTCCAATTAGGTGGTTGAACAATAGGTGCAGAAATCAACGATTTCTTAAGTATTTCAAAGGTTTCTACACAATCATCATGAAAAACAAATGGAACATCTTTTTGAAGGAGATTAGTTAGTGGCCTAGAAATCTTTAATGAATCTTCTATAGAAATCATTATGACCAAGGAAACGTCTTATACCTTTAATATCTTTTGGATATGGCATTTTCTCAATTGCATCAACTTTAGCTTTATCTACTTCAATACCTCATTCAGACATTTTATGCCCAAGTACTATACCTTCATTCACCATAAAGTGGCACTTCTCCCAATTCAAGACAAGATTAGTTTCTTCACATCTCTGCAAAACTCGATCAAAGTTGCTTAAGCAATCATGAAAAGAAGTCTCGTAAATGGAAAAATCATCCATGAATACCTCAACAATCTTTTCATAAAAGTAAGAGAATATAGCAGTCATACATCTTTGAAAGGTAGCAGGTGCATTGCATAAACCAAAAGACATACTTCTATAAGCATAAGTTCCAAAAGGACAAGTAAAAGTAGTTTACTCTTGATCTTCTTTTGACACAGGTATGTGAGAAACCCAGAATATCCATCAAGGAAACAAAAGTGTGTGTGCTTAGACAATCTTTCTAACATTTGATCCATAAAATGCAAGGGGTAATGATCTTTTCTAGTAGCTTTATTTAATTTCCTGAAATCAATTACCATCCTATAACCGGTTACAATTCTTTGTGGGATGAGTTCATTTTTATCATTAGGAACAACAGTAATACCTCCTTTCTTAGGAACACAATGAATAGGACTTACCCATCTACTATCAGCTATGGGATAAATTATGCCCGCCTCTAGAAGCTTTAATATTTCAGTCCTGACCACTTCTTTCATTTTAGGATTCAGACGTCATTGATGATCAACAACTACTTTAGCATCTGGCTCCATATTAATCTTGTGCTGACATAGAGTGGCACTAATGCCCTTAAGATCGGAGTATATCCAATAGCAGCACGGTGGTTTTTTAGAGTTTTGAGTAATCTCTTTTCTTCATGCTCTGAAAGGTTAGCACTGATAATAACAGGATATATCTTCTTTTCATCAGATAAGCATATTTTAATGTATCAGGTAGTTTCTTTAATTCAAACACGGGAACACCCTTAGGTGGAAGAGGATCTCCCACAGTGTCAACGGGCAAATTATGTTTATGGATGGGTGCTTGTTTAAAGAATATCTCATCTATTTCATTTCTTTCATTCATATGCATATCATTTTCATGGTCTAGCAAATATTGTTCTAATGGATCAGTAGGAGGTACGGTAATAGAAGCAAGACCAATAATTTCATCTTTACTAGATAATTCTTTATCATGCAGTTGTCTACAAAACTTAGAGAAATTAAACTCATGAGATATATCACCAAAATTAACACTGACTGTTTCCCTATTGCAATCAATCTTAGCATTAACTATATTCAGGAAAGGTCTACCAAATATAATGGGACAAAAATCATCTTGTGGAGAACCAAGAACTACAAAATCTGTAGGGTACTTGATCTTACCACACAAGGATTCAACATCTCTAACAATCCCAAGTGGTGAAATAGTATCTCTATTTGCAAGCTTAATAGTAACATCGATGTCCTCTAACTCAGCAGGTGCAATATCATTCATAATCTCTTGATATAGAGTAAAAGGAATAGCACTCACAGTAGCACCCAAATCACATAAACCATGATAAAAATGATCTCCTATTTTAACAGAAACAACAGGCATGCCAACAACAGGTTTATTATTATCTTTAGTATCAGGCTTACCAATCCTAGTGGCTTCAGCACAGAAGTAAATAACATGCCCATCAATATTATCAACCAAGAAATATTTAACCATAGCAATATTAGGTTCCACACTTATTTGTTCAGAGGGTATAGGTGTTCTAATGTAACTTATATTAACCACAGTTGAAACTTTAGCATGTTCCTTAATCCTAACAAGGAAAGGAGGCTTCTCAATATAAGTAGTAGGGACAACTGGATCAACATTATAAATAATAGTTTCATCTTTAACTTTAACAGGTTCCTCTAACAATTCTTCAATAGGTGGATGATATTTAAACCACTTCTCCTTAGGGAGATTAACATGAGTAGCAAATAATTCATAAAAGGAAGCTACTATCTTAGAGTCAAGTCCATATTTAGTACTAAACTTATGTAAAGCATCAGTTTCCATAAAAGATTTAACACAATCAAACTCAAGTTTTATACCTGACCTATTAACTTTGTCGAGTTCCCAGTCTTCAGAGTTGCATTTAATTCTTTCCAGAAGACCCCATTTGAATTCAATGATTTTCTTCATAAAGGAACCAGTAGAAGAAGAATCGAGCATGGATTGATCATTATGAGAAAGCTGAGCATAATAATATTGTATAATAATTTCTCTTGGGAGCTCATGATTGGGGCATGTGTACATCATGTACTTAAGCCTCCCCCAATATTGAGCAATACTTTCTCCTTCACGAGGCCAAAAATTATATATATAATTCCGATCATGATGAACCAGATGCATAGGATAAAACTTCGAACGAAATTCCAATTTCAATCGGTTCCAATCCCACGTATCAATATCATCCAATAGCCTATACCATGTCAATGCCTTTCCCTCCAAAAATAAAGGGAAAACCTTCTTCTTAACTCCATTCTCGGATAAACCTGCAAGCTTAAACAATCCACAAATTTCTTCCACATAGCTTAAATGCATATTAGGATGTACTGTTCCATCTCCTGCATAAGGATTAGATAGCAGTTTCTCTAACATACCCGAAGTAATCTCATAATAAATATTTTTAGGAGGTTTAGTAGGTTGAGGGGCAACTCTTAGTGCTTCCGGTCGAGGTGAAGATAGCCTGAACAAACCCCTCAAAGATTACTTTCCATAGTAACAAGTGACAGAAAATTTCAGCACATAATATAAGTGTTTTCTTACCAAATTCCAGTTAACAAAGGCGCTTCACTACCGGTAACAGCGCCAGAAAAAAGAGTCTTTATGACCCTCAAGTATCGGGGATCAATCATAGTCCTTTCGATAAGTAAGAGTATCGAACCCAACGAGGAGCAGAAGGAAATGACAAGCCGTTTTCAGTAAGGTATTCTCTGCAAGTGTTGTAAGTAACAGTGATAGATTGTTTTGTAGTAAGGTATTTCGTCATGGGTAACAAGTAACAATAGTAGCAAAGGTGCAGCAAAGTAGCCCAATCCTTTTTATAGAAAAGAAAAGGTCAGAAAGTTCTTTATAACAAGCAAATTGTTCTTGAGGACACATGGGAATTATCATCTAGTCACTTTCATCATGTTTGTTTGATTCGCGTTCGCTACATTGATAATTTGATATGTGGGTGGACCGGTGCTTGGGTGTTGTTCTTACTTGAACAAGCATCCCACTTATGATTACCCCCTCTCGCAAGCATCCGCAACTATGAAATAAGAATTAAGATAAATCTAACCATAGCATGAAACATATGGATCCAAATCAGCCCCTTATGGAATAACGCATAAACTAGGGTTTAAGCTTCTGTCACTCTAGCAACCCATCATCGACTTATTACTCCACAATGCCTTCCCGTAGGCCCAACTATGGTGAAGTGTCACATAGTCGACGTTCACATGACACCACTAAAGGAAGCAACAACATACATATCATCAAAATATCGAACGAATAGCAAATTCATATGATTACTTATAACCAGACTTCTCCCATGTCCTCAAGAACAAAAGTAACTACTCACAAATCATATTCATGTTCAAGATCAGAGGGGTGTTGAATATCATTAAGGATCTGAACATATAATCTTCCACCAAATAAACCAACTAGAATCAACTACAAGATGTAATCAACACTACTAGCAACTCACAGGTACCAATATGAGGTTTTGGGACAAAGATTGAATATAAGAGATGAACTAGGGTTTGAGATGAGATGGTGTTGGTGAAGATGTTGATGAAGATTGGTCCTAGCACAATGAGAAGGATCGTTGGTGATGTCGATGACTTCGATTTCCTCCTCCTGGAGGGAAGTGTCCCTGGCGGAATCGCTCCGCTGGAGAGCAAAAGTGCTCCTGCCCATGTTCCGCCTCGAGACGGCGGCGCTTCATCCCAAAAGTCTTCTTCTGAATTTTTTCTAGGGAAAATGGCATCATATAGGGTAAGATGGGCCCCGTAGGCCTGCCAGGGCCCCCACAAGATCGGGGGCACGCCTAGGGGGGTAGGGAGCGCCCCCAGGCTTGTGGCTTCCTGGTGGCTCCACTTCTGATAATTCTTTCGCTAATGATTTTTATATATTCCAAAATAATTCTCTATAAATTATCAGGTCATTTGGAGTTGTGTAGAATAGCTATCTCTGTTGTAGCCATTTTTGGTCAAAAATTTCAGCTGCCGGCAATCTCCCTCTTCATGTGAAACTTGCAATATAAGAGAGAAAAGGCATAAGATTTGCCTCATAAAATGAAATAACAATCCAAAACTCAATAAATAACAGTAGGAAAATAGGATACAAAATGGATGCACCATACACTTATAGCTCTAGTGCATCCGTTGCATGCCAATCCCTACTCCTCGCATTGATATCAATTGATGGGCATCTCCATTGCCTTTTGATCAGCTAAGTTGATGCGAGACTTTCTTCCTTTTTAACTTCCCCTATATATCTCTACCACCAAATTCTATTCCACCCGTAGTGCTAATCTCCATGACTCACGATCATGTATTGAGTGGAGTTGAAAATGCTGAAGCCCGTTAAAAAGTATGATCCAATTGCCTGGTTTGACACCGGGGTGCTCATGATTTATATTCATGTAGTGAAGGCGGAGTCATGCCATGCTTACATAATTCAATGAGTAGGGATAATATTCATTGAGCATTGTATATTTTGAAAAAAGTAATGATTATGTTCTTGTATTCATGGATATTATTATGTTGATATCAGTTACTTCATTGTTTCTCAATATTTATATAGTAAAGAGATTACATGATAGATATGTTAGGTAGCATTCAACATCAAAAATTCTGTTTTTATCATTTACCTACTCGAGGAAGAGCAGGAATTAAGCTTGGGGATGCTGACACGTCTCCAACGTATCTATAATTTTTGATTGTTTCATGCTATTATATTATCAATCTTGGATGCTTTATATGCAATTTTATATCATTTTTGGGAACTAACCTATTAACTCAGTGCCCAGTGCTAGTTCCTGTTTTCTGAATGTTTTTCATTTTTCAGGAAATCAATACCAAATGAAGTCCAAACACGATGAAACTTTACGGTGATTTTTTCTGGACCAGAAGGGACCCTAGAAACTTCGGGAGGAGGCCAGAAGATGTGCATGAGGCCCTAAGCTTGTGGGCCCCACGTAATTCCTTTTGAGCTAATTCCACTTCTATAAATTCCCATAAATCCCAAAACCAACAGAGAGCCACCCGAGACAATTTTTCCTCCGCCGCAAGCTTCTGTTCTTCCGCGATCTCAGCTGGAGGCCTTTTTTGGTACTTCGCCGGAGGGGAACCGATCATGGAGGTCTTCTACATCATCCTTGCTTCCCTTCCATTGATGTGTGAGTAGTCTACCACAGACCTATGGGTCCATAGTTGTTGGGGATATGCCCCACGGAATGACCCGGCCAGGAGTATGACTCGGTCATCTTCTGGCACCTCGTAGAAGATTGAGTTGTCCGGGCCGTGGTAAGCCATGAGAACCCAGGCCCGGGAAGCGGCTTAGGAAAGATGCTAGGGCCTAGTATTTGGCATGCCGGATTGACAAGGAAGTTGTAGGGAATTTCCCTTACTTGAAGAACAAGATGAATAGGAAATAGACTAAGACACGGGTCGTAGTATGACCTGGATTCTGTTTTAACCTTAGGGCCTCGACCTGTATATAAAGGGGAGCCCCTGAGGTAGGGAAGGTTAAGTTACAAGCTCTCGAGTAGTAGGTTAGCCAAGTCGCACCCTTGTAATCGAGATCTAAAGCAATAATCAATCAAGCAGGAAGTAGGCTATTACCTCCACCGTGAGGGGGCAAACCTGGGTAAACCAGTGTCTCTCGATTCTGATCAACCCCATGCAAGCTACTACCTAGCTGCGATGGCCTCATGACTATGTCCTTTTTTGAGGACATCTATCGTGACAAAACCACGACAGTTGGTGCCCATCATGGGGACCGTGCATGGTGGTGTTGAGTTCTTGGAGGGAGCTCACCCAGGGATCGAGGGATATGTGATCGGCCGGATGACCAAGAGGTATCGCGACAAGCTCTACATCAATGATTCAGGTTGGGGCCCCGAGGCCGACTCGATTGAGTACGAGTACCGGGCCCCCTTCGGCAAGATCCACGTCTTCAGCGGCAAAATCGGCGAATCAGGACCCTGAGCGGGACATCTGCACTGACATCGTCGAGCCGGCTCGGTGCACGCGACCCGCCCGGGCTCAAGCCGGCCGGAGTCACATCTTCATCGGCTTCACCCAAGGAGTCGATCTTGCGGATAACTCCACATATGGCAGGGACACCCTCATCTACTCCGATGGCGAGTCATCGGTTGGAGACACCAAGTCAATCCTCCCCCTGTACGATGGTAGGCTTGGGGGCTACTCTGACGATGAGCCGGCTGCAGCTGACCATGAACTGCTTCGTCGAGCCACCGTCTACATGGAAGGCACTGCCCCAGCTCATAACTCTACGGCAGCAGGCGCCGCGATAGGAACCGGCGCTTCAGCACCGGCACCGAATGCGGTCGGCTCAGTCAAGCCGCCGGCTCATGTTCTCTGGAGTTGGTCACCTCACTAGCAACACTCCTAGAGATGCCAGTGACTGTCGAAAATCAGGCAGAACGCAACATGGAGATAACTAAACTTCGCGAGCAGATGGCTAAGGTCCAGGAGGATATCAACACTGGGAACGCTCGCATTGTGGAGCTGCAAGCCCAGATTCACAATGAGGTGGAGCTCCTGAAGACATAAGCCTGGCACATGGGCCTCCATCAGAATGCCTCAGATGTGGTTTATCAGAGGAGGCACATGAGCCTTATGCCCCCCAAATTTTGAGCCCACGCATTTGTTCAACACACCGCAAGACACGCCCGTTCCAGGGGCTAGGACGAGTGCCCCAGAAGCACCGGTTATACCCCAGTTAACCTGGGTCATGCTCCAGAACAAAGACGGACAGCCACCGCCTGCTCAGCCAGCCCAGCAGCACCAGCGTGAGCCAACCCCGCGTCCTCCGCCTGTTCAGACGCCTCCGCATCATTTCCTAACACCAGCGGGTCACTTATCCAACTCCATCGACATCATGTTGGCCGCGACTACAAATCTTGCCACGCTTCCAATCATAGGGAATACCCCAGTTGAAATCGAGGCCCGGAACGCCATTAAGATGTTGAAGACGGCGGTCGCCCAGCAAGCAAATTACTCCTAGAGTCAGCAGCGGCTTCACTCAACCCCGCACCCGAGCCACAACAGAAGCCGGCATGCTGAGTCGCCAGCAGTTTCCAGCAGCGCACATCGGTATCACGAGCAACCGTGTGATCCGTCCTGGCATGGGGTTTCAGACGCTCAGGGAATTGTTGATGCAACCCGAGCTATGCGGGGAGCAGAAGCAGCAAACTTGGCGGCTCATTCGTCACCTACTACAACTCCTTTGGCTTCACAAGGTATGGGATCGAGTACCAGAACCATTGGGATTCCTTGCCTAGTGCCATCTCTACGTAACGAGCGCATGCCTAAGGATTTCAAAGGCCCCCACAAGGTTCCCAATTACACAGGCGATCTCGAGCCGGCTGCTTGGATTGAGAGCTACGAGATCGCCGTAGACATGCTGGATGTTAGCGACGCTGTTTGTGCCAAGTATCTAACTATGATGTTGGAGTGGCCGGTGTCGGTGTCAAAACCGGCAGATCTCGGGTAGGGGGTCCCAAGCTGCGCGTCTGAGGATCGATAGTAACAATGGACAATAGGGACACGATGTTTACCCAGGTTCGGGCCCTCTTAATGGAGGTAAAACCCTATGTCCTGCTTGATTTTATTCGATGAGTATAGGGGTTACAAGAGTTGATCTACCTCGAGATCGTAATGGCTAAACCCTAGCTATCTAGCCTATGATTATTCTGATTGCCTCTACGGACCAAACCCTCCGGTTTATATACACACCGGAGGGGCCTAGGGTTGTACATAGTTAGTTTACAAAAGAAGGAAATAATACATCCGGACACCAAACTTGCCGTCCATGCATATAGGAGTCCTACCCGGACACGGGGGATGGTCTTCTGCTTTATCTTCACGGCCCATCAGTCCGGCCCATGTCGAATAGACCAAACACCCGAGGACCCCCTAGTCTAGGACTCCCTCAGTGGCCCCTGAACCAGTCTTCGATGATGATGAGTTCGGCATGCGGATTATCTTCGGCATTGCAAGGCTGGTTCCTTCCCCCGAAAATTTTAAGTTAGCTCCACACATAAAGAAACTGTATCCGGCTCTGCATAATCAATACAACCCTTAGCCACGAAGGCAAGATGTCAAAATAGGAACAGTGTCTTTTACTGACAACTTTTTCGGCGAAGCGTCACACTTGACTCTTTATCATTTCGAACCATTTTCATGCCTCCCATTTCACGTTTCGAGGTCTAGCCTTCATTGGCACATCTTGTCAAAACAAAGATCATGCCCGTCCATTACGGGATTCTCATTAATATGGTTTGGGTAATCCAACCACGCCTTACGCATGATTTCGTTGGGAACAGGCGAGGTTTATGGCTTGAGAAGGGGACGTTTGGTATTTTTACCGTCTATAAGAGGATAAAGATCCCTCCTTTTTTCCCCACGCCTTCCTCTAGCTTTTTTCTCCCAATCTCCAAGCTCCAGCGCCCATGGCTCCAATCTCCTCCACCGCTGCCACCTACCCCAGCAATGGTCGGGTCCGGCTCCAAGGGCAAGTGGGAGGCCTCCACCGTCACTGAAAAGGACGTTAAGGAGCTCCGGAGTGCGGGCTATTTGTCCGCGGATATCGCGCATAGGATCCCTGACAAAGATCATGTCATTCCTACTCCGGAGCCCGGTGAGAGGGTCGTCTTCATCCCCCATTTCCTTCGGGGGCTAGGGTTTCCCCTCCACCCCTTCGTCCGGGGTCTTATGTTCTACTATGGGCTAGATTTCCATGATCTAGCCCCAAATTCCTTCCTTCACATATCGGCGTTTATCGTCGTGTGTGAGGCTCTTCTCCGCATCCCCCCACACTTTGGCCTATGGCTCAAGGTCTTCAATCTGAAGCCGAAGGTGGTCGACGGACAGCATGCGGACTGCAGCGGGGCTATGGTGAGCAAGCTCCCCAATGCCATTTGGCCCAAAGGGGCATTAGTGGAGACGGTCAAGGTGTGGCAGCAGGAGTGGTTCTACATCACCGAACCCTGCGATGCCAACTGGGCGGCCACGCCTGACTTCAGATCCGGACCCCCCCACGAGACTCACCTCATGGACCGCCAAGGGTCTTGATTGGGGGTCCAAACCGGAGGTGAAGGTGCTCCAAAAACGGATCTCCGACATGTTGGGTGAGAACACTGGTCTCACAAACGTGATTCAAGTGATGCTTTTCCGCCGCATCCTTCCTTGCCAACTCAGGGCCTCCCCCATGTGGGAGTTTGATCCAGAGAAGCCACGGACCTTGAAGTGCTTCTTTGGCACCACGCACGAAGATATATGGAAGCAGCTCTTCAAGGCTCAGAAAAAGTGGCCGAAGAAGAATGAAGACATCGGGCTCGACATCGAGAACCCAGCCACGGCAGTAAGCATAGTCTTTTCAAAGACCTATCCGATCAATATTTTGGATATGATAGAAATAATATTGCCTCCTTTCTTTACGGGCCTGGATGGCAAAGGCGGAGCGGATCAACTGTCCGGCACCACTGCCTGAGGATCCGGCCATACCCCAGCTAATGGAGATGCTGGTTCCGGTGCCCTATCAGGCGCTGGAGAGGAAGACCAAGAAGTAGAAAGGCAAGGAGGCCAAGGGCGGCCCCCGCCATAAAGGTCCTTCGGAAACAGTGTCCGGAGAGACCGAAGCCCTCTCTTCCCATGAAGGAGATGAGGAAGAAGAGGAGGAGGAGGTGGAGAGCGACTCCCCCCGTAAGGGGAGGAAGAAGAAAAGGGCGGCCTCCGAAGACCCGGAGGAGGAGGCACCCAAGAGAGGGAAGCTGGCCCTTCCGGACAGTTCGGACTCAGAGACCGAACTAGTCCCCAAGAAGCCACCCAGGGTGAAGCCCCTGGCCGAATCGTAAGTATTTGGAAACTTACTATTTATCTTCGGTCTACCTGTTTCCATTATATAAGTTATTTTGCTATTTGCCTTTCAGCCCTCCCCGCGAGCTCCCGCAAACCCCATCATCAAAGGGGAACTTTCTGCCACCCAAAATGGCAGAGAGTGACACGCTGACGTGTGCCACCTCACCTATCGTCTTGGAGGACACCGAGGTGTCATCCCAAAGGACCTCTCTTGGCAGAGGGGGGGCAAACAAAGCCACCGAGAAAGCGCCCGAGGTTAATACCTCGGTCGCCGAAAAGCTAGGGGAGGTGACCCCTGTGACAACCGACGGTGGGGACCCCCAACAATCCGGGCCCCAGCCGGACACCATTCCGGAGACCAACACGGCTCCTGGATGGGATAAGCAGCCCTCTTCGAAGGAGGGGGGAGGAGCATCAACTCCATCAGCGACCTCCACTAATCCGGAGGCGCCCAACGCTCTGGACGAATCACTGTAGCGTGCTTCCATCGTGGCGGAGCACCGCACCCTGATGGGTGTGGTGGTGGAGAAGGTTCAGTCCGCTAAGAGCGGACTGAACGAAGCCTTCACCAGCCTACTGACAGGCTTTGAGGTATGCGATGTAATGTTCTAAAAACTTTTCATATAGAGGAATATACCTGTGTACAGATAGTAGCCCCTGAAGCTCTCTTCAGTTAAAAGAAATCGGACAGAGGATCCATATAGTATTCAGGAGAGTTAACCTGCTGTGCTGTTTATTGTAACAGGCTTCCCTGTTGGCGACAACCGCCCAGGCCGCAGAAGTTTCCGAACTCAATCGGAAGCTTCAGGTGGCCAATGAGGAAATCGACCGCATTAATAAGCGGTTTGATGAGACGCAAGGTATGCGTATAATGTTAAAAGCTTATTTTGATATCAGAAGTGATATGTATATTTAGAGATTAACTCATGGAATGCTTTGATTATAATCACAACTGGCGCAGCCGAGGTCGAGACCCTCAAAAGCGCCCTTGCCCAGACCAAAAAGGAGGCGGAGGCGAATAAGGCAGCCGCTGACAAGGCGGCTGCCGTACTGAAGACCGAGCAAGATGCCCGCTGCCAACACGAAGCTCGGGTGGCCGAAGTAGAGCAGGAGCTGAAGGATGCCATCAGCAAATGCGAAGCTTTAGACTAGAAGACTTCGAACCAGTCGACCGAGCTCGCCCAGGCTCTCCATGATGCCAAAGAGGCGTGGATCGAGTCCTGGAGTGCTCGTGAAGAGATCCATCAGGCGAGGCAGATAGCGGCTGGTAAGGCCTTTCTTTTGCAGAGTGTCTTTGGAGGTCAGAGGTATGCTTTGCTGACCTGAGTGTGGAGTTCTCCAGGCGCGTTTGCGGATCTTCCGAAGAGTGCCGCTGATGCCGCACAGTACTTCTAAGCCCAGGAGGGGAACTCGACCGAGAAACTGTTCTGGTCGCAATTTGTCGCACCGGAACACTCGACGCCTCTCCTGGGTGACCAACTGAAGCAGCTGTCTGAGCTGCATAGGGTGGCAGGTTTGGCCATGAAGGACTTGATAGTCCAGCTCTGGCCGGCCAAGCCAATCCCTAGTAGCTACTTCGGTTTGGTGAAGCGGCTTATCGACGCGCGGCCTCGGATTGATGCATTGAAGCGCTCGGCCCGCATAGAGGGTGCCCGGATGGCCTTCGCCCGCGTCAATATGCAATGGGCAAAGATGAAAGCCACTGAAGTGGCAACCGCAGGCCCGCCCGAAGGCAAAGATCACCGGAAGCCGGAGAGGTACTTCGATGATGTCTAGAAAGAGCCCGAGTGATCGAGGGTCAATGCTCTAAGGACGTAATATTTGATTGAGTGTGTTCGGGTTGTACAAACAATGTGATGAACCCATGTTGTTTTATATATCTATGTTTGCGCCTTTTCTTTCAAGTGATTTTTCCTCCTGTGCGGCCGTTTATTGTATTATTTCTGAAAGTTGCCAGTCATCGGCTTTAGCCCCCATGTAGATGCTACAGGGGTGTTCGGCGTAACGCGTGACCACACTTTATCCAACGTCTTGGTCCGTAAAGGAGGTGTCAGCGTGGTGAACTAGGCAATCAGACTATGCAGCTTTATTACTTTCACTTAGCCATTGGAGTTTGACTGTGGGGCTAAGTACTAGCCCATTGTGCGTGTGCGGCAATCCGGACTACGGTGCCTTCTCCACGCGGCTGGACAAAGACCAACCCCTCGTATAACACGGAGTAAATCGCTAACAATTTGTAGTATAATACTAAGTCGCGGAATCGCCAACCAGCTCGCGCTTATCATGACAGTCAGTTTTCGACTTTCTCTACTGAGGTACTTGACCAGACGAACCAGAAATACAATCGCAGTAGTTCTCCCTTTACTACCTTAGCTGAACGAGTGGAACGTAAGGTGGTAAGCACAGGAGCCAGGCAACCCAACTATAGACCAAAGACATGATTCGGAGCAGATGCATATAATGCAATATCCGGGACGCCGAAGAGTACCCTATAGGTGTTCGGACTTTGAAGCGTGCAGGACCGAATACAGCCCCCGGTGTTAAGGCCGGACTAAAGCATGTGTGGTAGCCTGAAGTAGGGAGGGCATACAGATGACAAAAATAAATAAGTGCCAAACAAAAGTGGTGATCAACTGCTTCCTTTATACCCTGATAAGTACGTCGAGCCGTATTATTACAGATAATGCCATAAATATCGAAGCTATTTTACATGCCAAAAGTTTTACACAAGGAAAAGATTTACACAGGGCCTAAAAGTAGGGGTTTGAAGATCCCAATGGTGCCCTGCCGCACGTCTGCACCATTTCTCCTTGGAGGGAAATCCTTTAAGAGGAGGAGGTGATGGTCGTCTGTAAAAAAGAGGGACCTGGAAAAGAACCTTCATAGATGAGGTAGGTTTTTTAATGAACCTATAGTGGAAAAAAAGGTTGAGGTCCGAATAGGGTCAAACCGTACTATGGACCTTTTCTGCAGTGTGCCTCCGGCGCTGCCCAAGGTATTTTAAGTGCGTAGTTATGTACGCACGGTACGTATGCCGCAACCTTATGGGGCGGTCGGTGGAGGCTAAACTGCTATGTAAGCTCCGGCTCCACCGGGCTATCGCATTGTAGTGCGGATCAGACTCGCTTAGCAGAGTCGTGGGTCTTGATGACCGATGGGTTATCCGGCTTGATGAGGCCGCCCTGTACTTCGGCTGCTAGAGCCGCAATATGCTCCTCGGTACGGAGGGAGCGCTCCATATTCCCATGTACTATGATGACGCCACGAGGTCCAGGCATTTTGAGCTTTAGGTAAGCATAGTGCGGGACCGCATTAAAGCGGGCGAAGGCCGTTCGTCCGAGCAGTGCATGATAACCACTGCGAAAAGGGATGATGTCGAAGATCAAGTCTTCGCTTCAGAAGTTATCTGGAGAGCCGAATATGACTTCCAGTGTTAAGGAGCCCGTGCAGCGGGCCTCCACGCCAGGTATCACTCCTTTAAAGGTAGTGTTGCTAGGTTTGATTCTTGACGGGTCGATACCCATTGTGACGCCCCTGATTTAATCGTACACTAATCATACACGCAAACGTGTACGATCAAGATCAGGGACTCACAGGAAGATATCACAACACAACTCTAAAAATAAATAAGTCATACAAGCATCATAATACAAGCCAGGGGCCTCGAGGGCTCGAATACAAGTGCTCGATCATAGACGAGTCAGCAGAAGCAACATATCTGAGTACAGACATAAGTTAAACAAGGTGCCATAAGATGGCTAGCACAAACTGGGATACAGATCGAAGAGGCGCAGGCCTCCTGCCTGGGATCCTCCTAAACTAATCCTGGTCGTCGTCGTCGGCCTGCACGTAGTAGTAGGCACCCTCGGTGTAGTAGGGGTCGTCGAAGGTGGCGTCTGGCTCCTGGGCTCCAGCATCTGGTTGCAACGTCCAAGAAGAATGGAAAAAGCGGGGGAAAGAGGGAGCAAAGCAACCGTGAGTACTCATCCAAAGTACTCACAAGCAAGGATCTACACTACATATGCAATGAGTATCAATGAAATGGTAGTATCTGTGGACTGAACTGCAGAATGCCAGAATAAGAGGGGGATAGCTAGTCCTATCGAAGACTACGCTTCTGGTAGCCTCCATCTTGAAGCATATAGAAGAGAGTAGCTGGTAAGTTCACCAAGTATCATCGCATAGCATAATCCTACCCGACGATCCTCTCCTCGTCGCCCTGTGAGAGAGCGATCATCGGGTTGTATCTGGCACTTGAAAGGGTGTGTTTTATTAAGTATCCGGTTCTAGTTGTCATAAGGTTGAGGTACAACTCCGGGTCGTCCTTTTACCGAGGGACACGACTATTCGAATAGATAAACTTCCCTGCAGGGGTGCACCACATTCCCAACACGCTCGATCCCTCTGGCCGGGCACACTTTCCTGGGTCATGTCTGGCCTCGAAAGATCAACACGTCGCAGCCCTACCTAGGCCTAACAGAGAGGTCAGCATGCCGGTCTAAATCCTATGCGCGCAGGGGTCTGGGCCCATCGCCCATTGCACACCTGCATGTTGCGTGGGCGGCTGGTGAGCAGACCTAGCAACCTCCATTACAAAGGAAGTCGCGTTACGCGGTCCAACCCGGCGCGCGCCGCTCAGTCACTGACGTCTAGGAGGCTTCAGCTGATACCACGACGTCGAGTACCCATAACTGTTCCCGCGTGGTGGTTAGTGCGTATAGGCTCGTAGCCAGACTCAGATCAAATACCCAATCTCGTTAAGCATGTTAATTGATATAACCGCGGATGCCGACCAGGACCAGGCCCACCTGTCTCCTAGGTGGTCACAACCTGCCCTGTCGCTCCGCCACAAAGTAACACTCGGGGGCCGTCGGGAACCCAGGCCCACCACTACCTGGATGGAACCACCTGCCCCTTCAGCCCCCATCTCCGAACAGAAACATAAGTATGTAATAGTAATATAATATAAACCCATGATCACCTCCCGAAGTGATCACGACCCAGTAGTATAGCATGGCAGACGGACAAGAGTGTAGGGCCACTGATGTAATTCTAGCAACCTATACTAAGCATTTAGGATTGCAGGTAAGGTATCAACAGTAGTAGCAAAGACAGGCTATGCAGCAGAATAGGATTAACCGAAAGCAGTAACATGCTACACTACTCTAATGCAAGTAGTAGAGAGAAGGAATATGCGATATCGGGTTGATCAAGGGGGGGCTTGCCTGGAAGCTCGGCAGAGAAGGACGGGTCGTCAACACTGTAGTCGCTCACGGCAGCGTCGTCAGCGGTCTCAGCATCTATCAAGAGAGAAAGAGGGGGGAGGAAAAAGTAAATACAAAGCAAACAATGCTGCACAAAGTATGACATGACAATATGCAGTGCCGGGTGTGTTCTAACGTGGGGTTGCACGTTACCGAGAAAGGGGGCGGGAAAGTTTTCCCGGTTCCGGACATTTGTCAGACAGATGACCAAAGGGGGACGGTTGAACGTTCGCTATGTTAGGGACGTGTGACGGACGAACGGACTGCGTATTCGGATTCGTCTCGTCGTTCTTAGCAACTTTCATGTACAAAGTATTTTCATCCGAGCAACGGATTATTTTATATAAATTTATAAAGATTTAAACATTCTTGAAATTAACAGAATTAATTTAATTCAAAAATATGTTTACTGCATCGGCATGACGTCAGTATGATGTCAGTGGTCAACATTGACCATTGACTTAGTCAAGCTGACGTATGGGTCCCACTGTCATTGTCTAAGACTAACTAAACAGGTTTAATTAGTTTAGTTAAATGATTAGGTTACTTAAACAAAATTAATTAGGTTAATTAATTAATTAATTAATATTATTATTTTTGAAATTTCTTTTTTTTGTTCTAAGGGGCGTGGGCCCCATTCGTCATAGTCACAGGGGGGCGGGCCCAGCTGTCGGTGGCCCATAGGCTAAAGTGGGTCGGGCGCAACGGGCGCCGGGCGTCGGGCGTCCGCCCGAACAGGACTGGCGAGGGGGCGCGGCGGACGAAGGCCGCCGGGGTGCGGCGAGGCACCGGCCAGGGGGAAGTGGTGGTGGCCGTAGCGGCCGGCGGAAAGGCGGATGCCGGCGGCGCCGCGTGCGGCGGCGAGTGGGCAGCGTCAGCGCGGGGAACGCGGCGGTGCAGGCAAAGCCGAGCAGCAGGGGCGGTCGGCGGTGAGTGACAGAGGCGAGCGACGGCGCATGGCGGTAGCAGGCGGAGCGGGGCGCGCAGGGGCTAGTTGCAGGCGAGCAGCAGGTGGCCGTGCGAGGCCGCGATGGAGCAGGCAACAGATGGTCGCAGCAGGCGGGGCCGGCGAGGCTGCGAGCGGGTTAGGCGCGCGACGGCGAGCGCAGTGGTTGGCCGGGACCGCAGGGGGCGCGAGCGGGGCGCCGGTCCAGGCGCGGCGCGGGGAGGAGGCCGCGGCCGTGAGCGCGTGCGCGCGCGGAGAGCGGCGACCGCGACGACGGGGACGGGGAGAGAGGGAGAGGCCGGGGGCCTCACCGCGGGGCTGTAGGGCAAAGGTAGTGGGCTCGGGGAGGTCCGACGAGGCAGATCGACCTCGGGGGCGAGGTGGCGGCGGCGGCGAACGGCGTTGGCGTCCGGGCGTGGTTGGAGAAGAGGTCGAGGACGGGGAGTCACGGCAGCCATGGCGATGGCTGGCGTCGGGAGGAAGCAGAGGAGCCAGGAGGCCGGTCGAGGAGGAGGGTTGAGGAGGCGGGTGCCGGCGACAGCGGGGCGGCGATGCGCGTCGAGGCGATGGGGTCGGGGCGCCGTTTCCCCCGATCCAGATCGGGGGGCAAAGGAGGTCGTGGGGGGGAGTGGACCGAGTGGGGGAAATGGGGAAGGGATCGGGCTAGTGTTTCGGGTGTGTGTGTGTGGGGGGGGGGGTTGCAGCCGGGATGGGCCGGCTGGGTCGCGCGGGTGGCCAGCTGGGCCTATTGGCCGAGTTGGCCAGTGGGTCCTCTTTGTTTTTGTTTTTGTTTGTTCCTTTTTTTTGTAATGTTTTCCTTTTCTTAATTTTCTTTTACTTCTTATCTGTTTGATTTTAGTTTTAATAAAATACAAAAGTGGCACCTAAAATAGTGTTACAATTTATGCCACTGCCACAAATAGTTTAGTACTGAAATAAAATAGTTTTGAAATTGTTTATTATTTTAAAAGCATTTGAATAACTGTTTTGCCACTGTTTATTTATTATAGTGCATTTAAACGCTTTATAAAAGTGTGGTTTCTCCACCAATATTACATATGATTTATTTGTCACATTTAGAACATTTTAGTTTTGACATTTGAAATCTTTTATTGTTTGCTTGATTTTGAATTTGAATTCGAACCGGTTTCGAACTAACGCGAGATTATCAACAGTAACCGAGGTGACGTGGCATCATTAGCAGGGAATTACTGTAGTCTAATTATTCGGGCATCACACCCATCTTACGGACAATATCCTGGTAGAGCAAGTTGAGGCTGCTGCCGCCGTCCATAAGGACTCTAGTAAGATGGTATCCATCAATGATAGGATCGAGTACCAGGGCTGCCGAACCTCCGTGACGGATACTGGTTGGGTGGTCCCTGCGATCAAAGGTGATCGGACAAGCCGACCATGGGTTGAAATTTGGGGCGACAGGCTCTATGGCGTAGACGTCCCGTAACACGCGTTTGCGCTCCTTCTTGGGGATGTGGGTGATGTAGATCATGTTCACCATTTTTACCTCGGGGGGAAATTGTTTCTGTCCCCCGGTGCGCGGTGGGCGAGGCTCGTCATCATCCTCACTTGGAGGCTCTTTCCCCTTATGTTCGGTGTTTAATTTACTGGCGTGTTTGAAAACCCAGCAGTTTTTGTTGGTATGGTTGGCAGGCTTGTCAAGGGTGCCATGAATCTGGAAGGGTCGATCCAGTATCTTGTCCAAGTTGGACGGACCATCCCTAGTACCTTTGAATGGCTTCTTCCACTGACCGGGTTTAGAGCCACTGAATCCAGCGTTTACCGCCGTATCCTCTGTTTCTTCTATGTTGTTCCGGCGCTTGTTTTTGTTGCGTCGTGGCCTTCCATTGCCATCCCTGGCCTCAGAGGTGCCGGGGTCACTGGTACTATTGCTTCTACGAGCCAGCCAGCTGTCTTCGCCCGCGTAGAAGCGGGTCATGAGTGGAGTAAGAGCTGCCATAGTCTTCGGCTTTTCCTGACCGAGTTGTCGGGCAAGCCATTCGTCATGGACGCTGTTCTTAAATGCCGCTAGGGCTTCGGCGTTCGGACTGTCCACGATTTGGTTCTTTTTAATTAAGAACCGGTTCCAACGTTTGCGAGCTGACTCTCCAGGTTGCTGGACTATGTGACTCAAGTCATCAGCATCCGGTGGCCGGACATAAGTGCCCTCAAAGTTGTCCCGAAAAGCATCCTCTAAATCTTCCCAACTTCCAATGGAGTTCTCTGGGAGGCTATTCAACCAGTGCCGTGCTGGTCCTTTCAGCTTTAGAGGGAGGTATTTAATGGCATGGAGATCATCTCCGCGAGCCATGTGAATGTGGAGAAGAAAATCTTCAATCCATATGGCGGGATCCATCGTTCCATCGTATTGCTCGATGTTCACGGGTTTAAACCCTTCCGAAAATTGGTGCTGCATTACCTCATTGGTAAAGCACATGGGGTGTGCGGCACCTCTGTACCGGGCGACATCGTGACAGAGTTCGGATGACATCTGTGTCCGGTGCTGACCCCGAACTTGGTTAGGTTTGTCATGCCAGGCTTGATGGCCGTCATCTCATGTGGGGGCACGTCCTCTTGATCCATAGATGGATCTGGTCTGGCCAGCTCTATTGGTCAGGTCCTGACGTAGGTCGTACGTGTAGCGCAGAGCCGCATCTTCCTTGCCTCTGTTACGAGGGGGTGCGGGCTGGTGTTCGGCATAATTGGCCGTTTTATCCCATCCACGTGGTGGTCGGTCGGGCTGATCAGCATGATTGTATTTTGATGGTATTGGCTCAAAGGCCTCCTCGTCGAATTGTGGCAGGAGCCTGCGCTTAGGATAGCTCTTTGTTTGGCGCTCATAGCCGTATCCCTCTTCGGCGGCCAGGACCTTAGTCCATCTATCATTGAGTGTATCCTTTTCAGCTTGAATTTGCTGTTGTTTCCTTTTCAGGCTCCGTGCAGTGGCGATCAGCTGTCGCTTGAAGCGTTCTTGTTCGAGGGGTTCCTCTGGGACGATGAAATCTTCGTCACCAAGGCTAATATCCTCTTCGGAGACAGGTACATAGTTACTATCTTCCGAATCCCTGTGATTGGCAAGTTCGTCGGGGTTGACTTGACCCTCTTCCCTCTCGTCCTACTTGAACACAGGCTTAGCGGGGTGGTCGGAGTCTTCGGCGTTGTCCGGAGTATCATTATCTCCGGTGCCAGTATTACTTTCCTTTGCCCGACGCGATCGTGGGCGGCGCCGCTAATGTCGGCGCTTTGGTGGTTCGTCGACGGGCTCCTTCTCATCTGGATCTTGAGTGCCATCGTCGTCCTTCTTTTCAGGCATGTCCACCATGTATACATCATAAGTAGAAGTGGCCGTCCAACGCCCAGTGATGGCCGGGTTTTGGCCTGGTTCAACTCCGACATCGTCGTCCATGCCGTCGATGTCTTCGGAGGCATAATCTAGCATGTCGGTAAATCCTCGACAGTGGCTATTAAGTGGGTGGTGGGTGGGACGCAAAATTCCCTACTCTCAGCCCCCAGTTCAAGCTGGGCGTAGTTCGGAGGTAATACTTCTGTGATGGCGAGAGATCGCATTAGGTCCAGTGTTTCATTTAAGAGCGAAAGCTGGACAGGCGTCTGAGGATCTGCGGAGCTGGGTTCGGTAATAACCACTTGGCCGAGCCCGATAGACGTAGACCTCGAGAGTTCGAAGTTGACGTCCAGAGGCGAATCCGGCTTCCCGATGACGGGAAGAGTCCCGTTTGACTCCGGGTCTGCCGACGGCTGGGTTGTTTCTGGGTGTCCGGCTAGAAGCTCCGTAATGGGAGAGAGTCCGGCGGGGTTCACCCTCCCGTCTTCGAACGAAGTGTTCCGCTCCGGATCTAAGGCCAGGGCGGGCATGATAGTCGATCCCTGGACGGGATCTCATAGCAGATCCGAAGGGCCTTCTTTGTATGGATGGGGAGTGGCGGCCGAGGCCGTGAACCCCTCAAAGATTAGATCTTCTCGGATATCGGTGATGTAGTTCAAACTTCCAAACCTGATCGGGTGACCAGGGGCGGAGCTGTCGACCTGCTCAAGGTGGCTGGTCGAGTTGGCACGTAGCGTGAAGCCGCCAAACACAAAGAGTTGACCATGGAGAAAAGTCTCCCCGGAAACAGCATCGTTATCGACAACGAGGCGAGCCATCGATTCTTCTGTCGACAACACAATGGAACTCTCAATGAAAGCACCAATGTCGGTGTCAAAACCGGCAGATCTCGGGTAGGGGGTCCCAAGCTGTGTGTCTGAGGATCGATGGTAACAATGGACAATAGGGACACAAAGTTTACCCAGGTTCGGGCCCTCTTAATGGAGGTAAAACCCTACGTCCTGCTTGATTGTATTCGATGAGTATAGGGGTTACAAGAGTTGATCTACCTCGAGATCGTAATGGCTAAACCCTAGCTGTCTAGCCTATGATTATTCTGATTGCCTCTATGGACTAAACCCTCCGGTTTATATACACACCAGAGGGGCCTAGGGTTGTACAGAGTCCGTTTACAGAAGAAGGAAATAATACATCCGGACACCAAACTTGCCGTCCACGCATATAGGAGTCCTACCCGAACACGGGGGATGGTCTTCTGCTTTATCTTCGCGGCCCATCAGTCCTGCCCATATCGAATAGACCGGACACCCGAGGACCCACTAGTCCAGGACTCCCTCAGTCGGCTCCTACTTGGCTGAAGAACCTACCCCCTAACTCCATCAACACTTGGGCAGAATTGAAGGATCGCTTCACCAAGAACTTCCAAGGAACTTGCAAGCACCCGATGACGATTGTTGATTTATAGCATTGTATCCAGCGCGAGGGTGAATCAGCTCATCACTAGGCTCACCGGGTCACATACATTATTCACTCCTGTGATCGCATATCAGCCTCTCAGGCTATCTTGATCCTGGAAAAGAATTGCCACTTTGATCCCCTTGTTCAGAAGCTTGGGCAGCTCAAGCGGAAAGTTTAGGATATGGGTGATCTCATGGATGTACTCACCAGCTATGCTGAGTCAGACAGCATGAAAGATTCCAGCTCAGATGATGACAAGTCTGGCAAAGGCAAGAAAAACAGAGGTGGCAAGGGGCAGCAGCAGAATAACTCCGGGTACAATGGCAACCATGGCAATCAAGGCAATGGGGAAAACACAAACACCTGGAGGGCGGCTCAGATTTTGTTGCCAACACCAACACTGGCTTCAAGGGCCAGAGACAGAACCACAACTCTGGGAGATCTTTCAATTGAAACAAACCCCATAATTTCGAGGAGGCCCTCAAAGGCCCATGTCCAAACACAGCCTCCCTGATAAGCCAGCGAATCACTCCTGGGAAAAATACTACATTATGCAGGCCTGGAGTAGGAGACTCAGGATCTGGCTTTCCGGGAGCCGGCTCATCTGGTGGTTTCCAGAATCCCGGTTATCAGGGTTCTGGCGGCTCAGGGTCGGGCTATCAGGGTTCTGGCAATAATGGAGGTGCAAATCAGCATTCTAGCCAAGGCATTCAATAGCAGGGCAACCAGTCAGGTTTTTAGAGCAACCCCAAGTAGTTGAATAGTGGGCAGTACCACATTTTCACAACTAATACTTGCAAGCGGGATCGCAAGCTCCAGAAATGTGCTATCAACATGGTTGAGCCGGTTGTTCCTGAGTATTTAAACTGGTCAGAGCAACCGGTCACCTGGAGCAGGGTGGATCATCCTCCCCGGGTTGAGAATCTAGGTTGTTTAGCCTTGGTGGTGGCACCTCAAGTTGATGGTTATAATCTCACTAAGGTGCTTATGGACGGAGGAAGCAGCATCAACATCCTATACTATGATACCTTCAGATGTATGAACCTGTCAGAAAAGCAACTCCAACCTTCCTCAACTATATTTCACGGGATCATTCCTAGAAAATCTGCTACATGCCTTTCTTCATGGTCTATGGTGCAGAAGCCGTGTTACCCAGCGACATTCGTCATGATTCCCCCAGAGTTATAGCCTATGTCGAAGCAGATAATGAACAAGCTCACCAGGACTCTTTGGATGCCTTGGAGGAGGAACATGATTTGGCCGCAGCATGATTTGCGTTTTATCAGCAAGACCTACGTCTCTATCATAGCTGTAGAGTTCGCGGTTGTACTTTCTAGGAGGGTAACTTAGTGCTTTGTCTGATACAAGAACAGACAGGTATGCATAAGCTTTCACCTCCATGGGAAGAGCCCTTTGTCATCAGCAAGAATCTCAACAATGGGTCATACTACCTGATTGACATACGTGAACACAATAAGTCACGTACCTCTGAGGAGGGGACCAACAGACCCTGGAATATTGCTCATCTTCGGCCTTATTATACTTAGAGCCACCGGCTCCAACTTATTGTAAAATACATCTGTATATATCTTTATGATCATTATAATAAAGCCGGCATCCCCGAAACTCGAGGCCTCTGTCATTTCGTCTCATATAATGTGAATGAGTCTTTATTCTTTGATCATTGGTCACCTGGGGGCTTCCAACTCATCGAGTTTAGCTATTAACATCCCTCTTGACCCGGCATATGCCATTATGAATCTTGGTTAAACCTACCTGTCTACTTGATGCTACTCCATCAAGGTGACCCGGCGTACTCTTGATAGTCAATCAACGTTGACCCTGAACTTGTCAAAGTTAAAACGTTGGCTTAAGTCACATGAGAGCCAGCTTACAGAGATCTAGGATAAACCATGGGCTATCATGCAACTTCATTGAAGCAAGACTCCAGCCTCGAAAGACGGTCTTTTTTGTCGTGCCTCAAAAGCCGGCTTAAAATTTATGCAATTTCTTTACGATTACATATCTATGTCTTTTTATTTTATTTTTTGTTTTCCACGACTTCTTTTTGAACTCGATCAAGAGTCATCGGGTCATAAACACACCAGCTTGACCTGATCAGATTTCAACATAATCCGGGTTGTCATTTCACACACCGACTCATCTCTACGGGACGAGGAATACTACAAGTACAACGATAATTGGCTGGTTGGTAAACATCGCACTAGCTCAATTTCCTTCACAAAATATCTCCAAAGTATGAAGTGCACGATGGCACCATAGATAAGCAAGTGTTTTTACTACCCCTATTACAAGCCTCATCTGGGCTGAATATCAAGCAAGTTTTTTCAACATGGCTACTCATTCAAGCCAGCCTGAGAGGTCTTCGGGTTGACGTCCTTGTGTTGGCCCTCTGCGCCAGTTGCTTCTAGGTCAGCATGTGCCTGCTCGTCCTGCCCAGTCTAGAGGTCCCTTGGTGTCCACTGGATAGTGGACAAAGCTTGGAAGGTTGAGTCATTGGTGATTATAGCAGACGCGTCGATGTTAGGGGCAAAAGTTTGCTTACGACGAGGTGGAGTCAGAGCCAAAGGCTTGAATTCGGGTGGATTGACGCACTTATTTTCCTCTGTATAGCCAGCTTGATACTTTGACAGATCCATCTCGTCGATAAGTTGAGTCGCCACCACTCGGGTATCTATTATGCAACACGCAAAGTCAGTTTCGAAGAAGATTGTGCCATCAACTTTAAACTCTGGGAACCCTCCCTCTAGCTCAGACGGCTCCATCTCAGGCAGATACGCCTTAGCACGGGCAAGTGCTAAGCCGGCCCCAGCACAAGCCGCCGATTTCTTCAGCTCCTGGAACCGCTAAGGCACAGTTGACAAGTCATTGAGCATGTCCTTGATCCTTGAAGGGGGGGGGGGGTAGAAGCATCCTTTACTGCCATTATGGCATAAGCACAACCTGTGTACAATTGCTCCAAGTAAGTATATATGGCCTTCAACTTTACTAATGGCAGTTGGACGGCGTTGTTGTTTCTCCTCCCTGTACAAAGAAGATTATCAATGAGCTATAGAAAAATTTCTACTTACCAAAGATGGCCACAGTCATATTGGTTATGTGGCACTTCAGAGTGTTCAATTCTTGAGTTACTGGCCCAAGTTTTCCATGCGCCTCCTCTGCACGCTTCAAAAGTATTTTCTTCTCTTCCTCATATTGGCTTTCAAGGTTTGCAAGTTCTCCTTGGCAAGAGCAACTGATTCTTGCAAATATGAGGAAGATGATTCTGCCCTCTCATGAAGTTTTTGCTCCGTTTTCAATTGCTTTTGCAAGCCGTGATCTTTTGACTCGGCCGGATCCAGCATATCCTGTCATAACAGATGCAAACTTAGTTCAATTTCGCACGACCCGGCACTTGGGGGCTACAGTGCAGATCTTATATATATATATATTTCAAGACAAGTCTCATGAAGCTGCAAGCAGACCCCATGACACTTGGGGGCTAATGCAAGTCACTTTTTCAATTCCATAAAATTAAAGACCCGGTTATCTCACGGAGATGAGCCGGCCCTTAGGGGCTACAGGTCGCTTTTTCTGCAAAGTATTGGTTACGTGATCTTTTGAAGAACCAGCTTGTCATTTCTATGATGACCCGGTACTTGGGGGCTACGGTCTACTCTCAAATTTGATTCTTATTGTCTAAAGTGCCAACCCAGTACTATTTACTGAGCCGCCCCTTGGGGGCTATAAGAGTATGCATGATAAAGAAAAGGGGAGTACTTCATACCTCATATTTCCGCTTGAGCACATTTATCATGTTCATTTCAGCATCCCGACTCTCAGATAGCCGGGTCAAATATTCTTGATGCAGATCATTGGCACTCAGTTTGTCAAAATTTGGGAGCTCTAGCTTAGCTTTCCCCTTAGACAACATTGTTGGCTCATCCTTGGCTATAATTTTGGCCAAGGCATTCGAAGCCTCTGGAGCCTTATGAGCTTCTCCAGTTATGGTCACTTCTGCCTCATCCACCATGCGTGATGGAATAAAATTGGCCACCTCCTGCAAAGGACTGGAGGTGTGAGTAGGACTTGGCAGTATAAGCCAGGTCATCCATATTGATTCGTTCATCTATATTGACCGGCCCTTCCACCACGGCTGGCTCGTCAACTTGCACCGGCTCATTTTCATGAACCGGCTCAACCCTTTGGTCCGGGTTATCTTCACCCGCAGTTTCAGTTTGGATCTCTGGAGGCACCGTTGGCGGGTCTTGAGTCTCGGGGTTCGCTATGATGGAAGATGACCTGCCCGTTTTCTTCTTCATGAAAGCCTTGGCTCTGTAGTCATGCGGATAACATCAGTTCAGAGAAACAGTTGTGATGATAAAGTAGAAGTGTGACTCAGATAAATTACCCGTGCTTAATGGTGAGAGCTGGGAGTGGGGAGGCGGTCGACTCTCCAGAAAAAGGCGGCGATTCCTGATAATTTGAATCAGAGGGATTAAGCGGTTGCCTAATAATACCGGCTCGCAGACAAGATGAAGTTGGACTATGAGACACCTCAACTCGTTGCTTTCGAGTAGCCGGCTCATCAGATGAGCCGGCAGATAACTCTCTGGAGCTGTTCCGGGTCTTCCTTTTTGATGTGCCAGTCTGTTGATTTTTCCTCAAAAGAAAGTGTGGATCTAAATGAGTGTCTGGATGCGAAAATGGTACCTTCCTGACAGCTTGTCTTGTTTTCTTTGGGATAAAAGTTTCCGAGTTGGATGATATTGAAATTACCTCGACATTGACAGCTCGACTGGTTTCCGTATGATCCTGAGAAGAGGGAGCGTTAGCAAGTTCAATAAAAAGACGACCAAGTGAGTCGAGCTCTACCTCCGACTCATCAGCATCGACCGACTCATTTTCCTGCTCAACTGGAGGAGGAGCAGACTTTCGAGCTTTCTTCTTCCAAAACCTAGAGTCTGCCTGCATGTATGATGAGCCGGTAATTAAGCTTAAGATGGAAAATAAGTCACAAATAGAATGAGTAAGAAAGCACAAATACACTTACTTGAGGCATGGGATTGGTTAGGCAGAAGGGAGCCAGCCCGGTCTTATTGCACTTTTCTTGGGGTTCTCCCAATAGTTTCTTTGTGGATTTGTTAACTTCATATTCATACATATTGACTTGCCTGAAGCAATGCACATCTGTTGGGTCATCAGTATAGTTGCACATCAAGTCACCTCTCAAGCTAAGGGGCTGGATTCGCCAGCTTATCCAACACCGGGTCAGATCGATTCCGGTGAGGCCATTAGCCATCAAAGCACTTAACTTGGAATAGAATGGTTCTACTTGTTTGCGCTCTTCCTCTGATGGCCAACCCGGAAAAGCAACAGTAGCATTGAGCCGGTCCAGTCTATAACCCGGTAGGAGGTTTTCACCTTGTGGAGCAGTATTTCTACAATAAAACCAAGTTCTGTTCCAACCCTTGGGATGACTCGCCAACTTGGCTTCAGGGAAGGCACTATTTTACCTCCTTTGAATAGAGATTCCACCAAGTTCTATACTGGGACCATGTTTGAACACAGTTTCGTGGTTGATGTAAAAGAACTCCCAGAAGAGAAGGACAGTCAGCTCTGTCTGGAGATATACTTCACAAAAACCTTGGAATTGACAGAGATGGTGATTGAGTTTGGGCCAAGATCCTGGGGCCGAAGGTTGAAGAAATTGAGCACATTGCGAAAGAATTTTGACCTGGGCGGGCAGAAACCCCTGTGTAAATTATCTGCAAAGACAACAACTTCTCCTTGTTGAGGTTGCAGGGGACTTTCTTCTTCGGGCGCGCGCCAACCGGTCTCTCCTTGAGCCAACAAGAGACCTTGACTCATGAGGTCATCTAACATAAGGGTGGAAACTTGGGATCTAACGCAGCCAATGGCCTTGTCGGTCTTGGGAGGCATGATGATTCAGATGAGGTTCAACTTTAAGATGAAGGTGATAACAATAAGCCGGCACATCATGTTCATAGGTGTTAAGCCGCCAAGCTATTCAAATTATAAGCCGGCAAAATAGTAAGACGGCCATGTTTACCCAGGCTATGGCTGTCGGATTTGAGCAAGCTATGGAAAACGCAGATAAGCCGGCAAAGGAGCGAGCCAGCGTCAGCCATTCAGTGAGATTTTGGTTTCCTACTAAGTGTTGAAGCTAGCCACAAACATGAATACAACAAGGTAGCTTTGTTTGTGGATCTAAAAAAATGCTATGAAAATAAAGGTTAAAACATAAGTATGGTGCAGAGGCAAGAGCAAATTTGTTAATGAGGGTCTATCGGGAGCATAGGAAGGACCCTGGATGATTCAAAGGGCATCGCCGCAGTAGTCAAGATATCTACCAAGTTGTTTGAATGGATTTGAATCTATAAAGAAGGAACGGAGATGAACACCAACGAGTTACTAATGAACTGCGAGAGGAACAATGGGGCACTTATAGATCTGGAGAAGAAGATTCCAGGGGCGCCGGTGTGTAGCGGGTGTCGCCGGAGTAGTTCTTGATGAAGATCTGGCAGGGAAGATGCTCGTCCTCGAGGTTCTTGCCGTGGCGGTGAGGTCGTCCAGGCTTGGCTGCGGCGGAGGACAAAGGAGGAAGAAGACGGTGAAGAAGAGGGGTAAAAAATGGACCCCGAGCCCCTTTGGGTGTATTTATAAGGCAGTGAGAATATGGAAAGGCAGGTGCAAAAAACGGGGTGGCGCATTAAATTTTGGGAGGGAAAAGCACCTCAATTTCCGCCTCTGTCAGATCCATTCAAAACATCCATTGTGACGTCACGCATAAGATACAGGAAATGGATACATGACATCATCCAACGGGAGATTAAGAATGCTAAGTGTGAAGACGCCATGAGCCGGCAAATTATATGTGACCGGTTCAAAGACAAAAGATGGAGTTTAACATGAATGAATCCAAGTTAAATTGGGGGCTAATGTTGGGGATATGCCCCACGGAATGACCCGGCCAGGAGTATGACCCGACCATCTTCTGGCGGCTCGTAGACGGTTGAGTTATCTGGGCCGTGGTAAGCCATGAGAACCCAGGCCCAGGAAGCAGCTTAGGAAAGAGGCCAGCTTCTGGCCCAATATCTGGTAAGCCGGCTTGACAAGGAAGTTGTAGGGAATTTCCCTTACTTGAATAACAAGATGAATAGGAAATAGACTAAGACACGGGTCGTAGTACGACCCGTATTCTGTTGTAACCTCAGGGCCTCGACCTGTATATAAAGGGGAGCCCCTAAGGTAGGGAAGGTTAAGTTACAAGCTCTTGAGTACTAGGTTAGCCAAGTCACACCCTTGTAATCGAGATCTAAAGCAATAATCAATCAAGCAGGAAGTAGGCTATTACCTCCACCGTGAGGGGCCGAACCTGGGTAAACCCGTGTCTCTCGATTCCGGTCAACCCCGTTCAAGCTACTACCTAGCTGCGATGGCCTCAAGACTAAGTCCTTTTTTGAGGACATCTACCGTGATAAAACCACGATAATAGTGATTAGCTACATGGCTTCTTCTCTCTCTTTGATCTTCAATACAATGTTCTCTTCGGAGATCGATCTGATGTAATCATCTTTTGCGGTATGTTTATTGGGATCTGATGAATTGGGGTTTATGATTCGAATATTCATTGAAAGTAATTTAGTATTTTCTAAACTTTAATATGCATAATTATTCTAACTTTGTATTTCTCTTCGATCTATCCATTTGGTTTGGCCAACTAGATTGATTTATCTTCAGTGGGAGAGGTGCTTTGTAGTGGGTGCAATCTTGTGATGTCCTCACCCAGTGACAGTAGGGGTAGCGAGGCACGTATTGTATTATTGCCATTAATGGTAAAACGATGGGGTTTAATCATATTTCTTGGTTTTTTTTGTCTACATTATGTCATCATAGTTCATGCATTACTCTGTTTGTTATGAACTTAATAGTAGAGAGGCAAGCATAGAAGCGCTCTCGAAGTGGAGTAATAGTATTAGATGCAGGCAGGAGTCGGTCTACTTGTCTCGGACGTAAATCCTATATAGATGATCATTGCCATGAATATCATCATAACTATGCGCTTTTCTATCAATTACCCAACAGTAATTTGTCAACCCACCGTATGCTATTTTTATGAGAGAGAAGCCTCTAGTGAAAATTATGGCCCCCAGGTCTATTTCAATCTTACAAAAACCAAAAATACCTTGCTGCAATTTAACTCTTTTTATTTTAATTTGGAATTTATCTATCTACCATTATAAGATTTAATCCTTGCAAGTAACGAGTTCAAGGGGATTGAAAACCCTCTTGCCCGTGTTGGGTGCAAGTATTTGCTCTTGTGTGTGTAGGTACTGTTCCTGGGCATTTGTGTGGTTCTCCTATTGGTTCGATAACCTTGGTTCCCACTGAGGGAAATACTATCTGCTACTATATTGCTTCACCCTTTCTCTTCGGCAAAAATCCCAACATAGCTCACAAGTAGCACTAGGGCACCCGTGATGTTATTACCCTACCTGCCCCTGCTTTGTTTGAGCTTTCCAGGGGAACATACACTATTTTGTCCGCACACATCATTCACTATAGGAACCAGATGGCAGCAGCAGAGGTGGTCCAACCTTGGGAGGCTCAGGTGCCTCAGCAGCCATAGTTCTTCCTTGGACCGGAGGGATTCTTTCAGTGGCCATAGACAAAATTATGCCAAAAGCCTAAACTTGAGGGAGTACGTAATCTCACTGGCATTTCATTCATGTTATCACATATTCATTTCACTTGTTGGTGTTCATCATTTTCTTTGATTACTCGTCTTTGCTTTTATTTTGTTTCTCTTGTGTGTTTGAAAAACTTCAAAGTTCCAAAAAAAAATCTCATTTCTTTTTGGCTATCCTTTTAAATTAGTTAGTTCATAGTAGTAAAGGAAAACCCAAAAAAATTATCATTTCTTATTTAGTTATTTGTTGGCAGTTCTTCGGTGTAAATAGTTTTTCTTGCTTTTCATTTTCCCTCTTTCTTTTGCTTTCATCAAAAAAACTAAAAAAATCCAAAAATATTTCAGTGTGTTTCTCTGAATTTCTTTTATTGAGTCATCGTAAGGATAAGACTTTGTAAGAATTGTCAAGTGGCTCTTATGTGCTTTAATGTTGATCTAATGAAAGGCCAATTATTTCCTTCTCTTCTCCTTTGTATAAAGTGTTTGCAGATTTCAGCTTAGTCCATGGTACACTTGCACTATTATAATTTTCACATCATTCGGTCATGCAAGTGAAAGGCAATAATGATGCAAACTTGATGAAGTGATCACTACAAAAAAATACACTTCCGTGATGATACGTGTTTGTCACTGTACGTCACGTTTTCTGTCATGCATGTACATCCATGACGATTTTATGACAGAATCAAGATAGTCATACATGTGCTGTCGTAGAAGTGTTCCATGACAATACCAAAATTATCATCATGGAAGTGTCCACTTCCATGACGATAAATGGCGCGTCATAGAAGTGTTTTCATCAAGGGTGACCGACACGTGGCATCTACCGTAATGGGTCGCCGTTAAGCTATCGGGTTCCGGTTTGGATCCGATAACCCATTAACAGCCCTGACCAATGGGGATTTTCCACGTGTAAAATTCTGATACGCCGGAGGATCCATAAGTCAGCTCAGCCTTGGGACAGATGTCATCCAGCCAATGGACGGGATGCGCCTATGATAAGTCGACACGTGGCTCGGCCCAACAAAGGCCCATTCAGGTGAAAAGGCCAGCCCGTTTGACTTGGTCAAAAGGTAGCGGGCCGACCCATAGAAAGCCTGTTAACAGCCTGTTCGCATATAGCCCATTTACAGCCCACTAACTCACGGCCCATTATGGCCTATCCGAATTCGGCCCAGTAGCGTCATATGGGATGTCCAATATGATTCCAGCCCGTTGTAACTTTCGGCCCATGTATGGCCAGTGACGTCTTTCGGCCCACACAAGGCCCTTCGTAACTTTGGGCCCATTAAAGGCCCGTGGTGAAACTGGCCTACAATGAACAGTGTATCACTTTACACCCATTAGCGGCCAATTATTCCGTTGGGCCATTTCTAGCCCGTGTTACCTTTCGTCCTTCTAAGGGCTCATTTATTCTTGGGCTCATTTCCAGCATTCGGTTACTTACAGTCCGTTATTGGCCTGTTCCGCTTGTGGGCCAAATTCAGCCCGTGGTTATAGTCGGCCCGTTTGTGGCCCGTTAACCCATTGGGCTGTTTCCATAGCATCATCAAATACGGCCCATTAATGACCCGTGATGCCTGTCGATAGAATTAAGCCCGTTATTCATTTCGGCCGATTAACGGCCCGTTATGGTCGGGCCATAAATACACGATTTCCACTCTAGCCTGTTTACGGCCCATTTTGCGGATCGTTATAGTATGACCCATGTTTGGCCAATCGATCGTGTAGCCCGTAGAAGGCCCATTGATTATACGGCTGAAAGGATTGAAAAGAGGTGTCTAGAGGAGGGTGATTAGACCCTCAACAAAGAAAAGTAGCAGTTTTTAAGTTCTTCAAGTTAAGGTGGAGTTTTAGCACAAGTTTAAACATTCACAATACATTTCAAGCAAGCATGGCAAGAGTACATGAGCAGCGGAAAGTAAAGCATGCAACTTGCAAGAATGTAAAGGGATGGGATTGGAGTGTGCAAATGCAATTGGAGACACGGAGATTTTTGGCGTGGTTCCGATAGGTGGTGCTATCGTACATCCACGTTGGTGGAGACTTCAACCCACGAAGGGTAACGGTTGCGCGAGTCCACGGAGGGCTCCACCCACGAAGGGTCCATGAAGAAGCAACCTTGTCTATCCCACCATGGCCATCGCCCACGAAGGACTTGCCTCACTTGGGTAGATCTTCACGAAGTAGGCGATCTCCTTGCCCTTACAAACTCCTTGGTTCAACTCCACAATCTTGACGGAGGCTCCCAAGTAACAGCTAACCAATCTAGGAGACACCACTCTCCAAAAGGTAATAGGTGGTGTGTTGATGATGAACTCCTTGCTCCTGTGCTTCAAATGATAGTCTGCCCAACACTCAACTCTCTCTCACAGATTTGGATATGGTGGAAAGATGATTTGAGTGGAAAGCAACTTGGGGAAGGCTAGAGATCAAGATTCTTGTGGTTGGATTGGAATGTCTTGGTCTCAACACATGAGTAGGTGGTTCTCTCTCAGAAAATGAGTAGTGGAAGTGCAGGCACGTTCTGATGGCTCTCTCACAAATGGAGAAGGGGGTGGAGGGGTATTTATAGCCTCCACACAAAATCTAACCGTTACACACAATTTACCAAACTCGGTGGGACCGAATAGTGAAACTCGGTCAGACCAATTCAGTTCAAAATGTGAACGTTAGGATTTTCGGTGGTACCGACAAGGTCAACTCGGTGGGACCGATGTGCTAGGGTTAGGGTAAAACCTCATCTCGGTTTGACCGATTATACAAACTCGGTGAGACCGATTTTAGTAATAAGAAAACAGAGAGTTGGCCAAGCAAACTCAGTGGGGCCGACTACCTATTTCGGTGAGACCGAAATAATTGCAGTAGGCAACATAGAGTGTGCAAGCCCATCTCGGTGAGACCGAGATCCCCTCGGTAAGACCGAACTGATTAGGGTTTCTGGCAGTGGCTATGTCAAGTGAACTCGGTGGCGCCCGATAGATCAAATCGGTGGGGCCGAGTTTAACTTTAGGTTTAGGACATATGTGGAAATGAGAAAGTGGTTGAGGGCTTTTGGAGCATATCACTAAGCATTTTGAGCAAGCAAGCCATTAAGCAACACCTCATCCCTTTTTAATAGTATTGGCTTTTCCTATGGACTCAATGTGATCTTGGATCACTAAAATGAAAATGTAGAGTCTTGAGCTTTTGCCAATATGTGACCTTAGCATCTTGAAGGGGTTCCACATCCTCTTGTCCTGCCACTCCACTATTGAACTCATCTGAAATATACTAGATGAAAGTATTAGTCCAACAAGAGATATGTTGACATTAATTACCAAAATCACCCAGGGAGCACTTGTGCTTTCAATCTCCCCCTTTTTGGTAATTGATGACAGCATACATCAAAGCTTTTAGATAAAGATATGAAGTGTAACAAGTAAAGCTTTGGAAGAACATGGAACATGCATTGGCTCCCCCTACATGTATGCAATCATGTGAAGATAGAATATAATACCATGTGATTGCATAAGCATGTCAGAGCAAGTAATGAGTTACATGTATCTTGGCTATATGCATCAGAGCAAATGATGTAAAGTGCAGAAAATGTACCTACATGTTCATGAGTCCTTCTTGCAAACAATATGTACATCAGCAAGAGATCCTCATGCACATGAGTGTGATGCATATACTTACCTTGTGGTCTTGAGCTGACTTTGCAAGAGATGAATGGGTTAGATAACACAGGAACATCTACTAAGCAGAGCAAGAACAGGAAACCACAAGAGTACCAAGACTGGGATGACATGTAGTAAGTACTTAGTACTCTATTTGGATATTGACATGTCACCAAGAGATAAAGATGTGTAATGAATTCCAAAGATTTTCTTCCCTTAGATATCTTACTCCCCCTGAATCTGATACTGGATAATGGGAGAAGGTAGGGTAACAGAAAATCAGAGCAAAGAAAGACAGAACAACATACTCAAAGAAACATCTACTAACATGTCTTTCCCCTCTTAAATACATGTGGCTTCTCTCCTCTTTGAATTACCAGGCATCTGGGATGGCTAAGAAGTCTCCCTTAGATATGGTTGAGCTTTGATGTTCTCTCTCTCCCCCTTTGACATTAATTTCCAAGAAGGGATCTTCTGGAGCATGAGTCAAGTAGGTTTGGTCCTTGAGTCACATTACAAAGCATTATGTAATTTCGGATGCTGGTAGAGGACAAGAATCATTGAGTGGATGCTGGAACAGATATGCAGGATGCAAATGGCAAAGTGTTTCCTTAGTGATGAAATCGGTAACACCGAATCTTTTCAGTCGGTCACACCGAGTTGGTTCGGTCTAGCCGAGAAGAAAAGATCGGTGAGGCCGAGTTCAGCACAGAGAAAACTTTTGTCATCTCAACTCACTAGGCAAATAAGATCTCACAAAGATTTGCAGGGAATTAACTGAAAGATTTGCAAAGAATTAGATGCAGGGAATGCAGAAAATAATCAGAGAAAAGAAAAGAAATCTAGATGAAGTTTTTTTTTTGAAAGGGGAATATGTATGCAAGAAACAAATGCAAAAACACAGAAAAACGCAAGAGAGCTTCATCTAGAATTGGTCGGTGACAAAGTCACCTATGTTAGAGTATATTGACATAGGAGCCAAGTGAAGTCACTTGATCATAGGTCATACTCATCGTTTAAGCTCAAAATGGGGTTGCCATTTTTTGTTTAAGCATTTTTTATGTATTCACATCTTGTTGAGTTGCTTTAACCCATGTCTTGGGGTAAAGCTTCTCTAAGATGGAATAACATACCTTGGGTGATGGTGTTGATCTTGATCATGTAGTTGAACTTGTGTTGGATGCTCAAGGTTGATGTAGTTCATCAAGAGTTGGGAGCACCACTTGTAGTTTGAGTTCACCTTCCTACATGGGTTAGTCTTGCAAGGAAGAGCACTTGTGTGTCCAAAATGACAATAATGAAACTTGATACCAAATGAAATTTGATATATTGTCAAAGGATATATTGAATGGATTCATGCTTCCTTGCCTTCAACCACCATATTGTAGAGACTTCGCGATGTAGGGATTGCTTAGGATGTGAGTGAGTTGCAATCTCATAGAGTTGGGCTCATCCAAGTACCTACAAGGGTTAGATAACATGCAAGGGTACAAGTAGTCCAAGATATATGATCATCCTCATAAGAGAAATATCAAGGATTAGTCATCTAAAGGCTCATGCCTTGCATGCATCCCGATGGAGTTTCTACTCCAAGTTTGAGGCATCAATGATGTTCAATTCACCTCTCAAACGGCAAAATACTTTCTCATCAAGCAGTTTGGTGAATATATCAGCCAATTACTTATCGGTACGCACATGCTTAAGATTGATATCTCCTTTAGCAACATGATCTCGAATGAAATGATGACGAACTTCAATATGCTTAGTTCGAGAATGTTGCACGGGATTGTGAGCAATCTTAATAGCACTCTCATTATCACAAAGCAATGGAACATGTCTCACATAGATCCCATAATCTTTAAGAGTTTGGGTCATCCAAAGTAATTGAGCACAACATGAACCAGCGGCAATGTATTCCGCTTCGGCGGTCGATAAGGATACTGAGTTTTGTTTCTTAGAAGACCAAGACACAAGAGATCTACCAAGAAATTGATAAGTACCCGAAGTGGACTTTCTATCAACCTTGTCTCCGACATAGTCCGAATCAGAGTAGCCAACAAGATCAAAATAAGACCTCTTAGGATACCAAATGCCAAAGTTTGGTGTGTGAATTAGGTATCTCACTATCCTTTTCACAGCCTTAAGATGACATTCTTTGGGGGCCGCTTGATATCATGCACACATGCACACACTTAGCATAATATCGGGATGAGAGGCACATAGATATAACAATGAACCAATCATAGAGCGGTAAACCTTTTGGTCAACCGGTTCGCCATCCTTGGTCAAGTCAAGATGTCCACTAGTAGGCATGGGTGTACTCATACCTTTGCATTCTTGCATGTTGAACTTCTTGAATAAGTCCTTGGTGTACTTTGTTTGAGAGACAAAGGTACCCTCCTTGGTTTGCTTGATTTGCAAACCAAGAAAGAACTTGAGTTCACTCATCATAGACGTCTCAAACTTCTCCGACATTAGCCTTCCAAACTTTTCACTAAAATGAGGGTTAGTTGAACCAAATATGATATCATCCACATAAATTTGGCACACAAATAATTCACTATTAACCCTTTTAGTAAAAAGTGTTGAATCAATTTTTCCAATCTCAAAGCCTTTTTCAATAAGGAACTTGGTCAAGCATTTATACTACACTCTAGGAGCTTGTTTAAGACCATAAACAGCTTTGTGAAGTTTGTAAACATGATTAGGTTTCTTAGGATTGACAAAGCCGGGAGGTTGTTTAACATAAACTTCCTCCTCAATTTCACCATTTAGAAAAGCACTTTTGATGTCCATTTGGTACAAGGTAATATCATGATGATTTGCATAGGCAAGTAAGATTCGTATGGACTCAAGTCTAGCAACGGGGGCATATGTCTCACCATAGTCCATACCTTCGACTTGAGTGTATCCTTGGGCGACGAGACGTGCCTTGTTGCGAACGACTTGTCCATCTTCGTCTTGCTTGTTGCGAAACACCCATTTGGTACTGATGATGTTGTGGTCGTTGTCGGGCTTCTCAACCAATATCCAAACTTGGTTCCTCTCGAAATTGTGTAGCTCTTCGTGCATGGCATTTATCCAATCTGGATCTTCTAGAGCTTCTTCAACCTTCATAGGTTCAATGCTAGAGATAAATGAGTAATGCTCACAAAAGTTAGCTAAGCGTGTTTTAGAGCGTGTAATTCTCCCTGTTTGGATATCGTCAAAGATTTGTTCGACGGGATGATCTCTTGAGACTCTTGCTCTAACTAGTGAGAGTTTTTGCTTAGGCCGGGGTGGAACATCCTCTTCAACATCTTGTTCTTCCTCTTGGCTTTCATCGTTGTTGGTGTTGTTGTTCTCTTGTGGAGGTGGTGAGGGAGGTCGATGTGGTTCATCTTGGTGTACTTCCTCGTTTTCTTCATTTTGGCGTGTCCCACTTGTGGATGCCTTCGGGTCAACTCGTGATTCACCTTGTCGTGAGGTAGAAGCTTCCACTTGGACGGATGAGGTACTCTCCTTCACCTCCGTTGGACGAACCTTGCCAATAGACAAGTCTTGGATTGCTTTCGAAGGGTCTTTGTCTCCTACATCAATTGGTAATTGCTCTACTTGTGAGCCATTAGATTCATCAAACTTCATATCTACTGTCTCTTCAACCTTTCGGGTGAAATTGTTGTAGACACGGTAAGTGTGAGAGTTTGAGCCATAACCGAGTAGGAAACCTTCATGAGATTTAGGAGCAAATTTTGAACGACGATGCTTATCAAGAATGTAGCACTTTGAGCCAAATACTCGAAAGTATCCAACTTGGGGTTTGTTACCGGTGAGAAGCTCGTATGCCGTCTTGCCGAGTAGCTTGTGAAGATATATACTATTTGTCGCATGACAAGCTGTCTCAACCGCTTCCGCCCAAAAGTGTTTTGGCGTCTTGTATTCATCAAGCATCGTTCTCGCCATTTCAATGAGCGTACGGTTCTTCCTCTCAACAACTCCATTTTGTTGAGGCGTGTACGTAGCCGAGAACTCATGTGAAATCCCTTCTTCGTCAAGAAAGGTGTCCACATTGGCGTTCTTGAACTCCGTTCCGTTGTCGCTGCGAACCTTCTTGATCTTCACTTCAAATTGATTTTGGGCCTTCCTAGCGAAGTTCTTGAAGATCTTTTGGACCTGCGACTTATCATCAAGAAAGAACACCCACATAAATCTTGAAAAATCATCGACTATGACTAAACCAAACGAATTTCCACCGAGACTTTTATAGGCTTTTGGACCAAAAAGATCCATATGAAGTAGCTCGAGTGGTCTTCTCGTGGTCATGATGTTCTTCACGGGGTGGCTTCCTCCAACCTATTTTCCTGCTTGAAAAGCACTACACAATCTATCCTTGTCAAATATAACATCTTTCACTCCAAGGATATGATCACCTTTAATAAGCTTATCAAGATTTTGCATGCCCACATGACCTAACCTTCTATGCCACAACCAACCTTTAGAAGATTTAGCAATTAAGCAAGTTCTAGGTTGAGCCTTTTTAGTGAAATCAACAATGTATAGATCACCTCTGCGTATGCCGGTAAAGACCATTTTATGATTATCTCTTCGAAACACTTGGCAATCTACTTCAGTAAATAGGACATTGAAACCGAAATCGGCTAGTCTAGATACAGAAAGTAAATTATAGCCAAGAGATTCAACGAGCATGACATTTTGGATGGAGCTATCATGTGAGATGGCCACCTTACCAAGGCCAACCACCTTACCCTTTGAGTTATCACCAAAAGTGACATACTTTCGAGGGCTGTTGTTTTCAGCGAGCTCACGAAACATATCCTTGTCTCTGGTCATGTGATCGGTACATCCACTATCAAGAACCCATTCCTTTCCTCCAGCCATGTAGCCGCGAAGGTTAGCCATAAGATCAAAGTGTCTCATAGACTCATCGAGATCAAAGTCAATATCATCATCCTCATCATAGTATCCATGTTCAACATTGTCTTGTGATTGATCATTATCTAGAGAGAGTGATTCATTAGCTTTATGACCATGACAATGTGCATCTTTACGAATTCTAATGACTTCCGAGATGATATTGCTAATGATTCCAACATCTCCTTTGGCACACATAAGGTCACGAAGCTCAAATAGGCAATCACCAAACTTAGGATCATAGGGCTCATCTTATTTAAAGCAATGGACTTATGAAGAATCTCATCTAAGTTTTTCAAGGAGTAGTTTGGAAATCGTCCCTCAAGAAATCTCCATATAGTGTAGGCACAATCAAGAGTAGGCAAGCGAGCTATCAAGTTTCTAGGCAATCCTCTATTGATAAGATTGATAGTTCTAAGATTGCGAATCATGTCGAGAGACTCATCGGGGGTAGGATGCAAAGGATCAACAAGAGGCGCACAAGGGCTAGTAATATACTTGTTCAAGTGATATTCATTAAAAATCTCAAGCATCTCATTTTCCAAGCAATAAAGAACTCTCCATCAAGTATGGGCACTCTATGTCTAAAAATCCCCATCGTATACTCGTCCATCTTCCTCCAATGGTGATTAAACCAAAGCAATGGAGACCAATGCTCTGATACCAATTGAAAGGATCGAGAAGAGGTGTCTAGAGGGGGGTGATTAGACTCTCAACAAAGAAAAGTAGCAGTTTTTAAGTTCTTCAAGTTAAGGTGGAGTTTTAGCACAAGTTTAAACATTCACAATACATTTCAAGCAAGCATGGCAAGAGTATATGAGCAGCGGAAAGTAAAGCATGCAACTTGCAAGAATGTAAAGGGATGGGATTGGAGTGTGCAAACGCAATTGGAGACACGGAGATTTTTGGCGTGGTTCCGATAGGTGGTGCTATCGTACATCCACGTTGGTGGAGACTTCAACCCACGAAGGGTAACGGTTGCGTGAGTCCACGGAGGGCTCCACCCACGAAGAGTCCATGAAGAAGCAACCTTGTCTATCCCACCATGGCCATCGCCCACGAAGGACTTGCCTCACTTAGGTAGATCTTCATGAAGTAGGCGATCTCCTTGCCCTTACAAACTCCTTGGTTCAACTCCACAATCTTGACGGAGGCTCCCAAGTAACACCTAACCAATCTAGGAGACACCACTCTCCAAAAGGTAATAGATGGTGTGTTGATGATGAACTCCTTGCTCTTGTGCTTCAACTGATAGTCTCCCCAATACTCAACTCTCTCTCTCACAGATTTGGATATGGTGGAAAGATGATTTGAGTGGAAAGCAACTTGGGGAAGGCTAGAGATCAAGATTCTTGTGGTTGGATTGGAATGTCTTGGTCTCAACACATGAGTAGGTGGTTCTCTCTCAGAAAATGAGTAGTGGAAGTGTAGGCACGTTCTGATGGCTCTCTCACAAATGGAGAAGGGGGTGGAGGGGTATTTATAGCCTCCACACAAAATCTAACCGTTACACACAATTTACCAAACTCGGTGGGACCGAACAGTGAAACTTGGTCAGACCGATTCAGTTCAAAATGTGAACGTTAGGATTTTCGGTGGGACCAACAAGGTCAACTTGGTGGGACCGATATGCTAGGGTTAGGGTAAAACCTCATCTCAGTTTGACCGATTACACAAACTCGGTGAGACCGATTTTAGTAATAAGCAAACAGAGAGTTGGCCAAGCAAACTCGGTGGGTCCAACTACCTATTTCGGTGAGACCGAAATAATTGCAGTAGGCAACAGAGAGTTTGCAAGCCCATCTCGGTGAGACCGAGATCCCATCGGTAAGACCGAACTGATTAGGGTTTCTGGCAGTGGCTATGTCAAGTGAACTCGGTGGCGCCCGATAGATCAAATCGGTGGGGCCGAGTTTGACTTTAGGTTTAGGACATATGTGGAAATGAGAAAGTGGTTGAGGGCTTTTGGAGCATACCACTAAGCATTTTGAGCAAGCAAGCCATTAAGCAACACCTCATCCCCTTTTAATAGTATTGGCTTTTCCTATGGACTCAATGTGATCTTGGATCACTAAAATGAAAATGTAGAGTCTTGAGCTTTTGCCAATATGTGACCTTAGCATCTTGAAGGGGTTCCACATCCTCTTGTCCTGCCACTCCACTGTTGAACTCATCTGAAATATACTAGATGAAAGTATTAGTCCAACAAGAGATATGTTGACATTAATTACCAAAATCACCCAGGGAGCACTTGTGCTTTCAATGTCCCATCGAAGGCCCATGGATTCTACGGCCCGTAGGAGGCCCATGGTCACTACAGCAGGTAGCAGGACCATGGTTACAACGGTCTGTATGTTGCCCATGGTTATTGTGGCCTAGTTATAAAAAATAGGTTATTGTGGCCACTAGAAAAACGCAGAAAAAGAACTGCAGTGACTACAAGCAAACAACTAAACAAGACAATAAGGAAATAAATAAGCAAGCAACTGACGCTAGGCTATTACGGCTATTACACATATTACATCCACTAGGCATCAAAGTTCGCCACCAGTGCAAATATAGGGAACAAAGCAGCATATCACATGCACTGGTTGTCAAAGTTGGCGACCAGTGCAAATAAACGCCGCAGCAAAACAAGTCCAGAACTGAAACCACTTCAGAAGAGCTCAAGAAACAATATCCTGGGTACCCAACCTGCTGGCAAGATGCTTAGCAAGCTTATTAACTTTCTCTTGTTTGGCGCTTAAATCCTCCAGCGCTTGCTGTTGCACCAGAAAGTATGCATCTGAATTCTGCAGGGACTTCCTCAGTCCTTCGGCTTCCTGTCACAGCACATCTGATCGATGTCTTTCAACTTGAAGTTGAGACTCAAGAAGCTGAACTGATTCAGGCAGAGTGTTCAAAGAGCTTGTGCCAGTAGTAGCGGCCAGTAACTTGAACACTATATCAAGACAGGACTTTGGGGTTGTCTCACTATCTTCAAGATAGTTTTTATCAGCTTTCTTGGAGACCAACAGGGATGTCTCACTATCTTGAACCTTATCTGCATTACTTCATTTACCACTGCATAACGGGGTACTCTTCTCCAATATTTTGTCCGCATTCTAAAAGAGAAACAAGCAGACACATCACAGGTTTACCATGTTGTATATGAAACTCATTTTGGTAAACTAGTTCAGCAGTAAGGTGGATAGGATAACAGCATGAAACAAACATATATCTTTGTACTATGGTCACTGTATGGTCTATATCATTCTAGTGTATGTTGTCAAATCAAGATAGAGACAGTTCAAATCATATATGTTTAAGACAAAGCAGCATAGAAAGAATATAAGTGCGGGAAACCACACAGCATGACATGAGAACATAACAGTTTATTCAATTGAAACTGAAATCAACATAGAGCAAGTTACAATAGCAAACCAGTTAAAGAAACAGGTTTAAAACATACCTGTTGCGCCATTGGAGTTTCAATTGCATCCTTCAAATTTGAAATTAGTTGGTATAAGTAAATACAGTAATGCAAGAGCAAAAGAGTATGAACCATAGCTACGCAACCTGACCCGAGAACAATTCTTCTTCTGCTTTAAGCGTTGACTTGGGGTTCAGAGTGGTGGTACTCATGCTTTGGGCACTACAGTTGCCTTACTAACTGCTCGTGTTTGGGTGCTATGTGGTGGAGACGGTGCTGTGTCAACTGGAACTGGGTTACTATCTGCTGGGTTTGGGGTTAGAAGAGGTGTAGCTGGTTGTCTGTCGAACTGGGTAGGGGTACAATCTGCAAGAGTCTGGGTTATGTGTGGTGGGGCTGGTTCTTGGGCAAGTACAACTGTAGTTCTATCTGCATCGACGGGTAGCACTATCTTTTCTGAAGACCGTGTTTTTACTCCCTTAGATACTACCATCACCCTCTCCAATTCAAATGGCTGATAAACAAGAAAAGTAATTGAATGTACAGACATTGTATGATAGACAGGTGCAATGGATAGTGGGGAATAAAAGAGGGCATGAAATAATTCACATTTATGTTGTCTAATCAAATAGCATATCATGACACAATTTCAAATATATGATGGCTAACTAAACAGGATAGCATGACACAATTTCACATATATGATGGCTAACTAAACAAGATAGAATGACATAATTCAGAATATGATGACTATGTAAACAGGATGACATGATATAACTATATGATGTGTCTATTAAAGTGGTTGGCATGCTATAATTCACATACATGCCATCTATGGAAACCAGATGGCATGATATAATTCACGGATAGAATGACAAAATTCAAAATATGATGACTATGTAAACAAGATGAGATGATATAACTAATATGATGTCTTTATTAAATGGGATGGCATGGCATAATTCAGATACATGTTGTCTATGTAAACATGATGGCATGATATAATTCAAATACTGTATATGATTTATGTACTAAGCAAGTAAGCAGATGGCAATCGCATATATGATGTCTAAACTAAGCAGATGGCATTCAATATTTTGTATATGATGTAAAAACTAAGCAATGCAAGGCAACATACGCATGATATGAGTAATATAACCCTGCCAAGTTTGAGCATGCACCTCAGGGGGAAAATAGGACAGGTCATCTGTCTCTGAATCCTCCTCTGAGGAGCTATCTGTAACCCGCAAGATATCTGCTTCAGCAGGTAGCATTGTCTACTCTGAAGACCTTGTTTTCACCCCAGATTTTTCCATCACCAATTCAAATGGCTGATGCACAGGAAGAGTAGTTGAATATAAGAACATTGTCAACAAATGGAATACGTGATACAAAAAAAGGATGGCATGATATAATTCACATATATTATGCTTGGCTAAACAACATGGCATTGCATAATTCACATACATAATGCCTTGCAACAAGATAGCATTGCATAATTCACATATATAATGCCTTGCACCAAGATGGCATTGCATAATTCACATATATATGGTAATTAGACACTAAATAGGTGGCATTCACACAAAGAATGTCTAAACTAAGCAAATGACATAGCAAGGCAAGACACCATATGCACAATATGAGCAAAGATAACCATGCCAAGTTAAGAGCATACACCTCGGGGGGGGGGGGAATAGAACTGGTCATATGTCTCTGAATCCTCCTCTGAGGAGCTATCCGTAACCAACAAGATATGCACTTCGTGAGATAGCATTGTCTGCTCTGAAGACCTTGTTTTCACTCCAGATTTTTCCATCACCGTGTCAAATGGCTGATGCACAGGAAGAGCAGTTGAATGTACTTACATTGTTGACAAATGTACTACGTAATAAAAAAAGGATGGCATGATATAATTCACATATAAGATGATTGGCTAAGCAGGATGGCATTGCAAAATTCACATATATGATGCCGGGCTAAATAAGATGGTATTGCATAATTCACATATATGATATAGAAAGTAAACATATGGCATTCACACAAAGCGTGTCTAAACTAAGCAGATGACATTTTTAATGTATAAAGTAAGCAATGCAAGGCGCCATATGCATGATATGACCAACATCAACATGGCAAGTTAGAGCAAAGACCTTAGGGGGTAAATAGGAGTAGTCTGCTATGTCTGAATCCCCCTCTGAACAGTTATCTTCCTCTTGATTACAATCTGGAATGGGGGGAGGGGGGCTGCCTTTGCGCCCACCATGGAGCGACGTCTGCATGAAATTTTATTGCCATGCAAGGCTCATCTCTTTTGCTCTACATGTTCAGTATCATTGTGTACAATAACTGACATGCATAGGAATAAAACATAGTGAGATTATGTAAGGAGTGCATGCAGAAATCTAGAGTGATGGTAGCAACCTGTGGATATACCCAAAACCAGTGATAGCAGGCAGATAATAGCTATCGTTAAAAAGTATAGATAATGGCTCCTTTACTGTTTGTTTCCCACCCAACATGAAAGTCATAGTAGACACCCGAGATTAACCAGGTAGTAAACAGATAATATTCGTTGCTGCACCAATATGTACCCTACAACCATTTCAAAACTTAAGTTTGAGCATTAGTTTGGAGCTGACTCGGAGTCTAATAGGTGAAGAGGACAATAAAGTAGCAGGTAATATTAAGCAATGCATAACGTAAGCAGACACGAAATGGTGCGACCTCTCTTGCAGACCCGTGTAGTCCTCAAGGTTATCTGCTCAGTTGATGATGGTAATGCAGTTGTGGTGGCTGCCTGCGGCGTGGAAGAAGATCTGAGGCGGCGAAAGATAGTCTGGAGGGTGGATCCCTGCTGTGCTGGACCCTTCCGTGGTTGGAGCAGCTGAGCTGGGGTGGACGACGGTGCGGCAGGAGCGGAACAAACCACACAAGGTTTTCTTTGAAACCTATCTATAATAGAAGTAATTCTGTAAGGGCTCATTTGAATTGGAGGATTCTAACAATGCAGGGATAGGAAATACACATGAATAGGATAGGAATGCATGTGCAAAACAGAGCATTTGCAAAAATACAGGATTTCTATCAATCTGGGTGTTTGGTTCAGAGGAATGCAAAGAAGCATGGTCAAATTAAGTCAAACCATAAGAAAATGTACAGTTATAATGCTATTATGCTACTATCACTTAGTCTTGTTCTTCATGAATAAGAATTTAAAAAGGAGGGCCAAGTGGATATTTAAATTCCTACGGTTTTTCTTTGAAAGAGACACTAAAGGAACAAATAATACTTTGGACCCAAGCCACTGCCCTACTAGCTAAACTCCCAGATCCATCTACACATGCACAGCTCCAACGCGCAGAAATAGATAATGATGGCTTTCGAGAGAGTCCATCACAGATAGCTAACTTGCCTAGTACCCACTACTTGTCATATAGGAGAAACTAACCGTATTCCTCATTACTACGCATGCTAAGTGGACAATATATATAACCTGTAAAGTAAAAAAACAATGCAACAAGTGTACAACCTCTATGGTGAAGCCATGTCGATCCCAGCATCATTGGGTTGGTAGCTGGGGATGCTGAGGATGCTGGGGCTGATGTGGCTGTCGGAGGAGGGGAAGATCTTAGGCGTCTGGAGGTGGAGTCAAGGGTACTGCTCCCCTGTGATGGAGGGTTTTGTCGTTGGAGCAGCTCCGGTGAGGTGTACGATGGCGAGGCTGAAGCAGGACAAGAGAGACAATGTTAACCTGAAGTGGTATTCTAATAGCATCTGCAATAGATGATGTAAATAAAATACACCACCAAAAAGTGCTAGATGTAAAATACATCAGCTGCTCATCTCTGAACCTAACTGCCGAAACTGAATTTAACTGTCGAAACTGAATTTTGCTGTCGAAACTGAACGCACTAGTAGCAGAAAAGCAGTGCACTAATAGTTTTGGCCACTCGTGCACTAGTGGCAGAGGAGCAGTGATCTTAATCGGTATCCGCTCCAGCAGGGAACATACTACCAGAGAGCAGCCAAGGCAGCTGGTCCTGCAGCAGCAGCAGCGCCCGGAGCAGCAGCGCGTGCGAGAGCCGGGGCAGCTGGTCGTGTAGCAGCATCTCGGGTAGTAGCAGCAGGGACTCGAGCGAGAACCGGAGCTGCTGCTTGTGCAGTAGCAGCGTGAGCAAGAGTAGAGCAGAAGCGCAAGAAAGAGCAAGAGCAAGAGCAGCAGCGGGAGCTAGAGTAAGAGCAGACGAGGCAGGGGACCGAGAGCAAGAGCAGAGCAGCAGCACGAGCAAGGGCCAAAGCAGCAGCAGCAGCAACATGGCCAGCGAGAGCTGAAGTAGCAGAAGCTCCTACTGATGTGGACATCGCCGCCGAGGGATCGACACCATGGAGGAAGTGGCCGGCGACGCCGTCGTAGATGGAGCCGCGCCATGGCGGCTCCGGACCAAGCGCCGGCCGCACCATGAGATCGAATCAAGAAGAAAATGCAGCGATTACTGTAGAACCTCTTTGGTGGCGCCAATTAGGCCTGAGCTTCATCCCAGGAATAGGTGATGGTGCTGCTCTTCTGGTGGTGCAGGTGAAGACGGCGCTGTGGGAATGTAGGTGGCGCAATAGACGAGGTGAACATTGGGGCAGCTCTGGAGGACGGGTGGCTGAACCGGCGGGATGACGAGATCGACGACGGATCCTCATCCAGTGCGGTGGATGAGGATGTCGACCTGTTGTGGTGGACGATGTTGTCAGGGATGAGGCTCCAGCTGGGTGGTGGATGGAGGAGGGTGTGGGGCTTCGCGGGTTTTCGCGGCATCGATGTACGAATTGGGGGCGGAGGGGATGGGAGGGGGAACCATGGCTTAGGTACATGCTTGTCCAAAACGTGGGGTAAGTTATGAAAGTAGCCCCACCGATTTGAACTAGGTGGTTCTTTTGGTTCAGGGGTATCACACGAATTTCGCGTCTCGGGATTTCGCAGGAGGTGGGAGTTTTCGCGCGCGTTGTAATTTTGGGATAGTAAGGCGCGGGTTGAGATGGAGGGAATTTTAGGAGCACAACGACACAAAGAGATATCTTAAAATTTCAGGATAACAAGGCGCGGGTTGAAATTTCCGGACAAGCCTAATGTGTATACTATATCAAATCAATTCACACTTCCCTTGACAAAAAAACCAAAAAGAAATCAATTCGCACCACACAAGAGAGTCTAGTCCCGTGTACTGTACCAAATCAATTCGCACTACAAATGCTATTCAAAACTTTGAATCCATGTTATGTTCAATTAAAATATTTCGCTACGTGTATAATGCATGCAACCTGCTACTCAAATGAACGTTTTAGTGCATTCCAAACGTATATACTACGCTTCAATATGAACTAAATTTGAATTCGTTTATCTATTTGAATAAGATCTACAATCATGATTGTTATCAAGTTAAACCATTTGAATTCGTTTCTCTATTTTAATAAGATCTACAATCATCATTATTGCCAAGTTAAACCATCGTTTGTATATTATCTTCACAGCACACCACATGATTACTGTCGAGTTAGATATGAACTATGTGTACTATATGAACTCGAACTTGATTTTTTGAATCCACTTTATGTTGATTTCAAATCACAGTACATTTCAAGCTCTAGCTAGATCTTCATAATCTAAACCATGTCTCATATGTATAATGTGTTTATCACATAATGTATGGTGCCCCACCCCCTACGCCTACAAGTATTTAGCTGTGAGTTGCAAACGCCACACATTATCACAAATTCAAATAAAATGTGAGATGGTCGATATATAGTAGTATGGTTTAGATTGTTCGATATTTAGTTGTGAGCTGCAAACGCCACATATTATCACAAATTCAAATAAAATGTGAGATTGTTCGATATATGTTATGGTTTAGATTGTTCGATATTTAGCTGTGAGTTGCAAACGCCACGCATTATCACATTATAGTATAACATGTCCAAAACCACACCACACGTATCACCGCTATATTCATGCATGCATAGGTTTATAACACTACGATCTCTTATTCAAATATATGAATCCACTTTCATATCGAATTATGATCTTTGTTAGTCTCTTACACTCACACAATCCTCTAACCTTTGTAGCTAACCCTAACTTTCTCTCGTGCATGCACACGCCCTCCTCGCCCTCCCCCTCCCTCAGCATTCTATCCATCACGCACATTCATTTTTTTTTCTTTAGGTCGTTCTCCCACGGTCTCCACAATTCCTTCTTTCTGACACACACCGATCGATAAACCTCTCTAGCGATGTCTGCCTCCCACATACACACACACTTTCCATCTCCTCCTTTCTCTGTCCATGCCTCGTGTCTCTCATACAGTCCCACACACATGTAAACTCTCGCCCTCTTTTCATCGATCTCACAATCGCACACTCCTCCCCCTATCTAGCTAGTAGGCCTCTCGCACCACTTCCTAGCTCCATCTCTCTCCTATCCGTCTCTCTGGGCCTTATTTGCCTCTAACAAATGGATGTACATCGACCGATCTCCCACTATACGCATAGCTAGCTAGGTCATTTATAACTCATTTTCTGCACGCGCCGATCGATCTACCTCATTAGTTATGTCTCTCCCTTCCTCCGACACACAACAATTGATCTACCGATCTAGTTAGGCCTGCTTACCAAACACATGGTCCCCCTTCATCATCCATGCATGCCTCCTGACACATCTATCACGCGCACGCACACACAGAAACACATCCCCACTCTTCTTGATATTGCAGTTGTACCCTCAGTTTGTCTAGTAGGCCTCTCCCACCATCTCCAAGAAGCAACTCCACCACCCCTCTGGCACTCTACCTCTCTCTCTCTCTCTCTCTCTCTCTCTCTCTCTCTATCCCAGCCTATTTCCCGTCCATCACTTATGTATGGATGTCGACCGATCTCCCTCTAGACATGGCTAGGTCTCTCCTTCTCAACACATATATGAGTCGATCTACCACTCTAGTTAGGTCTCTGCCTCCCCCCTCCACACACACACTGATACATCGAGCGCTCTAGTCATGTCTCCCCGCCACACACAAACTTGCCCTCTCCCCTCTGACGTTCCGGCAGGTTAGTCGCCCTATATCTTTGAAGTGCACACACACAATTTCGATGGCTCTCTTCATCGATCTCGCACCCACACACTTGATCCTCTCTTCGACTCTATCGATATGTATGACCCCTCCCTCTCTTCTCGTGGATCGCCCCTCTATATATGGTATAGGTAGGCCTCTATTTCACACACATTGCATGTGTCACATTTTTGTTTGAGACATCATCGACACATATTCCCACAAATACATTCACGAAATCAACCCCCCCCCATAACAAAAAACACTCACGAACACACACGGCATCTCTCTAGGTTTGTATCTCTCTCACACACACCCACAGAGGTGGGGGACGTGCACGAAGAGAAGAGGTGCACGCACGGCGCACGTACTCCCATCTCTTTCCCAACCACACCCGCGCGGGTACACGGTGGAGCTCATTTCTGTATGAAAAGGCAGCCCACGTGGAAATTTGACACATGTACTGGTTGTCCACTTGATGGAGGATCATGTACCACGGGTGAACAAACAAATTGCGACTTGGCGAGTTATTTAAAAAAAGAGGCAAACCATGTGGGGCGTACCTTAGAGGCAAGGCTCTATACACTGGAGATGCTCTGTACTACTTTTGATGTGTCCTGTCAACTCGCAGAACGAGGAGAAGCTTGCTTAGTACACCCTCTCCCCCGCCCACGGGCGCGGTGGCTCGCAGAGTCGCGGGACGTGGAGATGCTTGCTTACTACGCCTACGCCCGCTGCCTTGCCCACGCGCGGTGGCTTGCAGGACAAGGAGAAAATTTTACTACTCCCTCCGTTAGACATATACTCCCCTACCTTGGTTAGAGAGATTATTATATTATTTGAAATATATGTCTTTTAGCAGATTTCAATATGAACTACTAGTACATACTCCAAACACTAATGTATATAGATGTATTTTAGAGTGTAGATTCACTCATTTTGCTCTGTATGTAGTCCATATTGAAACGGACGTAGTAGTACGCAATCTCCCTCGCCCCTCGCCTCTCGACCCTCGCCCACGTGGTGGACGTGGAGCAATTCATTCGGTCTCAGATAGCCAGAACCATATACTATAGGACCATCATTGCTCGACTTCCCGAAGAGGCGAAGAGCCAAGCGCAAGGTTTATAGGAGAACGAGCACTAGTAGTACGTACTGTATGAGGAAGAAGACAAGAAGAATGTATGTTTTGCGTGACAGTCTCTTCTTACAGGACGTGCTAGACCTAGTGGACCTCATTGTTGCAATGGGAGTACTATCATAGATGGCACGATTCAGAGTGGTGGGCAGTGGGAATAATTCGGAGTTGCTTAGTCTTAAACCCCATGAAGAAGTCCCATCAAAAGGAATAGCCATCCTCTACACGTGCTCCTATGTCAAATGAGTAAATGAGACAAGAAGAGAAAGAGACAAAGTAAAAAAAATCACCAGCCTTAGAGCCAGCCCTATTTTATCAGTGAATGATATTTGTACGTCATGATTGACATGGCTATCTTATTAACCATGCTGCAGAGGTAGCAGCGGATTTATATTTATTTGCGGAGGTAGCAACGGATGGATATTCAACGAGGAGTGAAATGATGGCTGCTTCCTCAGTTAAACATAGAGAAAGGTGGGCCTCGTGATTTGACGGCTCATTAGTCATTATTACTGCCTATACTCTTTGCCCATATAATAACCGCGTGGTAGAATAGTTGGCTATACTTTTAATAACCATGCTCGAAGAGAAGAGGTGCACGCACCCACGCACGTACTAGTAGCACTCTTTGCGTCTTCCCCAAGACCCCAACCACACACGTGACATGGTGGATCTCATTTCTGTACGATGTTGCAGCCCACGTGATAATTTGACGCGTCTAGTAGCACTTAATGGAGGGTTGGGAACCACGCATGAACGGTGCCGCGTTATTTAGAAATAAAGTTTTTTTTTCTTTAGTGGCACGTACGCAGTATAAATAGGTTCATATGGAGAGAAAAAGAAACTGCTCCACTATATATAACATAGCCAGGAGCCTACACGGTTGCTTGCTGGGGTTGCTCTCTTCACACTGTCTCGCACAAAACGACTGTGGCCACATCTCTAACATCCGGGCGGATCACGTCCGCCGGGGGAAGGGGTGGATGCTTTGTGTAGATGCGGTCGCCATCGCCGACGGCGAAAACCCACTGTCGGCGCGTCCCGATCAGGGGTCCCCGCCGTTCTCTCTCACAAAGCCGGTGCGGTTGCCTTTGCCCCTTGCTCACTGCCACGACGTGGGAAGTTGCCGCCTCCCGCCGCCCTCCTCTAAGCTAGCTACATCCCGACATCCCTCAGGTACAACTTCCTTTACAGCCGGCTTGCACCACTGCCCTAGCTGCCCACATCGCTCCATGTGGATATTTCTCTACTTCTTTGCCCCGCACGTACCTCTACTGGCTTCTACTATATTTGTAATGAGTTTATGTCTCATAAAAACTAGTCACACTAGTCTTATTCTGATCACACTTCAATTTCTTTGCCATAGGGATGCTCAGCTCGATTTTAGTGAAACTGCACAAAATGATCCGATGGTCAAAGGGTTGCAAACTTCATTCCTTCGGAAGGTTCAACCTCACCAGCAAATTAGAGCCTGGTTAGGGTTTAGGGTTCAAGGCCTAGGGGCTGCATGGATCATTTTTTTCTTTAGCTATCTCTGTTCCAAAGTAAGTGTCAACTTTAGTACAACTTTGTACTAAAGTTGGCAAAGTTGACATAAAGTTGAGACACTTATTTTAGAACAGAGGGCATATTGGCTATGATCTGTGAATCATTGAGATGCAATAGCATGCATGTTAGTCTCCTTTGTATTTGATGGAATGTTGCAACGGGGCAACCTTGGAAGCAAGATACATGAAACAGAAGCTAAAAGCTACATAGCATTGTACATTTTTGCTGCTTTCGTGTTTTCGCTGAGCTGCCGTGTTTTCGCTGATTTCTCACTCCTCCACTGTAAGAGTGGAGAAAATTGTAAAGAGTGGACACGCTCTACCTCCTTTCGCCGAAACGTGGGACATCCAGCATCCGGTGCACGTGTCATGCACCAAAGTAAAGTGTACAGTCCAAGTGAGACTCAGCACTGTCATACCACCTCAGTAATAATGACCAATGGGCCGTCAAATCACATAGACCCGACAGTAAGTTGGACGGATGAAGCAGCCATCACACTTCGTTGAATCCGCTTCTCCCTTCAACGCATGTGCCAGTGAGAGGTCGCGTCCGCTCTGCCCGGGCATGAATGCGGCACCGATTCTCTGGAGCGGCGCTGACCGTTTCGGGCGGGAAGTGTGCGCTGGCAATGGAGGGGCCTTGGGTGGGCCAGGGTGGTCAGTCAGGAGCGGGCGTGGCAGCTGTCCCGACCGGACGCCCGGAAACGAGAGGATGCACCGACTCTCGCGGCTTCGTAGTTAGTAAGTACGTAGTACTATACACCATCTCTTTGTAGGTCGATGTGTCGCTCTCTCTAACACACACACGCTGTTAAAATAACACACACACACACGCATACATAGGTTCATAGAATAGGAATATTGTGGGAGTGGGAAGCCACAGGAAGTGAGATAAATGGAGTACGTACAAGAAGAGAAGAGGTACAAGCGCGTCCGTTGGAGACACAGTCGCTGCCTCGCACTATAGCGTTTAGAACAAATAAAAAAGGAAGCCAATAATATTTATTTTTTATTTGGCATGTATTAGCAGTTTACTACTTCCCGGCTAATCTCATTTTCTTCGTTTTACCATATTATTACAGTCTTATTTTCACTTCTTTCCACCACATGCTCACATTCCAAGGTACATTAAATTGATGCATGCAAGGATTAAAAAAAACCAACCAGTGCATGTAACCATTCCTACTCATTTAGTGGTCGTCCATGAAAATATTGTAATTAATGCAGATTAAAGTTTGAGTAATTTTGTAAACTATGATACGGAGTACATTTCTCCACTCATCATCTGCCTTGGTTGATGAGATTTCAAATTTAAGCCCTATAAACTGGAAAGGAGGGAGTAGTTAAAAATTTTGGTCAAACTTTGACAAAAAATATATGACGTGGGGTAAAAACCTCGACGGAGGTAGTAGTATGACTTAGGCCGAATACAAGTGCCCGCTCATTATTGGAAGAGAGCAAAGTGTACATACATAGTAGTTAAAATTGAATTTCTCGAAAATATTTAAAATTGGAGGATGGTGCAGCCCACCTTTCTGATATTTTGACTATGTGTGCTTTAGTTGTTGTTCACTTCGGAGGGTCGTGTACCACACGTGAACGATAGTAAGCGCAATTGAGAGGCGTGCATCGTTAATTGTGAGTTGACTCCTTCGAGCATTAAATTTTCTTCACGTATTAGCATTGCCCTAGTATTTTTCTTCACTACGTTAAATAAAGAGTTCCGTTTCGTGCACAATTTATAACGATTTTATGGAGAGAAAAATAAAACCACTCTAACTATATACGATGCAGCATCGGCGCTTGTTTTCGAGGGTTTGCTCTCTTCACACTCTCTCTCAACTATATACATACACGTTGGAGCCTCAACGCTTGTAGTTGCTCTCTTCACACTCTCTCACCCTCTCCAGATCTAAACAAGACTGCGTTGGCCTCTCTCTGTCTAACTCCCCTCACTACTGGTCAATGAGCCGGTAGGATCCCATCTGCCGTGGAAGGGAAGGAGGCTTAACACTGTCGCCATCGGCGAGGGAGGGAATCCACTACCGGCGCAACTGTTCTCTTTCACCCAGCGGTGGCGCGGGAGGGCCTCCGACCCATTCTTCCTCGCTGTCGTACATAGTGTGGGCAGATCGGCCTCTGGCCGCCCACTGAGCCACACCATGAGAACCTTAAAGTATAATTTACTTAATCCACATGCATTGCTCTAGCAGCATGTGGATTTTTTCCGCTTCTGCACTCGAATCTAGGTGTTGGATCATTCAGGAAACTAGTGGGGAAAGTTGTATAGCATGAATCTAGGATGTGGTTCATAGAGGAAAGGAAGGGGGAAAGTAGTACAGGCTGGCTATCCAGCACCTACATTGATCGAAAATGGAAAACAATGACAAACGCGGTACGCACATCTGTAACGAACTGATCTTTTTGTGGGTGGGGGACAAGGCTGTAGAGTTTGAGCAGGAATAGATTTGCTGCCCTCACATAGGGAAAGGTGTCTAAAGATAACAAAACTGGGACCAACACAAATATGCTCCTTGGTTGTTTGTTCTTTGTTGCAACAGACTGTGCATCACCCCTTTATATACATCGGTAGATGCACATGGTGCTGGTGCGTCCACTGTCCCGTGCAACTCTTTAGCTGTTGTTAATCTAATAATGCTGCTGGAAAATTGAAGCAATGCCATAGTTAAAAGCAAATTACATGCTTAACAAATTTTATTGTTAATATAATCTCTCTGTTAATATGAATCAATGCCACTGTTTGAGAAATGCTACTGTCTTGCTTTCTTTCCCATCTAGATAAGTAAGATGCTTCTTTTTGTGGGCTTCTGTGCCATCCACTGTTATTGACCAGTAACTGTTTCCTTTGCACCTCTGTGTAAACATGGTTATCTACTTCACCTTGTTGCTATTGCGACCTTTTGTTGCACTGCACAAAACACTTTTGCTTTAATAGTGTTTTGTGCAGTTCAACCAAAGTGTCACACCGACAACGTTGCTTGATTGCTTGATCTTAGTGGAACTGCACAAGAGGAGATCTGACTTCCTATCTGTGTTGGCAAATTTGTTTCAGATCTTCTTCTTGTGAGTTGTTTAAATTCCGCGTCATGAGAGGTTAGTAATGGCCTTCTTCCACATGATTGTGCAGTGTGCTTTCATATGTTCTGCTACTTATACAGTAATGTTGCTTGATTTTAGTGAACTCCACAAAAGGAGACCAGACTTCCAATCTATATGTGCACCGTAATATCCCATTGAGGTAAGATTATGATATTTCACAACTGTTGGCCTGTATTTTGCTACTGTCATCAGAAAAGTAATGTTGTTGTTTAGTGCTATACTTGTGCTCCCTAATTGACATGCCAAATCTTACATTGAAGGTGAAGCTTGTCTGTTATTGAACCAAGTGATAAAGGGGAAGAACAAGCAGAAGAAGAACAAAAATCAACTCCCGGTGCTGTAATGAAGCACTGGAACTGTGATGTCACAAGTAATGATATAGTTTTGCATCTTAATTTATTGCTATGGCTAGAACGAGCAATTATTTTGCCACTGTGATTTGATGCCACTCTTAATGTAATATGTAATTATCTCTACTTGTGCAAACAGGGATCTTGTTTGAAGATAACATATATTTTAGTGGAACTGCACAAGATGTTGGAAACATTAAACTAATCGAGGAGTTTATAGTAAGCATGGCAACCACAGTAGATAATAACGGATGGTTCCGGAGAAGTGCTTCATCTGCATGCTCTACACAATAAGCCTCCTAACAAAGGTTGGTACCGGCCCACGGATTTCATCCATATGATTGAGCTTTGTCATCTCTATTGGTGTTGTGCTACTACTATTTAGCTACTCTCATGAGAAAGTGGTATTGTTTCACATGTTAATCTAAGGTTGCTAATAAATTGATGCACCGGTTTGCCACCGTTATAGCCACTGATAAAATTAAGTAATAATATAGTTCAAGTTGAGCTGTTGTGTTTGGTATCATATCATTTCCTATGAGGATAATGAGGAGATGCATCTCTTTGTGACTATACATTTCATCAGTTACTCCCTTTGTTAATGTAATGGTTGTTTTAAATATTTCCTTTCCTTTTTTTCGAGCAAACAGGGATGCTAGCATTTAGTTGTTCTCTTGTCTTTGCACAACAGGATCATCCTCCTCTGAACAAGAATATGGAGTACGTGAAGTGCCTAGTTCCGATTATGCCTGGATGAAGAAGCCTAGTCTATCTTCTCATCAGAAGGAGCAGTTGAAGGATGGTTACATTACTCCCCACAAGACCAAACTAACTTTAGCTCAGAAGGACTCACAGATTTCCATCTTTTTTGCTGTGATGGGCAAGTACAATGTTGTTCTAGGATTCTTTCTAGTGAGTTCCATTTTTTTAAATGTGTGCTCTGCATGGACCATGTAGTTGCCTGTTTAAACTGTAACTTCATAATACAGTTTGCTTTACTAATCATTTTTTTTGTATTTATGCAAACAGGGGTGCTCAGCTTGATTTCAATGGGAACTGCACAAAATGTTCTAATGGTTCGTGCCCATTATACTTCATCATGCACAATACATCGAATGTTCTCGAATCATTCATTTCCACCTCCAGCCACAAAATTAGCTACAAGAAAGGAGGTGGCAATATGTTCAAGGCGTTGCAACGTATAAAGGCGAAATCATACAAGCTACGCGCGAATTTGGTTGATTTTGGTGCAACTGCACAAAAAGAACAGCTGGTTTATTTAGCACGAGGTGCGATGTCAATCTCCAAACTGATGGCAAACCCCGTCCATTCCACAATCGTAGGCATTTGATATTTTGGAATGGGAAAACCTTGTCAAAGTTTGCTCATTGATGTATGCAAAAAGACACACATTTGATATTTTGGAATGGGACAACCTTGTCAAATTTTGCTCATTGATGTTAGCAAGAAGACATGCGTTAGATATTTTCGAATGGGACGCTCTTTAGTAGTAAATATTGGCTCTGACATGTGAATCACTGAGATGCATAATCATCGATTGTTTTGAATGTTCTCTATGAATTGCCAGGCCTGTGAGTTTGATTGCAATGTACAGGCACGCTAAAAAGCTGCTCAAACTTTTTGTACGTATGAAACTACTGCAAACGAGGTGACCACCATGCGTCCTAGGAATAATGCTAGTACGTATTGTTTTGCATGTTCATTCAATGCCAGCGATACAAGAATTCGAACTAAATTCGTTCATACACGGCCGGATTTCATTACATTTCATACATTCTTCAACTAAAAAGGGGTGCGCTGGAGGTATAATTAATTAACCTAATCTATGATCTCCGGCGCCCATTTCTCGTGTCCGGTTGAGCCGAACAGAAACTTATTCTCCAGCACAGCTCTCCGACTCCATGTCGCCGCCAAGAAGCTAATCGGCCGTCAGTGTTCAACTCGCCAAGCTTGGCTTCAACCGGAGGGTAGCAGCAGTGGCCTTACTTGGACCCGAGCGGCGGCGACCTACCACGTTCTACTCTTCCTCGTTTTCTGTGTGGCATGGCCTTGTTGGCAGCGGGGCGGGGCCTCGACGGAGCCGGCGATGTCCTCTGTCTCATTGCCGGCGGGGCGGCACCTCGATAGAGCGAGGGAAATCCTCCCCCTCATTACCGGCAGGGCGGGGCCTCGACGGAGACGGCGATGTCCTCTGCCTCCTTGTTGGCGGAGCAGGGCCTCGCCGAAGACGGCGAAGTCCTCCGCCTCGGTGCCGACGGGGCGGGGCCTCGGCAGAGCCGGCGGTGTCCTCTACCTCGTTGTTGGTGGGGCGGGGCCTCGGCAGAGCAGGGCCTCGTTGAAGCCGGCGAAGTCCTCTGCCTCGGTGCCGGCGGGGCGGGGCCTCGGCGGAGCCGGCATTGTCCTCCGCCTCGTCATCGGTCTCGCCAAACAGCGCCTCGCCCGCTTCATCGCCCTCTTTGTAGGCGGCCGTAACCTCCGCCACAAGCATGTGGTACCGCTAGCGCGCGAGGCGGCTCTCGCGGGCGGAGCGGTATGACTCGAGCAGCGCCTCCTGCTCCGCCCGCTCTGCGGCGATCTGCTCCTCCGCCTGCAGGTCCTCCTGGAGGACATGGCGGTTGTAGGCGGCGTCGGCCTGCGCCTCCCGGAGCTGCTCCTCACGCTTCTGCCTCACCATGTCCATGTATTGGGCATGGTCCTCGCCAATGGTCATGGTGCAATGCACCGGTGAGGATGGCACGGAGGAGGGGGTTGGCGCCGGATCATCAACTACAACGTTCTCCATTGGGACGTCGTCATCCTCCGGCTGCCTGCCGGCCAGCCAGTCGGCAGCAATGGCTGCCATCTCCTTCTTGTCCATCGTCCGCCCGTCCCGAAGAGTGCTGGAGTGCGAGGAAGCCATGGTGGGAGTGGTGTGGACAGGAGAAAGGGAACGGAGGCGGATCACTGCAGTTATGGCCGGCACAGCAGTTTATATAGCAATGGTGGGCGGCGGAGGGACGGATGGGTGGCGCCGGAGTAGCCGCCTTGGCAACCGTGTATCATTAATGTGGGCGGCAGACGGACGGACGGATGGCACTTGTGTCGTTTGAACGCGGAGCAATCGCCTGCACCGGGAAGTGGCGTGGGTGGCACTGACCGTTTCGGGCGGAAAGTGCGCGGGCGAGGGAGGTGGTCTGGGTGGGCCAGGGCGGTGAGACTCATGCTTGGCAGCGGGTCGGTCCAGCAGCCGGACATGCTGGCTCGCCAGCGAGCTCGCCGAGCTGAGCGACCACAATCAGACGATGGACGTGGCTTCCGACCAGGAGCCGGCGCCACCGCCCAAGCCGGTTCATGCCATATTCACCATAGAGCAGGTGCGGCCACACTTCAACGCCCTAATGGCGAAAGAGCTACCAGCACAAGAGGACCTGTGCTGCAACCTCCGTCTCCACAACAAGCACCGGGCGACAATGCCGTCACGGACATGTGGCCCTCTGATCCTGGCTTTCTGAATGAGCAGCGGGCGCTGCATCAGACCATCCGTAGGGCCCGTGAGGCCCTCTCCGTCGTCCTTCGAGTTGTTGCGCTCGCTGTGGCGCCGCCGTCTAGCATTGTCAACATGGTCAACGAACATGAGGAATGAGGAGATGACTTTACTTGGAGAGGATGACAGTGGGGACCCACCAGGGCCATAGCCGCACGTACGCAAGTGCCTCCTTATTATATACAACTATTTTTTTTTGCTTCCTCCTGGTTTCCTGACATCACGGTCCCACACCATTGTGAACCTATATAGTCAATAAACGAGAGAATTGCACAAGGAGCAGCCGACAGCTGGGACCCAGCAGCTCGAGTAGTATTTGTTTTTTGAGGTGTGAGCAGAGTTTTTGTGGAGCGATGTTTTTGTTGTTGTTCAGAGGAGCAGGGTATCAACTGGGCGGGCTGTGGCCCGTCTGGCCCATGCTATTGTTTTATGTCGACCAAATATCCAGCCCACATATCAATTTTTCAATGTGAAAATGGCTAGCCCAGCTATACTTTTTTTGCAGAATACTCAACTTAGGTCAACTTGTTATTCTCCGCCCCGCATTAGACATGCCAAGAAAATGGGCTTTAAGAAATAATAAATGGGCTGTAATTAAAAAAAATTCGCTGTAAATATAAAAAACGCACCGAACAGGAAATTTTTTTAATTTCATTATTTGTTGCGCGCGCAAAATTTTGTTAGATTTTTACCTAATACAAATTTATTTTGAAATTATATTTAATCTGACTTGAAATTTCGGGTTAAAAAATATTTTGGATTCCATCAAAATGTGGGAAATTTTGTTGAATTTTTTTTTGAGCGGTTGGTTGAAATTATTAACTGTTGTCCTGGCTAGAAAATGGGCTATAATTTTAAAAAACAGTAAATGGGCTGAGTAAATTCCATTAGAATTAAAAAATGGGATGTACATTATAACAAATCACAACTGGGCTATATGTTCTATGCCACAGATGTGATGGTCACTTGTGGGCCTACTAAGTTGACTCGTACGCAAGGCTTTGTCAACTTATAGTCAACACACGATTCTAGTAGCAGTGGCCGTTCGATGTCCATCTAACGTCTGTGGTGCTTCTTCAATCTCGGATATTCGTGCTTCAGCCGCCCAAACCACCGCCGGCGGTACCGCCTGCTACCGCCTCCCGTGGCTGGATGTGCTACCGCGCAGGCCTCGCCGGCCCACCCTACTCCCATCGCCGTCCAGGCCATTCCTCTACTCACCAACACCTCCTGTTATTCTCCGGCGACGGCAGCCTCACACCGCAGGCGAAGCAGTGAACCCTCGTACTCCCCTCCGCGTGGGCATCCACTGCTGTGTCTTCGCCGGCTCCGGGTCGTTCCCTTCCTAGGCCTCACCATCGTCCACCGCGTTGGTTCTCTCGGCGCGGCGTGGTCAACTTTGTCAACAAACGACAGCCATCAGAAGAGGCATGTACATGGAGTGGCTAACAGTAGGGACCCGCATGGCCCATGGCCGCACGCGAGCAAGTCCCTCCTTATTATGTGAAAACAAATGATTTCTCCCCCTGACAGGTTTGATCCACCAGCTACATCTTCGCACGCAAGGAAGTGTTTCCTTTATTACGTGGAAAAAAAAGTTACCTCTCCCTGACAGCTAGGACCCACCAGCTTTACTATCATCCATTTCGTGAAAATATAGATTGTACCAAAGATGCTAAATTGTTTTCTTTTTATTCTAACTCAAAAAAGAAGAAATTAAAAAAACCAGAAAACATCTTCGCACGCAAGGAAGTGCCACCTTACTACGAGCAAAAAAATGATTCCCCCCTGCTAGCTAGGACCCACCACATTTGGAGGCTGACTTGTGGGCCAACTAAGTTGACACGTACGGGCTTTGTCAACTTAGTCAAAATGATTCTAGCTGCACTGACCGTTGGATGTTAAATCAACGGCCGTGCTGCGTCTTCAACCTCTGGTCTTCTTGCTCCAGCCGCCCAAACCAGGCCCGCCGTACCGCCTGCTCTAGCCTCTCGTGGCCGGCTGTGCTGCTGCGCAGGCCTCACGGACCGACCATACTACGACTAGCCAGGCCTTCCCTCTACTCACCCACACCCCATGTTATTCTCTGGCGACGGTAGCCTTATGCCACAGCCAAACCAGTGAACCCTCGTACTCCCCTCCGCGTGGGCATCCACCCACCTCGTCTTCTCTGGCTCCTCGTCGTTCCCTTCCTGGGCATCGTCGTCGTCCACTGCCTTGATGCTCTTGACGCCTCGTGGTCAACAAGGTCAATGAACGACAACCATCGGAAGTGGACTTTAGGCTGTGAGGTTGACAGCTGGACCCACCAGCTACATCTTCGAACACAAGGAAGTGCCTCCTTATTACTCGCAAAATAAAAATGATTCCTCCCCCTGACAGCCAGGACCCACCAGCTATATCTTCGCACGCACGGAAGTGAATCCTTATTCTCCCTGACAGCTGGGACCCACCTGGTCGAAGCGTACGTAGCGTTGTCGCGAACGTGTACATACATACTAGTCGATCAGTCTCTCTGCAATGATAAACCGTGGCCGAGCAAGCAGCGGCACATGTAGTAGTAGAGCCCCCGACGTAGCAGTTCATGCAGTCCCTTCTAAACCATGTACACGTACGTACAACCACATGCCAAAAAATACGGCCACGTATGTACATACGGGCGAGGTCTCGAACGCCTACTCGCGCATACGTATGGCCAGGGCTCGTGTACATGGAGAGGCAACGGATGGCCGCAACGGCGTCCTGTTCATCGGGCAGCCAACCGGCTGGGTCGGACCGGAGAAATAGCATCCGGTTCATCGGGAGGCAATAGACTGGGTCGGAATGCGTCCTGTTCAATGGGAGCCAGCCTGCTTTGACGGAACAGCCAAAACGGGTTCTGGCGTACCGCAGTACGGAGGAAACGGCCTTCTGTTCGACCGGCTACAGTCAAAACGGCATCCTGTTCATCGGGAGGGGTGTGGCGTACCGCAAAACGGAGGAAACGGACTTGTGTTGGAGCGCTACGGTCGAAACAGGGGTCCTGTTAATCGGGAGGGGTGTGGTGTACCACAAAACGGAGGAAACGGACTTGTGTTGGAGTGCTACGGTCGAAACGGGGGTCCTGTTCATCGGAGGGGTGTGGCGTACCGCAAAACGGGACTCCACGGGGCTACTGTTCACCCACCGTCGACTTGCTTCAGCCTCCACGTGCACTGTTCATCCACCATGTCTTCCTCATGCCTCCACCAGCTACTGTTCATTCACGGGCTACTGTTCATCCAGCCCTCCACCGGCTACTGTTCAACCAGCCCTCCGCGGGTTCCTGTTCATCCACCCCCAACCATCTCGGCTGTGGCGGCTCCTCTTGGGGTCCTGTTCATCCAGCGGCAATGGCCTATATACTACCACGGGGTCCTGTTCATCCAACCCCCACCGGGAACTGTTCATCCAACCCCAACCACGTACGTCTCAACTCGTTCAACCGCAACCCCCACGTTCACTGTTCATCAAGAGGCAGCAGGTTCGATCGGCTTCAGTAAGCAGTAGCTGTAGTGATCGATCGCTCAGGTTCAGTTAGCAGCAGTAGCGAAGGAATCGCTTGGGTTCAGTTAACATCCAAGGGATCGATCGCTCGGCTTCAGTAACGTAGCTAGTGCAATCACTCGGGTTCAGTAAGCGAATGCCTCGCTCGGGTTCAGTTAGAGCCCAAAGCCTCGCACACACGTGTGTATGTATACAAGAGAAACACGCATCGCTCGGCCCCGACCACCCACCGTAATCGGGAACTCCCCGAAATTTTCCTCACCCTCGCTTCTACCACGATTTTTTCCGTCATGGACGGCCCAAAGAATGTCATGCAGGTGCGTCTCCGACCCGCCCAGGACGAAAAGCCCATTTTTTGTCATGATTTTTTTGTCATAGAAGTAGGAGCCCACCACATCTATGATGATACTGGGTTTTTTTCACAATTATCGTGATAGAAGTGTCATAAGCATGACAGGAAAAAAATTTGTTCAGCCCAAAATGTCATGGATGTGTCTTTTTTTTGTAGTGGATCATGGCGAAGAAAAGCTGGTATGAACTCTTCTTAATTTTGTTTTTGTAAATATGTTTAAATCAGTAGTCCCGATTGAGCCTATCATGAGTAAACATGTTTGTGATGACAATTAGAGGTTATAGTTGCTCATGCAATGCTTAAGTAGCTAGAAGTGGATACTATGTTATCTTGTGTGTCAACATGCATTAAATTATTATGATGTAGTATGTTAGGACGGTATCCTCCTCTAAAGAATTCAAGTGTCTTCAGTTGCACATGTTCACGCATGTAATTGATTAAAACCCAATATAGCCTTCATGATATTTATGTTCGGAGTGTCTATATCCCCCTCATGCTCAAGGTCAATGTTAATTATTCAAAATGCATGATTATGACCGTTGTCACTCTCTAGTTTGTCGCTTCTCAATCTATTTGCTAGCCTTCGCATGTACTAAGAGCAAATACTGCCTGTGCATCCAAATTCCTGAAACCAACAGTTGTGCCATAAGAGTCCACCATATCTACCTATATATGGTATTACTCTGTCGTTCCAAGTAGATTCGCATGTGCCACCTCTAAACCTTCAAATAAACACCTGTTTTGTGTGCCCGTGCCACTCATGGAGCGACGGGGCGGTCAATATCTTCCATGCTAAGTGTGTTTAACATGTTATGAGAGTTTATTCGCTCACCAACTTTCAGAGAGGCTGCTACTTGTGAGCTGCGTTGGGATTTCCTCGAAGTGGAGAGGATGATGCAGTACCGTAGAGATAAGTATTTCCCTCAGTTAAGAACCAAGGTTATCAATCCAGTAGGAGAACCACACGAAACCTTGTTAACAGCACCTACACACATAAAAGCAAATACTTGCACCCAATGCGATCAAGGTGGCTGTCAATCCCCTCGGCAGTTATTTGCAAGGATCAGATCTTGTAGTGGTAGATAGATAAAATAAAATACAAAATAAAGTAACGGTAATAAAATTGCAGCAAGGTATGTTTGGATTTTTATATATGATAAAAGTAGACCCGAGGGCCATAGTTTTCACTAGAGGCTTCTCTATCGACCAAAAAGCATACGGTGCGTAAACAAATTACTGTTGGGCAATTGATAGAAAAGCGCATAGTTATGACGATATTCAAGGCAATGATCATGTATATAGGCATCACGTCTGAGACAAGTAGACCAACTCCTACCTGCATCTAATACTATTACTCCACCCATCTACCACTATCCAGCATGCATATAGAGTATTAAGTTAATAAAAATAGAGTAATGCCTTAAGCAAGATGACATGATGTAGACAAAGTAAATCCAACCAATATGAATACACCCTGTCGTTTTCCCCTTAATGGCAACAATACAAATACGTGTCATGTCCCCTACTTTGTCACTGGGATATAGAACACCGCAAGATTGAAACCATTACAAAGCACCTCTCCCATTGCAAGATAAATCAATCTAGTTGGCCAAACCAAACGGATAGATCAGAGATAAATACAAAGCTATAATAATCATGCATAAAAGAATTCAGAGAAGACTCAATTAATATTCATGAATAATCTGATCATAAACCCACAATTCATCAGATCCCAACAAACACACCACAAAAGAAGATTACATCGAATAGAGCTCCAAGAACATCGAGGAGAACAATGTATTGAAGATCGAAGAGAGAGAAGAAGACATCAAGCTACTAGCTATGGACCCGTAGGTCTGTGGTGAACTACTTACACATCATCGGAAGGGCGGCAAGGTTGATGTAGAAGCCCTCCATGATCGATTCCCCCTCCGGCAGAGTACCGGAAAAGGCCTCTAGATGGGATGGCAGAAGAACAGAAACTTGCGGTGGCAAAAAAAGTATTTTAGGTGGCTCTCTATTGGTTTCCCGATTTTAGAGAATTTATAGAGGTGGAATTAGGTCAGACAGAGCCATGAGGGGCCCACAGGACCCCCCTGGGCACGCCATGTTGCCTTGTCATCTCCTCGTTTGCCTTCCGGTCTCCTCCCGAAGCTTCTAGGGTCTCTCTTGTCCAGAAAAAAATCGTTAAAAATTTTCGTAGCGTTTGGACTTCATTTGGTACTGATTTCCTGGAAAAACAAAAATAGGCAAAAAATAGCAACTAGCACTAGGTTAATAGGTTAGTCCCAAGAAATGATACAGTATATAATTGCATATAAAACATCCAAGATTGATACTATAATAGCATGGAACAATCAAAAATTATAGATACGTTGGAGAAGTATCAAGCATCACCAAGCTTAATTCCTGCTCGTCCTCGAGTAGGTAAATGATAAAAACAGAATTTTTGATGTGAAATGCTACCCAACATGTCTATCATGTAATCTTTTTTTTAAGTATGAATATTAAGATCTAAAAGATTCAAAGCAATAGTCTATAATTTGACTTAAATACATCAATACACAGCCATACTAGCAAACAATCATGTCTTTCAAAATAAAAATGCTAAAGAATGCTATCCCTACAAAATCATATAGACTTGTCATGCTCCATCTTCTTAACACAAAGTATTTATCATGCACAACCCCGATGACAAGTTGAGCAATTGATTCATACTTTTTAATGCGCTTCAGCTTTTTCAACCCCCATACAATACATGAGCGGAAGCCATTGATATAGCACTATGGGTGGAATAGAATACGGTGGTACAGATTAATATGGAGAAGACAAAAAAGGAAGAAAGTCTCACATCGACACGACTAATCAACGGGCTATGGAGATGCCCATCAATTGATGTCAATGCAAGGAGTAGGGATTGCCATGCAACGGATGCACTAAGAGCTATAAGTGTATGAAATCGCAAACTGAAAACTAAGTGGTTGTGCATCCAACTTGCTTGCTCTAGAAGACCTCAGGCATTTGAGGAAGCCCATCATTGGAATATGCAAGCAAAGTTCTATAATGAAAAATTCGCACTAGTATATGAAACTGACTACATAGCAGACTCTCCATATGAAAAACATGGTGCTACTTTGAAGCACAAGTGTGAAAAAAGATAGTAACATTGCCCCTACTCTCTTTTTCTCTCATTTTTTTCATCGGTGGGCTCTTTTTCGCCTCTCTTTTTTATGTGCTCTTTTTGGCCTCTTTTTTTTCCTCACCAGGACAATGCTCTAATAATGAATAATGATGATCATCACACCTCTATTAACTTACAACTCAAAATTACAAAATACGACTCTATATGAATGCCTCTAGCAGTGTACCAGGATGTGCAATGATCTAGCATAACATGTACAAAAAAAATGATGAACGGTGTCTGAGCCACAAATACTATGTCAGCTACATGATTATGCATAGCAATATGACAATGATGATGTGTGACATATAAACGGAACGGTGGAAGTTGCATGGCAATATATCTTGGAATGGCTATGTAAATGCCATAATAGGTAGGTATGGTGGCTATTTTGAGGAAGATATAAGGAGGCTTATGTGTGATAGAGTGTATCATATCACAGGGTTTGGATGCACCGGCGAAGTTTGCACCAACTCTCGAGGTGAGAAAGGGCAATGCATGGTACTAAAGAGGCTAGCAAATTGCGGAAAGGTGAGAGTGCGTATAATCCATGGACTCACATTAGTCATAAAGAACTCACATACTTATTGCGAAAGTTTATTAGCCCTCGAAGCAAAGTACTACTATGCATGCCCCTAGGGGGATAGATTGGTATGAAAAGATAATCGCTCGTCCTCGACCGCCACTCATAAGGAAGACAATCAATAATAAATCATGCTCCAACTTCTTAGCATAACAGGAGACTATACATGCATGCTTCGGGAATCACAAACCTTAACACCAATATTCTTACTAAACCACAATCATTCACTAGTACAACCCACATACTACCATCTCTATATCTCAAAACTTTTGCAAGGAATCAAAATTATCATATTCACTGATCTACATGAATGTTTTTATTATATCCCTCTTGAATACCTATCATATTAGGACCAATTTCATAAACCGTACATATTACCACTACTATTATCAAACTCTCAAAATGATATAAGTGAAGCACGAGAATGCAATTATTTCTTTAAAATATAACAACCGCCGTGCTCTAAAAGATATAAGTGAAGCAGTAGAGCAACTGCCTAGCTCAAAGATATAAGTGAAGCACAAAGAGTATTCTAACAAATCATGAATAAATGCGTGTTCCTCTCAAAAGGAGTGTCCAGCAAAAGATGATTGTGGCAAACTAAAAAGAAAACAAAGAAAAGACCACTATAATGCATGACACTCCAAGCAAAACTCATATCATGTGATGAACAAAAATATAGCTCCAAGTAATTTACCGATGGTTGGTAGACGAAAGAGGGGATGCCTTCCGGGGCATCCCCAGGCTTAGAAGCTTGGGTCTCCTTCAATATTACCTTGGGGTGTCTTGGGCATCCCCAATTTTAGGATCTTGCCACTCCTAATTCATTCATCCATCCCGATCTCACTTAAAACTTGAAAACTTCAGCACACAAAACTCAACAAAAAACTCGTGAGATCCATTAGTATAACAAACAAATCATAAACTTTAGGTACTGTTGTAAACCCATTCATATTTTATTATTGCATAATACCTATTGTATTCTAACTTCTCCATGACTTATACCCCCGATACAATCGATAGATTCCTTAAAACAAGCAAACTATGCAACGAAAACATAATCTCTCAAAAACAAAATAGTTTGTAATGATCTGACAAACGAAATACTTCTGTAACTCAAAAAATTCTAAAAACTTAGGTCAACGTGGGAAATTTGTATATAAATCATGTGTAAAAAATTCTGAATTTTATCACATTCTAGTGAATTTAAAAAATTCTACTACTGGGCGCAAAATTTTCTATTTTTTCACAGATCAAATCAACTATCAACCAAATCATCCCAAAGGCTTTACTTGGCACAAACACTAATTTAAACACAAAAACACAATCATAACAGTAGAATAATTGTGTGAACACTCAAAAATAGAAAATAAAAAGGAAAACTAAATATAACTATTGGGTTGCCTCCCAACAAGCGCTATTGTTTTACTCCCCTAGCTAGGCGTAATGCATAGTTTCAAGTGTTGTCATCCTTCATTCCCAAGTCCCTTTTCATCAAATCTTCCAAAACTTTTCTTAATAAGTCGCTATTATGATGTTCTTATTTCCTAGTGGGAGAGCTTAAACTATTGAAAGGACTTTGTTCGGTAATTTTAACATTCATTACTCCAAATTTTGAATCATCACCTCATATAAAACATGTATTTCATCATCAATAGGTTCCCTAGCCATCTCCTCAAACCACTCATTACTAAATCATTCATCAATCCCTTTAGTAATCCACTCCAATTTATCACAAGTATGGTGGTATAAATTTTTAATAACTTCAGCATAAGGAACTCTCCTCCTAAGATTCTCACTATATGCAAAATAAACTTTAGATTCCAAACTACGTGTAGTATCATTATCATGGAGAATATCTTCTATTGGAGGATGCTCAAAAATTATCCTATAGTAAGCAAAGATTTCTCTAGCTTCTCGGATTATATAGTCAAATTCACGCATAAGGATAGTAGTAACAATCTTCTTAATTTTGGGATCATGAATGTTTGGAAGTTCATACAATATATTTTGTACTGCCGGATGAATATTCAAAAAAATCATTCTAACTTAACCACAAGTATGGAAATAGCATCCACATAGCAATTTGTTTTATCAATAATAGATCCTCTAATTATGGGTATGACTCCCGTCCAAACAAAAAATTCCTGAATGATATTCTTCCCAATAATACTACTGCTACCCACATGATAGATTTTAGTTTTGAAATTTGTGGGAGCTTTAGTTTCCGGAGGATCATGATTAAGATCACAAGATTAAAGTTTTTCCTCAAGTGTCTCACTAGTGCTATCTTCACTAGCGCTTTCAACAATAACTTTCTCAAATTCAGACATGATAACGACTTCAAGCAAGCAAGTGAAAATGTTTTGTGTTTTGGTAAAATTGTTTTAGAAGTGGGGGAGATAAAAACGAGATGCAAATGGCAAATGAAAGTAAGAGCAAGTAGATGATATTTTATGCGAAGGTACTTGATAGGTTTTGGTGATGTCTCCCTGGCAACATCGCCAGAAATTCTTCCTGCTACTTGTGAGCTGCGTTGGGATTTCCTCAAAGAGGAAAGGATGATGCAGTATAGTAGACATAAGTATTTCCCTCAGTTAACAACCAAGGTTATCAATCTAGTAGGAGAACCACACGAAACCTCGTTAATAGCACCTACACACACAAAAGAAAATACTTGCACCCAACGCGATCAAGGGGGTTGTCAATCCCCTCGGCGGTTATTTGCAAGGATCAAATCTCATAGTGGTAGATAGATAAAATAAAAAATAAAATAAAATAAAATAACGGTCATAAAATTGCGGCAAGGTATTTTTAGACTTTTATATATGATAAAAGTAAACCCCGGGGCCATAGTTTTCACTAGAGGCTTCCCTCTCGAACAAAAAGCATACGATGGGTAAACAAATTACTGTTGGGCAATTGATAGAAAAGCGCATAGTTATGACGATATTCAAGGCAATGTATATAGGCATCACGTCCGAAACAAGTAGACCGACTCCTGCCTGCATCTACTACTATTACTCCACCCATCGACCACTATCCAGCATGCATCTAGAGTATTAAGTTAATAAAAATGGAGTAACACCTTAAGCAAGATGACATGATGTAGGCAAAGTAAATCCAACCAATATGAATAAACCCCGTCATTTTCCCCTTAATGGCAACAATACAAATACGTGTCTTTTCCCATACTTTATCACTGGGTATAGAACACCACAAGATTGAACCCCTTACAAAGCACCTCTCCCATTGGAAGATAAATCAATCTAGTTGGCCAAACCAAAAGGATAGATCAGAGAGAAATACAAAGCTATAATAATCATGCATAAAAGAACTCAGAGAAGACTCAATTAATATTCATGAATAATCTGATCATAAACCCATAATTCATCAGATCCCAACAAACACACCGCAAAAGAAGGTTACATCGAATGGAACTCCAAGAACATCGAGGAGAACATTGTATTGAAAATCAAAGAGAGAGAAGAAGACATCTAGCTACCAGCTATGGACTGATAACCCACAAGTATAGGGGATCAATTGTAGCCTTTCTCGATAAGTAAGAGTGTCGAACCCAACGAGGAGCTAAAGGTAGAATTTATATTCCCTTCAAGTTCTATCGACCACAGATACAACTCTACGCATGCTTAACGTTTGCTTTACCTAGAACAAGTATGAAACTAGAAGTACTTTGTAGGTGTGATAGGATAGGTTTGCAAGATAATAAAGAACATGTAAATAAAAGATAGGGGCTGTTTAGATAAATAAACAATTAAGTTAGTTTTAATAGAGAGCTTTTTGTCACAAGAAAGTTATTTGTCCTTAGGCAATCGATAACTAGACCGGTAATCATTATTGCCATTTTATATGAGGGAGAGGCATAAGCTAACATACTTTCTCTACTTGGATCATATGCACTTATGATTGGAACTCTAGCAACCATCCGCAACTACTAAATATCATTAAGGTAAAACCCAACCATAGCATTAAAGTATCAAGTCCTCTTTACTCCCATACGCAAACAACCTACTTACTCGGGTCTGTGCTTCTGTCACTCACGCCACCCACCATAAGCGAATCATGAACATATTGCAAACCCTACAGCGGAGATCCCTCACGCTTGCACGACACAGAGAGCACCATAGGACAGCACCAATAATAAAACATACAACTCAAACCAATCATGATCATCAATCAACCCATAGGACAAAACGGATCTACTCAAACATCATAGGATAGCCATACATCATTGGGAAATAATATATAGAATTGAGCACCATGTTTAAGTAGAGATTACAGCGGGGAGAAGAGGTGTTACACCGCTGCATAGAGGGGGAGAGAGTTGGTGATGACGGCGGTGAAGTTGTTGGTGTAGATCGCTGTCACGATGATGGCCCCGGCAGCGTTTCGGCGCCACCGGGAGAGAGGGGGAGAGATCCCCCTCCTTCTTCTTCCTTGGCCTCCCCCCTAGATGGGAGGAGGGTATCTCCTCTGGTCCTTGGCCTCCATGGCAGTGGAGGGGCGGGAGCCCCTCTAAGATTGGATCTCTCTCTCTGTTTCCTTCTGTTCTGTGTTCCTGTTTTCTGGCCTTTCACCGTTTCTTAAATTCCCGGAGATCCGTAACTCCGATTGGGCTGAAATTTTAACACGATTTTTAACCGGATATTATCTTTCTTATGGCCGAAGAAGGGCACCAACCGCCTTACGGGGTGGCCACAAACCTCCCAGGTGCGCCCAGGGTAGGGGCCACGCCCCTAGGGCTTGTGGGCCCCTCGGGCATCGTCTCGTGTTGATTCTTTTTCCCAAAAATCACATATATTCCAAAAAAATCTTCGTAAGTTTTTATTGCATTTGGTCTCCATTTGATATGGATATTCTGCAAAACAAAAAACACGCAACAAACAGGAACTGGCACTGGGCACTGGATCAATATGTTAGTCCCAAAAATAATATAAAAAGTTGCCAAAAGTATATGAAAGTTGTAGAATATTGGCATGAAACAATCAAAAATTATAGATACGACAGAGACGTATCAGCATCCCCAAGCTTAATTCCTGCTCGTCCTCGAGTAGGTAAATGATAAAAAAGATAAGTTTTGATGTGGAATGCTACCTAGCATAATCTTGATCATATAATCTAATCATGGCATGAATATTAAGACACGAGTGAGTCAAAGCAATAGTCTATAATTTGACATAAAGACAATAATACTTCAAGCATACTAATAAAGCAATCATGTCTTCTCAAAATATCATGGCTAAAAGAAAGTTATCCCTACAAAATCATATAGTCCGGCTATGCTCCATCTTCATCACACAAAGTATTTCATCATGCACAACCCCGATGACAAGCCAAGCAATTGTTTCATACTTTTAATGTTCTCAAGCTTTTTCAACTTCCACGCAATACATGAGCGTGAGCCATGGATATAGCACTATAGGTGGAATAGAATATGGTGGTTGTGAGGAGAAGACAAAAAGGATAAAGTCTCACATCAACTAGGCAAATTAATGGGCTATGGAGATGCCCATCAATTGATATCGATGCAAGTGAGTAGGGATTGCCATGCAACAGATGCACTAGAGCTATAAGTGTATGAAATCTCAAAAGAAAACTAAGTGGGTGTGCATCCAACTTGCTTGCTCACGAAGACCTAGGGCAATTTGAGGAAGCCCATCATTGGAATATACAAGCCAAGTTCTATAATGAAAAATTCCCACTAGTATATGAAAGTGATAAAATAGGAGACTCTCTATCATGAAGAACATGCTGCTATTTTTGAAGCACAAGTGTAGAAAAGGATAGTAACATTGTACCTTCTCTCTTTTTCTCTCATTTTTTTTATTATTTTTTGGGGCTCTTTGGCCTCTTTTTTATTTTTTTATTTTGGGCTCTTTGGCCTCTTTTATTTTTTTAAGTCCGGAGACTCATCCCAAATTGTGAGGGAATCATAGCTTCCATCATTGTTTCCTCACATGGGACAATCCTCTAATAATGATGATCATCACACTTTTATTTACTTACAACTCAAGAATTACAACTCGATACTAGAACAAAGATATGACTCTATATGAATGCCTTCGGTGGTGTACCGGGATATGCAATGATCTAGCATAGCAATGACATCAAAAAACGGACAAGCCATGAAAACATCATGCTAGCTATCTTACGATCATGCAAAGAAATATGACAATGATGATGCGTGTCATAATAAACGAAACGGTGGAAGTTGCATGGCAATATATCTCAGAATGGCTATGGAAATTCCATAATAGGTAGGTATGGTGGCTGTTTTGACAAAGGAAATATGGTGGGTTTAATGCACCGGCGAAAGTTGCACGATACTAGAGAGGCTAGCATTGGTGGAAGGGTGAGAGTGCGTATAATCCATGGACTCAACTTTAGTAATAAAGAACTCACATACTTATTGCAAAAATTTATTAGCCATCAAAGCAAAGTACTAATACGCATGCCCCTAGGGGGATAGATTGGTAGGAAAAGACCATTGCTCGTCCCCGGCCGCCACTCATAAGGAAGACAATCAAAAAATAAATCATGCTCCGACCTCATCACATAACGGTTCACCATACGTGCATGCTTCGGGAATCACAAACCTTAACACAAGTATTTCTACCAATCCACAATTACTCACTAGCATGACTCTAATATCACCATCTTTATATCGCAAAACTATTGCAAGGAATCAAACATATCCTATTCAATGATCTACAAGTTTTTATGCAGGATTTTATGACTAACCATGTGAATGACCAATTCATGTTAACTCTCTAAATAGATATAAGTGAAGAATAAGAGTTTAATTCTTTCTACAAAATATATGCCCATGCTCTAACAAATATAAGTGAAGCAAAAGAGCATTCTACAAATGGCAGTTTACTATGTGTAGAGAAACAGGCAATCCAAACTTCAAATGATATAAGTGAAGCACATGAAGCATTCTATAAAGCCATACTCAAAAGATATAAGTGAAGTGCATAGAGCATTCTATAAATCAACCAAGGACTATCTCATACCAGCATGGTGCATTACTAAATAAAAATAAAAGGCACACGACACTTCAAGAATTTACGCATATCATGTGACGAATAAAAATATAGCTCCAAGTAAAATTACCGATGGTCGTTAGAAGAAAGAGGGGATGCCTTCCGGGGCATCCCCAAGCTTAGTTGCTTGGGAGTCCTTGAATATTGCCTTGGGGTGCCTCGGGCATCCCCAAGCTTAGTTTCTGGCCACTCCTTATTCCTTCATCCATCGAGATCTCACCCAAAACATGAAAACTTCAATCACACAAAACATAACAAAACCCACGTGAGATCTGTTAGTATAATAAAACAAATCACTACTTTAAGTACTGTTGAAAACCAATTCATATTTTTTTTTGCATTATACCTACTGTACTCTAACTTCACCACGTCTTATATCACCGATACAATCCATATATTCATCAAAACACACAAAACAATGCATAGAAAATAGAATCTGTCAAAAATAGAACAGTCTGTAGCAATCTAAACATTAACCATACTTCTGTAACTCCAAAAATTCTAAAAAATTAGGACAAAATAAAAAAAATCATAGCAATACTGTGTAGAAATTTTGGAAACTTTTGACGTTCCAGTAAAAATGCAAATTCACGCACCACGGCCAAAGTTTCTATTTTTGCACTTCACAAACCAAACAAGCAATCTAACATCCTAAAGGCAAATCTTGGCACATTATTTTTATAATACAATGGATTTGTACAAGGGGATAATTATTTTTGTTGAAAAGTTTCTGTAATCAAGGTTCACAAAGTTTCCATGGGCATGAACAAAGTTCAAGGCTAGCTCCCACTTTAACAATGCTCGTCTTTCTCACTTCTGCTTTTCTTTTTGAAAAGTTTTAGGTTTCCCTCTATATTTTTTTGTTTTTAAACTTTATAAAAGCACGCAACAGAATAAAATGACTCTCTAAAACTTCCAGGTTGTCTCCCTGGCAGCGCTTTCTTTAAAGCCATTAAGCTAGGCATAAAGTGCTCAAGTAATTGATCCACCCGGATCCCAAGGTATATCAAAGCCAATTTCAAATTAACAATGATTTGTATTTTAGTATTGAGCACAAAGCAACATATATCATGCAACAACGAAGTCTAACTCTCTTCCTATGCATCAGCATGTCATAAAAGAATAATTCATGCACATAAAGTAAAGGCCGATACATAGCATAAACGGTTTCTTGTAATTTTATGTGTTGGAAACATAGAGAGACGGAGATGTAGTTCTTCTCTCATAATAATTGCAAGTAGGAGCAGCAAGCACATGCATATTATATTCATCAAAATCATCATGTGTAATGGTAGAATGCAACCCATCAATGTAATCCTTAATAAGAGCAAACTTCTCCAATATATTGTAGTTGGGAGATTTCAAAAGGATAATAGGACTATCATGTGTGGGTGCAATAGTAACAATTTCATTCTTAACATAAGGAAGTATAGAAAGTTCATCTCCATAAGCATCATTCATATCGGCATCATGGCCACAAGCATAGCAAGCATCAAGTTCATCAAAAAGGGATATTTCAAACGAATCCAAGGGATCATAGCAATTATCATAGCATTCATCCTTCGGTAAGCACGAAGGGAAATTAAACAATGTATGAGTTGAAGAGTTACTCTCATTAGAAGGTGGGCATGGGTAGCTAATCCGCTCTTCCTCCTATTGTTCTTCGCTCTCCTCATCATCTTTTTCATCTAATGAGCTCACAGTGTCATCAATTTCTTCTTCCATAGTTTCCTGCAAAATATCAGTCTCTTCATGGACAGCGGAGACTTTCTCAATAAACTCATTAATATCAGCATTATATTCATAATTATCATAGCAATATTTAAGTATAGCATAATTTTCAGGTCTGTAAACAGCATCATCATAATTTTCACACTTTTCAAACAAAGATTCAATTTCATAAGCACCCTTAAAAGCAACGAATTCTTCTATTTGTTCCACATCATAGTAATCATATATACCATTAGCATAAGAAGGCAAGGTTTCATTATCATTAAATTTACATGAAAAGGGAAGGTGTGGAGCCTTCATCCTAGAGCAACAAGTATAATCATATCTCAAGCAAAAATTCCAAGCATACCAATGCAACATATGAATTTGATCCCATAACAGTTTCCCTTTTTGAGTCAAGCGATAATCCCTAAAGTATTCACGTTGATCCAGTGTGTCTCCCATTATCAAGTTGAATGGGGTTTTCTCAGGATTATCAAAGTAGTGTTTAATATTTTCCACATAATGAGCATCGAGGGTTTTAGGAGGTTCCCCATCTCCATGAGTAGCAAGTACAACTATTTTTTTGGTATTTCGTGTTCCATATCCATAACTAAAGATAGAGAAAAACTTAGAATAGAAAATAAAATCTACTTAGTGATAAAGCAAACAAGCACACACGAGAATATACACCCCACGCTATTGCTCCCCGACAACGGCGCCAGAAAAAGGTCTTGATAACCCACGAGTATAGGCGATCAATTGTAGCCTTTCTCGATAAGTAAGAGTATCGAACCCAACGAGGAGCTAAAGGTAGAATTTATATACCCTTCAAGTTCTATCGACCACCGATACAACTGTACGCACGCTTAATGTTCACTTTACCTAGAACAAGTATGAAACTAGAAGTACTTTGTAGGTGTGATAGGATAGGTTTGCAAGATAATAAAGAACACGTAAATAAAAGATAGGGGTTGTTTAGATAAAGAAACAATTAAGTTAGTTTTAGTAGAGAGCTTTTTGTCACAAGAAAGTTATTTGTCCCTAGGCAATCGATAACTAGACCGATAATCATTATTGCAATTTTATATTAGGGAGAGGCATAAGCTAACATACTTTCTCTACTTGGATCATATGCACTTATGATTGGAACTCTAGCAAGCATCCACAACTACTAAAGATCATTAAGGTAAAACCCAACCATAGCATTAAAGTATCAAGTCCTCTTTACTCCCATACGCAAACAACCTACTTACTTGGGTCTGTGCTTCTGTCACTCATGAACATATTGCAAACCCTACAGCGGAGATCTCTCATGCTTGCAATGCACGGAGAGCACCATAGGACAGCACAAATAATAAAACATACAATCAAACCAATCATGATCATCAATCAACCCATAGGACAAAACGGATCTACTCAAACATCATAGGATAGCCATACATCATTGGAAAATAATATATAGCATTGAGCACCATGTTTAAGTAGAGATTACAGCGGGGAGAAGAGGTGTTACACCGCTGCATAGAGGGGGAGAGAGTTGGTGATGACGGCGGCGAAGTTGTTGGTGTAGATCGTCGTCACGATGATGGCCCCGGTGGCGTTCCGGCGCCACCGGGAGAGAGGGGGAGAGAGCCCCCTCCTTATTCTTCTTCCTTGGCCTCCATGGTGGCGGAGGGGCGGGAGCCCCTCCGAGATTGGATCTCTCTCTCTGTCTCCTTCTATTTCTGCGTTCCTGTTTTCTGGCCTTTCACCGTTTCTTAAATTCCTAGAGATCCGTAACTCCGATTGGGCTGAAATTTTAATACGATTTTTATCCAGATATTATCTTTCTTGCGGCCGAAGAAGGGCACCAACCGCCTTACGGGGTGGCCACTGTAACACCCCCAGTGGTTAAATACAGTAATCACCTTTTGATTATGCCATGTCATCATGATTATCAGTGCCTAATCATCATTTGCATTATATTGCCTTCTGCTCCTATCTCAGATTCAAAATTAAATTCAAAGTGGAATATAAAAGTTGCTCAAATTAGAAACTAAATTGTTCATTAAATAGCAAGTAAATCAGAGACAATTCTAAAATTATAATCAACTTTTACTAAATTAATTATGTGCCTCAAACAGCAACAAAACAGAGATATTTAATCCAATTTCTTTTAATTAAAATTCAAATGAAATCATTTTGGCTCCAAACCATTTTCTGGCAGTGGTAAATATTGCACTGGAATTATTGAGCTAAGTCACATATTTTATAAAAGTCCATTAGGGGCCTAACGTTTAGGAAAACAGAAAAGAAATAAAAAAAGAAAAGGAAAAACAGAACCCCCCTCCCCCCCGGGGCCACGGCCCAGCAGGCCACCCGGCCGGCCCACCAGCCGCACCCATATTCCCCCCCTTCCCCGAAACCCTAGCCCACCTACCTCACTCCCCCCCCCATTCGCGATCTGGATTGGGGGGACCCGATCCCGTCGCCGTAGTCGCCCGTGGCCGCGCCGACGCCGCCGCTCGCTGCCGCCTTGCCACCGCCGTCGCCAAACGCCTCCCCGTCCTCCTCCCCATCGGCTCCACCGAGCCTCACCACCCCTCGCCTCTGCTCCGGACATGAGCCGCCCCCCCCCCAATCTTTCCCCCCCTCACCGCGGTCACCGCGTGCCGGGCCGCGCCGCGCCGCCCCTCGCCCGCGCCCCGGCCGCGCCTGCGTCGCCCCTCGCCCGTGCCCCGGCCGCGCCCGCGTCGCCCCTCGCTCGCGCACGGCCTCGCCTTCCCCCCCCCGACACCTCTCCTGCTGCCGCCCACGCTGCCGCCCTGCTCCGCTCGCCCGCCTCCGCCGCGGCTGCCACCTGCTGCTGCCCGCGCCGCGCCGCACGCCGCGCTCCCGACCCGCTCGCCGTCGCCTGCGCTCGCCCCCGCGCGCGCGCTTCGGGCAACTGGACATGTCCGGCCCCGCGTAACCGCGCCGCGGACACGTCCGCCCGGGCCACTGACATGTGGGGCCCAGCCCCCTGAAATGTTTAAAATATATAAATAAATAACAAATAATAACAAATAAAAATGAATTAATAAAATTAAATAATTAATTACTAATTAACCTAATTAACTCTGATTAATTAAGACTAATTAAGTTTAATTAACTTAATGTTTAATTAAGCTAATTAACTACTGTTAATTAACTAACAGAGGCTGACATGTGGGCCCCCATGTCAGGTTGACTGCTGACATCATGCTGACATCAGCATACACTGTTTCAGATAATGTTAAATTTAAATAAATAATTAAATTCTAGAAAATCAATAAAACTTTGAAAATCATATAAAATAATCCGTAGCTCAGATCGAAAAACTTTGTACATGAAAGTTGCTCAGAATTTCGAGACGAATCCGAATACGCTGTCTGTTCGTCCGTCACACGTCCCTAACTACCCGAACGTGGAACCGTTCCCCTCCAGTCATCTGTCTGACAAATGTCCGAAACCGGGAAAACATTCCCGGATGAATACCCCCCTTCACCAGTATCACCCGGCACTGCGTTAGATCACCTCTGTCACCGCGTATTGCCATGTTATGCTTTGTGCTGCACTTGTTTGCTCTGTATTTATTGTTTACTCCCCCTCTTCTCTCTCGTTAGAGCCCGGTACCGACGCAGCTCAGGAGCCCGACGCCACCATTGACGACCTTGCCCTTGCCGCCGAGCAACCAGGCAAGCACCCCCCTTTTGAGCATACCGATATCGCCTATTCTTTCTCTCTCGTGCATGCATTAGGATTGCTGCTACTACTGCTTTACCTATTCTGATGCATAGCCTATTTATTGTAACCTGCTGTTGAAACCTTACCTGCTTATCCTAAACTGCTTAGTATAGGCTGGGTAGAGACCTATCAGTGACCCCACTAGTCCCAACTGCCCTGCTGGATTATCAGAAGACCCGATCAACGGGATTGAAGACCAGACCCCCAGCACCGCACATCACCCCCTTAGTTGTAACGACACTGCAGAGTTGCTATCAAGTGCCGAGGGTGAAACCTCTTGTAGCACTTTTGATGTTAACTCTGTAGAGTAGCTATTCGGTCGTGGTCATCGAGGGTGATTCCTCCTTCACCGCTTCCGATAACGACGCCGTCGTACAACAACTCATGTGTGAACCCAACGAGGGTGATTCCTCCGAGTTCACCTTGACGGATATATCGGGTAGGAATCCAACGAGGGTGATACCTCGGATCCCCCCTGATGTTATGGACACACGGATACTTGGACTGTACTATTGTTACTTGGAAATGGCGGGTCGACCCTGAGGGGTACCCGCGTGTGATGTGAAGACGGGTTGCCTGGATGGTGCCCGAGTGATGGATACGAGGCGTGGCCGGGCATTCTTGGCCCTTGCCGCAAGTCCTCGAGATGGGGCGATGGGGTCACATCGATCATGAGTCTCTGCTCGTTACCGCACCCCCAAGGTACTAACGGTTTGGATATGTGATCTGAGTGGGCCTCTGGACCGATAGCACTAACCATCACGTGGGCATAGTATGGGCGTTCTGCATCGTAGCATCAGCCGAAAGCTCTGACAGACGTCCAGTTCAGCATTGCGGCATGGTCGGATCGTGTCGGCCACCCGAGGCGACGCTGGTATCCACCCTGTGCGCAACGACCCGGAGGGTGAGGGGTGATGGCCAAGACCCCCTTGCGCTTAGGATGTAGACCGGCGGGGACCTCTCTGCGGAGCTGTAGGTAGGGTTGCGGTGTGTCGTTTGGCCGAGGCCGGGCATGACCCGTAAAAGTGTGTCCGTCCAGAGTTAAGCGAGCATGGTGGGTAAGTTGGTGCACCCCTGCAGGGAAGAACTAATCTATGCATAGCCGGATCCTCGGTAATGGACACTCGGAGTTGTATCCCGATTGATACAATTAGAATTGGATACTATGGCTCTGGGGTTGCTTCTCGCAGGGAGTCGAGAAGGGATCTCCGGACGAGGTTGATGACTGTATGGCTCTGGGGTTGCTTCTCGCAGGGAGTCGAGAAGGGATCTCTGGACGAGGTTGATGACTGTATGGCTCTGGGATTGCTTTCTCGCAGGGAGTCGAGAAAGGATCTCTGCGTGAGGTTGAGACTTATCGATACTACTGCTTTATACGGTACTAATCTACACTCTTCTAATGCTGCAAGACCGCTGAAGATGCTAGTCTTCGATAGGACTAGGCCTTCTCTCTATTCTGGCATTTCTGCAGCCCAGTCCACATATACAGCCTTCCTTTGATAATGATTGCATATGTAGTGTAGATCCTTGCTTGCTGAGTACTTCGGATGAGTACTCACGGTTGCTTTGCCTTCTTTTTCCCCCATATCCCTTTTGATGCAACCAGATGACGGAGCCCTAGATACAGCTGCCCCCGCCGACGATCGCTACTACTACCCGAGGGTGGTTACTGCTACGAGCTTGACGACGACCAGGAGTAGGATTGGAGGGTCCCAGGCAGGAGGCCTACGCCTTTCGATCGTAGTGTTTTTCTTTTGCCCCGCTCTAAGGGCCCTTCTGTGTTTTCCTTTTATATCTGTACTCAGATATCTGATGCTTCCTCTGACGCTTGTGCACAAGCTTATGTATTCGAGCCCTCGAGGCCCCTGGCTTGTAATATAAAGCTTGTATGACTTTATTTATGTTTTAGAGTTGTGTTGTGATATCTTCCCGTGAGTCCTTAGGCTTGATCGTGTGCATTGCGTGTATGATTAGTGCACGATTGAGCCGGGGGCGTCACAGCCACAAGCCTCCCAGGCACGCCCAGGGTAGGGGCGCACCCCTAGGGCTTGTGGGCCCCTCGGGCATCGTCTAACGTTGATTCTTTTTCCCAAAAATGACATATATTCCAAAAAATATCTCCGTAAGTTTTTATCGCGTTTGGACTCCGTTTGATATGGATATTCTGCAAAACAAAAAACGGTCTAACAAGTATTATGGGACAAGACGAATTGCAATCAATATAAAAAATAATAAAATCTATGGGCACATAGTTCCTATTTGCAAGAATAAGAACATCATTAATTCTTCCCAAAGGCTTTTTAATAGTGGAATCAACTAAGTGCAAATTAAGAGAACATTCTTCCAACTTGGTAAAACCTAGCACATCACATAGAGATTTTGGAATTGTGTGTAGCATTCACCCCTGTCCGATGCATGCATGCAAATGGCTGCATGTCGGCAGCGGTAGAAAAGATATTTTCCACTAGTAGAAACAATCGTGGCTTAGTAGCTAAGCAAGTAGTGTAGGTCAGCAGTGACGTGGTTTTTTGTAATGACGTAAGAGCTTAACTCATTTAGAACAGTAGGTCGGTTCAAACTGCTATATAAGCAGTAGCACACCCCTCAGTTGTAATCATTCCACTCCATTCAGCTTGAATACAAGGCAAGTAGCCACTTTCAGCTCCACAACTAGTGGTACGTGAGCTCCACTTCTAGTACGTGTGTGTGTGTGAGTTCATCTGTTCATGAGTGAGAGTGAGAGCGGCTTGTGTGCAGCCGCTGGCTAGCTAGGCTTCCTCTGTTAGAGTACAAGTGAGAGCTAGCTACTTGTAGTTTGGGCTAACAATTGGCATCAGAGCCTGAGGTTATGCCGAAGCATATGCCGAAGGAAGGCGTCGCCGGCGACGGCTCCAAGACCGCCGAGCAGAGCTCGGCTGAGGAGGCCCGTGTAGCGGATGCGCTCGCGCTGTGAGGCAGGCCGGGAGGCGAGCTGGGTGCGTCACACTCCGTGCGATACGTGGGCATGTCCAGTACCTCCTTCCCTCTCCTCGCGCGGACCAACTACCCCACTTGGTCGCTCCTGATGAAAGTCATCATGGAGGCGCGGCATATGTGGAAAGCCGTGGAAACCGGCGATGTCGAGTACGAGGAGGACCGGCTGGTGATGGAGGCGATCTTGTGCTCCGTCCCATCGGAGATGGTGCTCACCCTTGGCGCCAAGAAGACGGCCAAGGAAGCATTTGACACCATCAAAACTCTGCGCATTGGCATGGAACGCGTACGGGAGTCGAAGGCCCAAACCTTGTGCCTCCAGTACGAGGAGACACTACTAGAATCAGGGAATTTGCCATCAGCCAGTTCTTTGCCGTCTGCTAGCTGACAGCAAAGAAGGTCTTTGCCGTCTGCTTGCAAAAAACAGACGGCAAAGAACAGGCTGATGGCAAAGATACAACTTGCCATAAGCCATTTCTTTGCCGTCTGCTAGCTGACGGCAAAGAATCTTTCCCGTCTGCTAGCAGACGGCAAAGAGATGGATGGGGTCCATTTTTGGCCAGCGCTGTAACGGCCCACCCTCCCCCCTCTTTGTCGTCTACTAGCGGACGACAAAGAGCCAAAAGGGAGACAGCAAAGAGGAACCTAGCTAACGACTGTTCCCCCCGCACCCCACCTAACGGTCAGCCCCGCCCCGCCCCCTCTCTCTCTCCCCTTCTCTCTCCCCTCACCTCACCCATGCGCCGCCCCCGTAGCCCGAGCCACCGCCGGCCCGCCCGGCCCCCAGCGGACCCAGGCCGCAACGGCCGCCCTGCCCCGCCCCATTGCCGGAGCCGCGCCGCGCCGCCCCACCCCGCCCTGCCGCCGGAGCCGAACCACCCCGCGCCGCCCCTTCTCGCAGCCTTCCTCCATCGCCCCCCTCCCCCTGGCCTGCCTCCACCGGCCGACCTCGCCGGAGCTAGGCGAGTCCTCTGTTTTTTTTTAGATTTAGTTTAGTTTAGTTTAATATAGTTTACTTTAGTTTAGGTTTAGGTTTAGATTTAGTTTAGTTTAGGTTTTTTTTTTCTATTTTTCAAGAAGAAAGAAGAAAGATGAAAAAAATAAGAAGTAGAAGAAGAACAAAAGAAGGAAGAAGAAGATGAAAAAAAGAAGAAGTAGAAGAAGAAGATGAAAAAGAAGGAAAAAGAAGATGAAAAAAAGAAGTAGAAAAAGTAGAAAAAGAAAGAAAAGAAGGAAAAGAAGGTCGAGGGGTCGAGGGTCGAGGCGTCGATGGTCGCCGAAGGGTCAAGGATTGCAAAGGGGTCGAGGATCACCGAGGGGTCGAGGGGTCGAGGATCGAGGGGTCGAGGGGTCGATGGTCGAGGATCTCCGAGGGGTCGAGGGTTGAGGACCGCCGAGGGGTCGAGGGTCGCCGAGGGGTTGAGGGTCGAGGATCGCCGAGGAGTCGAGGGGTCGAGGGGTCGATGGTCGAGGATCTCCGAGGGCTCAAGGGTCGAGGGTCGCCGAGGGGTCTAGGGTCGAGGGGTCGAGGGTGGAGGATCGCCGAGGGGTCGAGGATCGAGGGGTCGAGGGTCGAGAGGTCGAGCGTCGAGGAACGAGCAGTGTGAATCATTTTTTTACAACTTGGCGGTGAAATCCTGTGGTAAATATTTAGTTAGGTTGATGGCAAAAACAATAATGCTATGTTACTCATATTTGGATTTAAATGTGCAGTGGTTTCGTCGCTGCGAGGGTCTGGTGTTCGACGAGCTCCGCCCCTGCATTCGTGCGTGAGCACAAATGACATCTCCTCCTCCACCTTAATTATTTACTTTGTTCCGGTCTTCGTGCCGATGAAACTTGTTAGCTATAGGTGTCTTCAATCATCAGTATGCGTGACCAGTATGCATCTCCCATTCGAAAGGGTTACAGTTATAAATATGCATGCAGTTGCATATTTATAACTGTGATTCTTTCGAATTGTCCAACGTTATCCATGGGCAGCCCGAGTATGTGTAGATTGGGTTCGTTTTCCCATATGCTCTGCTCCTGATCCGACGCATAAAGTTTGTCAGTGCCTCCCTGTTGTTCTCTGGGTACACATTCTCTCGGTTTATTGCAGAGACGTGTATCAGGAGAACAGCGGGGAGGTGCTGCCGAAATTTTGCGTCGGATTCGGAGCAGAGCATGGGAAAACGAACCCAATCTACACATACTCGGGTGGGATTAGGACCTATCTTTACCTATTAGAGTGTAGGTTGCATGGACGTAATAAAATTGACAAACTAGATTAACTGATGAATATATATATGGTTAATTATATATATATATATATTTCTTGTGTGTCCAGTAGGTAGGCAAGATGAGTGATCGTGCGTGGATGTACACAGGTCACACTAGTCAGAAAGACATGACCAATGAATAGTTAGCAAAAACCAAGGGGTTTGTAAGAGCCGCATTTGCAAATGGCCAGAAGAAAACCTGGTGCCCCTGTGTCCAGTGTGACAATCGGCACAAGAGGACAGAGGAAGAAATGGGAAAACACCTGCAGAAGAGTGGTTTTACGCCGGTTATACGGTGTGGACATTTCATGGTGAGTCTGCCCAACGTGCCAGAGCTGAGGTGGTTCGTCGTCACACCGACGAGCATGGTACCGGGATGGAAGACATGGTGCAAGATTTTGATGATGCTCGGGATTCGGACGATGAGATGGAGGAATCTGCAAAGGCCTTCCATGAAATGTTGGAGTCTTCAAAACGTCCTCTCCACGAGCACACTTAGCTTTGTCAGCTGGATGCCATCTCACAAGTAATGGCTCTGAAGGCTCAATTCAACTTGGGCAGAGAATGCTACGACGCGATGATGACAGTATTTGGATGCTTTCTACCCAAAGGCCATGTAATGCCTGCAAACCTGTACCAGTCGGAAAAAAATCCTTCGTGCACTTAAGATGCCCTATGAGAAGATACATGCCTGTGAGAAAGGATGTGCCTTATAGGCTTGAGTATGCGGACTTGAACTATTGTCCCATTTGCAAGTCTTCCAGGTATGTTGTGGTAGACAACGGTATGGGTGAGAAGACGCAGACCAAAATCCCCGTTAATGTTCTTCGGTATTTGCCAATCGTACCAAGACTTCAATGTCTTTTCATGGTCGAAGAGATGGCAAGACAGATGACATGGCACAAAATGGGCAAAAGAACCGAACTAGATGCAGATGGGAATCTGATGATGGTACACACATCAGATGGTTCTGCGTGGAAGCGCTTCAATGCATTACATGAGCAAAAAACGCCAGATCCAAGGCATCCTCGAGTCACCATCAGCACGGATGGGTTTTCCATCTGTGGCAGACAGCAAAGGCTGGGGAGGGCATGACGCGTGGCTGACGTCAGATAGCAGACGGCAAAGGGGAGGGCATGTTTGCCATCGGCTGGCAGACGGCAAAGCCTCCCGTTAGCCACCTAACGTGGCTAACGTCAGTTGTTTGCCATCCACCTTCTTTGCCGTCTGCCACCAACGGCAAAGGGGTCTTTGCCGTCCGCTGGCAAAAAGCAGATGGCAAATCAGCTGATTCCTGTAGTGAGATCCGGTTCAAGACCGGTGAACAAGTCGACGACTTCGCCTTGCGGCTGCAAGGTCTCGTCAACGAGCTCGCAACACTCGGAGATCCCAACGACAACAAGATGGTGATTCTCAAGTTCCTCCTTGTCGTCCCTAGGCAGTACAAGCAACTGGCCTGGTCCATCGAGACCTTGGTGGATCTCTCCACCATGACAATCGAGGAGCTGGTAGGGTGGCTCAAGGTCGTCGAGGAGCGTGGCGACGAAGCCGACAACCATGCCGGCGGCGAACTACTGCTCACCAGGGAGCAGTGGGACGCGCAGCTTCAGCAGCGCGGCCGCGGCGACTCTTCTGGCAGTGGGGGAGGCGCCCCCACGGGAAGTAGAGCTCGCGACAGAGGCAGAGGTCGCACCTAGAGCAGCGGCGGCAACCACGGTCGCAAGCCAAGCCGGGCAGGGCGAGGCACTGGCAACAGTGGCAAGTGCCGCTACTGCAACATGCCGGGTCACTGGATCCGGGATTGCCACACGAGGAAAGCCGACGAGGCAGCCATGGCAACGGCAAATCTTGTCCAGGCTGACGTGGACAGTGGGCCGGCAATGATGTTGGCAAGAGTCGAGCCCGCGTAGGAGAGCTCAGCATCTCTCGCGACCACGGCCCCGACATCCACCCATTCTGTGCGAGAGGCACGGAGCCCGTCCACGGGAACCATCACTCCAGTGATAGGCCACACCTCGACAACGACGTTCTCGGGGCCTGTCGATTGGGAGGCGATGAAGGCTCGGGTGTGGGGGAGCCACACCCCGACGACGGCGTCCCTGACAACCTTGGGACCCGACGAGGCCGCACAAGTTAGCATGGCAATGATGCATATGGTGGACCATGCTCCGACCATGATGCTAGCGACCATCGACTCCGTGCAGGAGCGCACGGAGACTCAGGTCACCCACACCCCCACGACGAGTTGCTCAGGGTCTACTGCGTTGGCGGGAGATGGCTCCCCGACAACGGCATGTGCGTGTGGCTTCATCTTCCTCAACGAGGAGAGAGCCGTGACCACACCCACGCTTGCAGGCGGCAAGCAAAGTGAGGGTTGGTTCCTCGACACCGGTGCCATGAACCACATGACTGGTTCGGTCGACGCGTTCATGGAGCTGGACCGCTCAATCACCGGGAAGGTGTGGTTCGCGGACGGATCCGTGTTGGAGATCCACGTGTGCAGGACCGTCGTCTTCGCCGACAAAGGGGGTGATCACAGGGCGTTTACGGACGTCTATTTCATCCCGGTGCTCAAGAGCAGCATCGTGAGTGTTGGACAATTCGACAAGGGCTGGTTCGACATCGGCATCCGGCGCGGTGTTCTCACTGTGCGCGACCAGCAGAAGGGGCTGCTCATCGAGGTAACCCGCTCGCCAAACCACCTCTATAAATTCTTCTTTCGACCCGTGCATCCTGTGTGCCTTGCCGTGGGTCATGTCTCCGATGCATGGCGTTGGCATGCCCGGCTAGGACACCAGCACTTCGACGGGTTGCGGAAGATGGCTCGAGGCAATCTCGTTCAGGGGCTGCCTCAAATCGAGCATGCTGACGAGCTGTGTGATGTGTGTCTTGCGGGGAAGCAGCAGTATCTGCCGTTTCCCGAGAAGGCACGTTACCGGGCGCAGAAACGCCTGGAGCTGGTTCACGGGGACCTCTGCGGCCCAATCACCCCGGCAACGCCAGGAGGGTGTCACTACATCTTGCTGCTCGTCGACGACTACAGCAGGTTCATGTGGGTGCTGCTCCTCGCCTCCAAGGACGAGGCAGAGCGAGCCATCGTCAAGCAACAAGCGGCAGCAGAGGTCAAGTGTGGCCACAAGCTGCGCGTGCTGCGCACGGACCATGGGGCGAGTTCACATCGGCCACGTTCTAAAAGCACTACGCCGAGAAAGGGGTGCAGCGTCACCTCACAGCCCCTTACTCGCCGCAGCAGAACGGCGTCGTCGAGCGGAGGAACCAGACGGTGCTCGGGATGGCACGCTGCATGCTCAAGGCAAAGCAGGTGCCGAGCACGTATTGGGGGGAGGCCGTGCTCACGACAGTCTTTATCCTCAACCGCTCCTTCACAAGGAGCGTTGACAGCAAGACGCCTTATGAGGCGTGGTATGGGAGGAAGCCCAACATACGCTTCCTCCGCACCTTTGGCTGCGTCGGGCACGTCAAGATGGTGCGCTCTCAGCTGAAGAAGCTCGACGACAGGAGCACCCCAATGGTGTTCATGGGCTATGAGACGGGCTCTAAGGCGTACAAGATGTACGACCCCGTTTCCAAGCGTGTGCATGTCTCGCGCGATGTCATCTTCGACGAAGATCATGATGGACTTGGGAGGCTTCGAGGGAGCCCCCGGCAAGCAGCTCCTTCACCGTGGAGTACCCGATGTAATCTACAACCCCGGGAAGCAAGACCCATGGAAGTGCCACCACGGGAAGCCCGGGAGGTATGGATCCGGGAACCGCAACCCCGAGAACACTGTCCCCAGGTATGGTGTCCCCGGACACCCCGTCTTCAAGCAGGGTGGGTCCCGGGAGGCAGTTCGCAACCCTGCCAACGGCGACACCGAAGCTGTTCGACAGCGACGACAGCGTTGGCGCCCCACACAGGTTCCGACGCATGAGGGATCTTCTCGGCGAGCCTACAACAATGCCGCAGTAGCCCGAGAAGGAGGACGTCAATGACGACGTGGTCCTGCATCTGATGGCCGGCAAGGAGCCGACCACATTCGCGGAGGCCGAGCAAGAGGATTATTGGCGCCACACAGTGCTAGACGAGCTGGCGTCGATCAATGACAATGCCACTTGGACACTGACCACACTGCCTGCTGGACACCGAGCCATCAAGCTCAAGTGGGCGTTCAAGGTGAAGAAGGACGAGCACGGCGCCATTGTCAAGCACAAGGCACGCCTCGTCGCAAAGGGCTACGTGCAGCGTGAGGGAGTGGACTTCGAGGAAGTCTTCGCTCCGGTGGCAAGGCTGGAGTCTGTGCAGCTCATCCTTGCCGTGGCGGCTCACCGCGGGTGGGAGGTACACCACATGAACGTCAAGTCGGCGTTTCTCAATGGTGACCTTAACCAGGAGGTGTATGTCTCCAAGCCTCCAGGGTTCGTTGCCGAGAACCACGAGCAGGGCATGTACAGGCTACACAAGGCCCTGTACGGTCTCCGGCAAGCCCCAAGGGCGTGGAACGCCAAGCTCGATGCAAGCCACGCATCCCTTGGGATCTCACCCAGCGCTTCTGAGCATGGTGTGTACTCGCGTGGCACCGTGAACACGCTACTCGTTGTCGGCATCTACGTCGACGACCTGGTCATCGCCGGGGCAGAGCCTGAAGAGGTTCAATGCTTCAAAGGAGAGATGCATTGTCTCTTCAGCATGAGCGACCTTGGGCTGCTCCGGTACTACCTCGGGCTGGAGGTAAACTAGGAGGGTGGTCGCATCACGATCACGCAGATGGCCTATGCTACCAAGATGCTCGAGCGAGCAGGCATGAAGGACTGCCATGCTGTGCACGCTCCAATGGATGCACGGCAGAAGCTCAGCAAGGAGAGCCCTAAGAAAGCGGTGGATGCTACACTCTACGATAGCATCATCGGGAGTCTTAGGTACCTCGTGCACACCCGATCGGACATCGCGTTCGTTGTCGGGTACCTGAGTAGGTTCATGGAAGCCCCGGCAAGCGATCACCTCTCTACCATCAAGCACTTGCTACGGTACATCGCGGGTACGCTCACGCATGGATGTGTGTATTGTCGTGGCGACAGCAAGAACTTGGTCGGGTACAGTGACTTCGACCATGCTGGTGATGTGGATTCCTAGAAAGCACCTCGGGCATACTATTCCTTCTTGGGAATAGTCCCTTCAGCTGGCAATCGGTGAGGCAGAAGGTTGTCGCCGCATCTTCGTGTGAGGTGGAGTACATCACGGCAGCTACAGTGGCCTGTCAAGGTATTTGGCTTGCTCGCCTTCTCGGCGAGATGCTGAATCGGGACACCGCCCCTGCGCTCATCTTCGTCGACAACAAGTCGGTGATTTCCCTCTGCAAGAATCTAGTGCTTCATGACCGCAGCAAGCAGATCGATCTCCGCTATCACTTCATACGTGACTGCGTCGAGAAAGGCACGGTGATCATGGAGTTCATCGGGACTGGTGAATAGAAGGCGGACATCCTGACCAAGTCACTTGGTCGTGTACAGTTCCAGGAGCTGCGCGACAAGGTCAGCATTATCAACATCAAGCTCCTTTAACAGGGTTGAGGGGGAGAATGTAGCCTTCACCCCTGTCCGATGCATGCATGCAAATGGCTGCATGTCGGCAGCGGTAGAAAAGGAATTTTCTACTAGCAGAAACAACCATGGCTTAGTAGCTAAGCAAGTAGTGTAGGCCAGCAGTGACGTGGTTTTTTGGAATGATGTAAGAGCTTAACTCATTTAGAATAGTAGGTCGGTTCAAACTGCTATATAAGCAGCAGCACACCCCTCGGTTGTAATCATTCCACACCATTCAGCTTGAATACAAGGCAAGTAACCACTTTCGGCTACACAACTAATGGTACGTGAGCTCCACTTCTAGTACGTGTGTGTGTGAGTTCATCTGTTCGTGAGTGAGAGTGAGAGCAGCTTGTGTGCAGCCGCTGGCTAGCTAGGCTTCCTCTGTTAGAGTACAAGTGAGAGCTAGCTACTTGTAGTTCGGGCTAACATTGTGGAAACGCTAGCACCCAAATCACATAAAGCATTATACTCATAATTTTTTATCTTGACTTTAATGGTGGGTTCCCATTCATCATATAATTTTCTAGGAATTGAAATCTCTAATTCTAGCTTTTCTTCTAAAGCTTTCATCATCGCTTCTACAATATGTTTAGTGAAAGCCTTGTTTTGTTCATATGCATTGGGTGAATTTAGCATGGATTGCAACAAAGAAATACATTCAATCAAAGAACAACTATCATAATTAAAGTCTTTCTAATCAAAAACAGTGGGCACATCACTAGTTAAAGTTTTTACCTCTCCAAACCCACTTTTATCAACTTTTTCAACAAGATTTTCACCCTCTGAATTATGGGGACGCCTTATAGCTAAAGTTGAATCTTCTTCAGTCCCCTTATCATCAAGTTTAATATTACTAAACAAGGAATCAATAGAAGAAACACCAATCATCTTAACATCTTCATCATTATGATGAAAGCAATCAGGCGAAAACGCTCTTTCTAAAAATTCTCTTTTAGCTCTAAGCATAACGGTTCTTTTCTTACTTTAATCCATGAAAAAATATAAAGCTTTAATTGATTCATTGACATCAACCTTGGGTGAAAAATTTTAATCTTGAGATTTTCTACATCATGAGTAATGCTATCAATGCTCCTAGACATATCATCAATCTTATTCAATTTTTCTTCTATCGTAGTGTTGAAAACTTTTTGAGCATTAATAATTTCTTTAGTATTACTCTCAAGATCAGAGGGCATCCTATTATTATTATTATAAGAATTACCATAGGAATTGCCATAATTTATTAGAGGAATTTCGATGAAAAGGCCTAGGATTAAAATTACCTCTATAAGCATTGTTATTAAAATTGTTTCGCGAGACAAAATTCACATCTACAGGATCACTATTTTGCTCAATCAAAGTAGACAAAGGCACATCATTAAGATCAATAGGAGCATTTTTACTAGCAACCAATTTCATAAGTGCATCAACTTTTTCACTCAAAGTAGTAATTTCTTCAACAGAATTAACCTTTTTACTAGTAGGTGCTCTTTTGGTATGCCATTGTGAATAATTAGCCATACTATTATCAAGCAATTTAGTAGCTTCACCCAAAGTAACTTCCATAAAAGTACCACCCGCGGCGGAATCTAAAAGATTTCTAGAGACAAAATTCAATCCCGCATGAAAATTTTGTATAACCATCCATAATTTCTTAGCATTAATTTCATTCTTTCCCAAGGTTGCGCAACATGTTCATGCTCAAGTTGCTTAAAATTCATAATTTGATTTGTAAGGGAAATAATTTTCGCGGGAGGAAAATACTTAGTAATAAAGGCATCTTTGCACTTATCCCAAGAATCAATACTATTTCGTGGCAAAGATGAAAACCAAATTATTGCACAATCCCGCAAAGAGAAAGGAAATAATTTTAATTTCACAATATCATTGTCGACATATTTTTTCTTTTGCATATCACACAATTCTACCGAAGGGTTTAGAGGGGACGTGTCATCCTCATTAGGATTAACGGAAAGTTGCTCTTTCATAACAAGATTCAACAAAGCGGCATTAATATCATAAGACTTCGCACTAGTGGCGGGAGGAGAAATAGGAGTACTAATAAAATCATTATTATTAGTATTGGAAAAATCATACAATTTGGGATTTTCTAGAGACATCGTGACTACGCAAACAAGATCACAAGCAAACAAAAGATCAAACAAGAAAAAGGCAAACGAAAAATATTTTTGTGTTTTTGTAAAAACTTTTTAGAAGTGGGGGAGATGAAAATGAGAGGCAAATGACAAATAAAGTAATTGTAAGGAGATGAGAGTTTATGTGTAGGTACTTGATAGATGTTGATGATGTCTCCCCGGCAACCGCGCCAGAAATTCTTCTTGATTGCTTGTATCTACGTTGGTAATTCCCCAAAGAGGAGAGGATGATGCAGCATAGCAAAGGTAAGAATTTCCCTCAGTTACGAAACCAAGGTTATCAATCCAGTAGGAGAACCAAGCAACATTATGTAAATAGCACCTGCACACAAACAACAAATACTTGCAACCAAACACGTAAGAGGGGTTGTCAATCCCTCCTCGGTATTGAGATAGATTAAATTGTATGAGATTTGATAAATAGATCTAACTAAAACACAAATAAAATAAATAAAGAAAAAGTGCAGAAAGGTATTTTTAGATTTAATATGATAGGAAATAGACCCGGGGGCCGTAGTTTTCACTAGAGGCTTCTCTCAAGAAAATAGCATACGGTGGGTAAACAAATTAGTGTTGGGCAATTGATAGAAAAGCGAATAATCATGACGATATCCAAGGCCATGATCATGTATATAGGCATCACATCCAAGATTAGTAGACCGACTCCTGCTTGCATCTACTACTATTACTCCACATATCGACCGCTATCCAACATGCATCTAGTGTATTAAGTTCATGAAAAAACGGAGTAATGCAATAAGAACGATGACATGATATAGACAAGATAAACTCACGTATGAATAAACCCCATCTTGTTACCCTTAATAGCAATGATACATGCATGTCATGTCCCTTTCTATCACTGAGATTGAGCACCGCAAGATCGAACCCATCACAAAGCACCTCTTCCCATGGCAAAAAAAATCAATCTAGTTTGCCAAACCAAACCAAAATTTCGGAGAAGAAATACGAGGCTATAACAATCATGCATATAAGAGTTCAGCAAAGACTCAAATAATATTCATGGATAGAACAGATCATAAACCCACAATTCATCGGATCCCAACAAACACACCGCATATAAGAGTTCAGCAAAGACTAAAAAAATATTCATGGATAGAACTGATCATAAACCCACAATTCATTGGATCCTAACAAACACACCACAAAAAAGAGTTACATCAAATAGATCTCCAAGAACATCGAGGAGAACATTGTATTGAAGATAAAAAAAGAGAAGAAGCCATCTAGCTACTAGCTACGGACCCGTAGGTCTGTGGTAAACTACTCACACATCATCGGAGGGGCAACAAGGATGATGAAGAACCCCTCCGTGATCGTCGCCCCCTCAAGCAGAGTGCCGGGAAAGGCCTCTAGATTGGATCTCGTGGTTCTGGAACTTGCGATGGCGGAAACTGTATTTCCTTGACTCCCTTAGGGTTTTGGGGATTTTAGAGTATTTATAGAGGTGGAGGTTGGTCAGGAAGTTTCCCGTGGGCTCCACTACCCACCAGGGAACGCCTAGGTCCCCTGGCGCGCACTGGTGCCTAGTGGGCCCCACAGGCCTCCTACCCTGTGCTCCTTTTGGCTCCCTGGGTGTCTTGTGGGCAGAACAAAATCTCAAAAAAGATTCGTTGCATTTGGACTTCGTTTGGTATTGATATTCTGCAAACTAAAAAACAAGCAAAAAAATAACAAATGGCACTGGGCACTATGTCAATAGGTTAGTCCCAAAAATGATATAAAGTTGCTAGTAAATGAATATAAAACATCCAAGATTGATAATATAACAGCATGAAACAATCAAAAATTATAGATACGTTGGAGACGTATCAGACGTCGGCACCCATGCTCGGCCACGGGGGGCGAGCTATTGGGGCACCAAAGGGAGGTGGAAGAAGCCTTGAGCAGCTCCTCTATCCTGACCGATCACCATGCCATGCTTGGCATGGCTTTTACCCAGTTCCAGACTGCCGAAGCCAGGATTCTGGAGGTGTTGCTCGGGCTATCAAAAGGCTTCGAGGTAAATTTACTTTAAGTATTTTTATTATCATTCTTACGGTTCGAATAATACGCTAGGTATAAAACCAGTAGCTCTCAAAGGGGGATGTCACTCTTTTTGAAATTGATTTTCAAACCACACATTTGTTCGAAAAGACATAAAACTAGTTTCATATTTCTAGCCTTTGCCAAATCATGTTCCATGAAAATAATTATATCATCTGCGTATTGTAGTATAATAGTATAGACACCCAAGCATCTACAAGATGAGGGATGAGCCCACCCACTTGACCGTCCTCTTTGGCTCGGTCAATGAGAACCGCCAACAAATCAGCAGCGATATTGAATAGGATAGGAGAAATAGGATCCCCCTGTCTTAGTCCTTTTTGTGTCTAGAACTAATGACATGTGTCATCATTTACCTTGACCCCTACACTACCTTTTTGTATAAAGGATTTGACCCGCTTCCTCTAGGCCGCATAAAAACCCTTCATATGTAAAGCCTGTTGCAAAAATGGCCATTTAACTTTATCGTAGGCCTTCTCGAAGTCCACTTTGAAGACAACTCCAATCCTTTTCTTTGAGTGAATTTCATGTAAGGTTTCATGTAGAACAACCACGCCCTCCAGGATATGTCGTCTCGGCATGAAAGCCGTCTGAGTTGGCTGCACCACACTATGCACAATTCATGTGAGGCGATTAGTACGAACTTTTGTAAAGATCTGAAAGCTCACATTAAGCTGACATATCGGTGTGAACTACTCAATGTGAACAACCTCCTCCTTCTTTGGCAACAGTGCAATAGCTCCAAAGTTGAGGTGAAATAATTGTAACTGGCCATTAAACAGATCATGGAACCTGGGCATAAGGTCTGGTTTAACGATATCCCAACACCTCTTGTAAAATTCAGCTTGAAAACCATCGGGGCCTGGTGCCTTATTATTCTTCATTTGTGCTATCGCCTCGAACACATCCTTCTTTGAGAAGGTTCTGAAAGAATCTCATTCTGATCGGCCCCTAGTTGAGGCAAATCCTTCACCACATGCTCGTGGAGCGAAACAAAATTCTCCTCCGGTGCCCCAAAGAGCTTTTTGTAGAAGTTTGAGATATACAATTTTAGGTTCTCATGTCCTACAATTGTACCCTCATCTTGTTCGAGCTGAATAATATTCTTCTTCCTGCGCTTTCCATTCGCAATCATGTGGAAAAACTGGGTGAACCACGTGTCGAACTTTAGCTCTAAGTGCCAATTTCATCCCTTCTTCCCTGAGAACCTCTCGTAGCTTCTTTTCGGCCTCCCTCTTAGCAATGCGATCAACTGTCTCTAGCATATTGGCCTCGGCCTCTAAGTGCCACTTTCATTTTTTGCCCAGCCTCGCAAGAACTGTCGCATGTGTCTAATCTTATATTGCCATATTTCAATATTCGATGGACCTATGTTCTCTTTAGCCCATTCCCTGGCTATTAAATAGAGAAACCTCCCTCTCGAACCATGGCATTTCTAAAGAGAAGATGTTTTTGTTGCTTACATGGGTCACATCCCCCGAGTCAACAAGGAGAGGAGTGTGATCGGAAAGTCCCCTTTGTAATGCTCGCACCATTACAAGAGGAAACTTTCGTTCCCATTCCACATTGGTTAGAACCCGATCCAATTTCTCATATGTTGGATTCTCCAAATTGTTCGCCCAAGTGTATTGCCTGCCTATGAGATCAATCTCTTTTACGTCCAGACTCTCAATGATAACATTGAACATAAACGACCACCTCCCGTCGAAATTACCATTATTTTTTCGTCTCTCTGCCTATTCATGTTAAGTCACCCCCAACAAAAATGGGCAACCTCTCATCCCCGCAAACCCTCACCAGGTCAGCTAGGAAGTCAGGCTTGAACTCCGGCTGTGCCGCACCATAGACAGCGACCAGGGCCCATCCAAAACCATCAACTTTTGATTGCACATGAAATTTGGCAGCATAGACACCCAGAATAACATGGACTACTTCTAGGGTTTCGCAGTTTACCCCAAGTAAGATCCCATCAGACCTTCCCCGCGGTGGGAGACAATGATAGTCAAAATCTAAACCACCGGAGACCGTTCGAAAAAACTATGAAGTAAAGTTATCTCTACCCATCTCGAGCAATACAATAAAGTCTAGTTTGTGTTCTATAGAAGATTCCGCGAGAAACCTATGCTTAGCCAAGTCCACAAGACCTCTGCTATTCCGGAAAATGTCTCTCATTTTTCATCATGGAATTTTTGTTTGAATTGTATTCTCGCACTTCGACGCACCGCAGAGAGAGGGTAGACCTTCCTCTTCCACGTGGTTTGGGTTTATCCTGCACCACCACTGAGTCCGCATGACGGAGGTCGTTGCCTAAGCTTTCAACTAGTTGCAGAGGTGGCGCATGCTCCTCTGCATCCAAAGCTTCTGTCCATCACACTAGAGGGCACTAGATCCTCACAAAGATATTCTAATGACCGAACCCGAGTGCATTTACTTCACTTTCTTTCATAGGTTTAGCTGCCGCAATATTTCTAAGCATTTCTATGGCTCTGTCTGCCTCAAGATCAAGTCAGTCATTAACAGACCTAGCTACCTCCCGACCATTCGCCCTGAGAGATACCCCTAACTTATCAGCATTACTAACAATTTCATCCTCAGAAAAATGTAATACTGAAAAAAATGGTGTTTACGGACATACCTGTAGTGGCTTCGATATCTCGAAGCTTGGCTGCTCGGATAGCACGCCCCATTTGCAGGTCATCCGCGTCTGGCTGAGTCTGAATCCGCTGACTCACCTGCCTTTCACCGGACATATCGGGTCCGGGACCCCTCCAAAGGCTATCACGTCCTCCACAGGATAGTCAGTCGTGGAACGGCCTCCTGCCAGGTACCAGACCGATCTCGCATGGTTGGGCTCCACGATCCGCACCGGGGACCTCGAGGCCTGTGGCGAAGTAGGATGGATAGCAGAGAAGTACTCGGTTGTAATATCTCTAATTCCATTGCTAAACTATAGATTACTTTAAGAGATGCCAGGCTTTTAAGCTTAATTACCGACATCAAATGACCTAAACTAACCCAAAGACTCCCGAGAACTCGGGGATATGATATACTAAATTTCCTTCATGTTGCCTTTTCTTTTTCTTATGCAGGAGTTGTCGTATGGTGGACCTACCCTAGCTTTAACAAAAAATGAAGGCTAAACATTTCTATATATATCGATAGTTTTCTTTTTGGTAGGTGCTGATTATGTAGACAACTGGAAAAGCCAAAGGTTTAGGAATTGGTTGGGATGGGAAAAAGTGTATATAGGGTAGTGTGATTGTATATGCATGTGGTCTTTTCATGATTTGACTATACTAAAATCTCAACAAAAAGTAACATACCACCAAAGTAACGAAAGCACGAGACGTATAACATCTTCTGCATGGACTCACTCTACAGTGAGAACACAACGTGTATTTAGTTGTTTAGAAACTTCTCCAAAGATGTGCAGAAAGTGAAGTTAATTGCGTCCACTTTGGACGTACCTATTGTGATGGTAGCATGTAGCTCTCGTGTACATCCCATGATGCGTATGCTTCACGGGAAAACATAGCCATGTCTTCCACCTAAACTGCTAAATATTCTCCCTAGCTCTTGTTCCTCCTACCTAGTAGGAACAAATTAGTGCAACGCTGTTTCCCAATTAGTCCCTTTGATTTATGAGCTATCATGTCATCAATTGCTATTATACACGTGTGACTAGAAATTTGACACAAGCAATTATATAATCAGAAAAAATTAAGAGTATGAAAACAATTAACTGGTTGCTAGTTCAAGTGGTATATGAGCAACTCCAACAATGGCCCCCACTATAAAAATAGAGGGCCTACGTGTCTGCCACCTTATGAAGTACTCCATTCGTTCACTATTATAAGATGTTCTTACTTCTTTTCTAAATTAAATCTATGTAGACACGTTCTAATGTATTTGCATGCTCATTTTAGTCTGCATGTACTTCCTCTGTAAAGAAATATAAGAGCGTTTAGATCACTACGAGTAGTTTATATTGAAATATTCAAAACATCTTATAATAGTGAACGAAGGAAGTATTTTATTTTTACTAAACCATGGCGTGATCTATTAATTAAGCCAAAGAAAATTGCTCAGCTAGTACAGATACCACCTTTTTTCTTGCTGGGGAGTACAGATATCACTTCATGCGGAGTAGATTTTTTGCTGAGTTAGGGCATCTCCAATAGCGACCCGCAAATTTCTTCCCGCATCCATCGGCGGATAGGGGGACCAGTCCGCCGATACGGATGTAGGAGGCCGCCATCCAACCGTAGCCGCATACATTTCAAACTGTATTTTAACTAACCGGATGAAATTCATGCAAATCAGCCGATATTCATCAAAATTCGGATAAAAAATAGCACAAATCATTCATACATACAATGCAAATTAAGTCTAGTACAACAATGTCTCTAATTCGATTAGATCCCGGATGTCCAACAAGTTTTTTATGAACGGATCATGTCGTTCCACACATACTCCCCCTTTAACTACATCCAACAGTGTGTGCATGTAAATGGACGTCCCTCTCTCCTGTGGTACACCACGGCAGCGCGTGCGGGCTACATAGATTGTGTAGACCAACATTGAGTGACTCAATCAACAAGTTGAGCAAGAGGAAGTAAAACTTATGATCTCATCCTCCGCCGCGTGCAATAGCCACCTTGCCTCGAGATGATGAACCACGTCGCAAAACTCGGTGACGTTGATCTGGATAGCGTGTCAGCGATACGACAACGACCACATGTTGCGTGGTTAAATAATGTACATGTCTTAGGGCGCAATGTGCTTTTGTGCGTGAAACTTTTCATGTACTTGCTCCCAGAAGGGCTCCCCTCTGCTCCTGCCTATGAAATCCACGGATACGGTCAGCCACGCATCGCACAACAACTCATCCTCCATGGTCAAGTAGCTCACCATCCTTCGTACTCTAAAAAACATCGTAGCATTTGAAAATAAGTTTAATGGCATTTGACCGAACACCTGCCGGGCATGGTGTCCGCCATGGAGGCCGTCAACAGGGGCGGAGTGTACTTGGGTACAAACGGCTCCAGGGTGGACAGCTTCGTCAAGCGGGCGCGTCGGTGCTGGTTGCGGATGTCCGACAATGCCTCTATGGCGGCCGGAGACGTACAGCAGTGATGTCGGAGGTGGAGGGGGCGGATGGAAAGCAAGGGGCGGAGTGGAAGAAATGGGACCGGTAGGAGGGATTGCGTGGGCCGGGGGTGTCCGAGCCCTACGTTTCAGGTATCCGGACTCCCACAAATCTCTCCCACTTTGTCTTCAATTTGCAGGGAAAACACGTCCGAATCATCCCACGGACCGATACAGGACCGCGTTGGATGGCTTCTGCCGTCCGGACAGCGCGGTCCGGACGGATGCGGGCGGTTTGCGAGTCCGCCTTGAAGATGCCCTTAGACCAACTCATGGGACAACTTGTGAGTAGCACCCTTTAAGAGGATCTACACACGTAGTGGATGCCCTTAATCCTGCTCCTCCTAGTGCAAACTTTCCTGTATGATGATGGAATTGCACGATGTATTGATCTAGTGCAATCGCACGTATATATGATGTACAACGGTGGACCACGACCTCAACTATACAAGGAAACTAGGAGGTGGGCCCAATACACAATATGCACAACAGATATACTCAACACCCACCCGCAGTCAAAGCGGCGCCATTGCTGACGCAAAGACTGGACCGGAACTCCTCGAAGGACACCGTAGACAAGCCCTTGGTCATGATATCTACAAATTGTTGGGAAGTAGGAACGTGTAGAACACGAATATGGCCAAGAGCCACCTGATCCCGAACAAAATGAATATCTAACTCAATATGCTTGGTACGACGATGATGAACCGGGTTGGCGGAGAGGTAGACAGCTGAGACGATGTCGCGGTAGACCACCGTAGCTCCGTCGACAGGACATGAGAGCTCCTGGAGCAGCTGACGAAGCCACGAACACTCGGCGATGACGTTGGCCACAGCGCGATACTCAGCCTCAGCACTGGAACGGGAGACCGTCGGCTGCCGCTTGGACGACCACGAGATAAGCGAGGGTCCAAGGAAAACACAGTAGCCCGAAGTGGATCGACGAGTGTCGGGGCAGCCAGCCCAGTCAGCGTCGGAGTAGGCAGTGAGGACGGTGTCGGTGGAGGCATGCAACGTGACGCCGAGATCCATAGTGCCATAGATGTAGCGGAGAATCCGCTTGACAGCGGCCCAATGAACATCCCGAGGCGCATGCATGTAATGACACACCTGCTGAACTGCATACTGGAGCTCCGGTCGAGTGAGAGTGAGGTACTGAAGAGCCCCAACAATAGACAGGTAAAAAGCAGCATCCGAAGCAGGAGAACCATCTATGGCAGCGAGCTTGGCCTTCGTATCAACAGGCGTAGCAGCGGGCTTGCAATTAAGCATGCCAACACGATCGAGGAGCTCGTGAGCGTACTTCCGCTGGTGAAGGAAGAAGCCATCCGGACGACGCACCACCTCAACACCAAGGAAGTAGTGCAAAGGACCCAAGTCCTTGATGGCAAACTCGGCGCGAAGACGATCAGTGAGCTGACTAAGAAGGCCAGCCGTACATACCGTCAGGATGATGTCGTCGACGTAAAGGAGCAGATATGCAGTGTTGGAGCCCTGCCGATAGACAAACAGCGATGCATCCGAGCAGGTAGAGCGAAACCCGAGCTGGTGCAGAAACACCGCGATGCGCTGGTACCAAGCGCGAGGAGCCTGCTTGAGTCCGTACAAGGACCGCGAGAGTAGACACACGTGGTCAGGATGTGCCGAATCAACAAACCCCATGGGCTGCTGACAGAAGAACTGCTCCTCGAGGTGACCATGGAGGAAGGCGTTGGAGAGGTCCATCTGGTGCACCGGCCAGGCACGGAGACCGTAAGGTGGAGAACCGTGCGGATCGTCCCGGGCTTAACAATCGGAGCAAAGGTGTCGGTGAAGTCGATGCCAGCACATTGCCGGAAACCACGAACAACCCAGCGCGCTTTATAGCGGTCAAGAGTACCATCGGGACAGAGCTTGTGTTTGAAGACCCACTTCCCGGTAATCATGTTGGCGTGCCGGGGACGAGGAACAAGCTGCCACGTCCGGTTGCGCAGCAAGGCATCAAACTCCTCTTGCATCGCAGCCATCCAGAGCGGGTCACGAAGAGCGGCTCGAACGGAGGATGGCAAAGGCGACAGCGTAGAGGTGGATGTTGTGTGGACGTACTCGTCCGAAGCATAGCGCGAGCTCGGGCGAAAAACACCCGTACGGGTGCGAGTGACCGGGCCGACCACGGGTGGTGAGCCCGCAGCCACCGATGAAGGGGCGCCAGGAGGCGACGAGGCCGCGGCCAAAAGCGGTGCCGCAGGAGCTGGGGCCGTGGGCGGGGCCGACCCACTAGGCGACGAGGCCGCGGCCGAAGTTGGCGCCGCTGGAGCCGGGTCCGCGGTCGGGGTCGACCCGCTAGGTGACGGCGGTGATGGAGCGGGATGGGTGGCTCAAACATCAGGCCGGCAGGGGAGGCCGCAGAGGCCGCCGCGTCAGAGGGCGGCGGCAAGGAAGATGCCGAGGCGGACGCCGAGCCGGAAGACGGCGTCGAGACGGGGCCGGCACTGGACCCGAAGGCAACTGGAGGCGGGTGACGCGCCTTAAAGCCAGGGGCGGGCCGAGGGCGGCACGCGAGCGCCTCGGGCGAGACGCCGAGGGTCCGACATCATCAGCGGTGGGAGGGACAGCCGGGGGTACCTGCTGAAACGGAAACAGACGCTCATCAAAGTAAATGTGCGGGGAGGTGAACACGCGGTGGGATACGAGATCGTAGCACCGATAGCCCTTGGAGTTGGAAGGGTAGCCGATGAAGATGCATGCAACAGAACATGGTGCAAGTTTATGAGGAGAGGTGTCGGCAGTGCTAGGATAACATAGACACCCAAAGATACGCAGACCATCATAAGAAGGTGGCATACCAAAGAGGAGGTGGTGAGGTGCGTAGTTCCACCGCGGGCGGCAGGGCCGGAGGTTAAGGAGCAGTGATGCAGTAGCAAGTGCGTCCGGCCAGAAGCGAGGTGGCACATTAGCATGAAACAAGAGTGTGCGAACGTAGTCATTCAGAGTCCGAAGGACGCGTTCGGCTCGACCGTTTTGCTGTGAAGTATACGGGCAAGTGAGCCGAAAAATTGTGCCATGTTGCGACAGAAAAGTGCGGAAGGCAAGATTGTCGAACTCTTTTCCATTATCAGTCTGAAGAGCAAGAATGGGACGCACAAACTGCGTGCTGACATAGGAGTAAAATGCCGTCAGGGTGGAAAGTGCATCAGACTTTCGTCGCAAAGGAAAAGTCCACACATAATGAGAATAATCATCAAGGATAACCAGATAATATAAATAGCCCAAATTACTAGGAACTGGAGAGGTCCACATATCACTGTGAATCAACTGAAAAAGAAAAGAAGCAATGGTGGTGGAGTTATTAAATGGAAGACGAACGTGTTTGCCGACACGACAAGCATGACAGGTATGATCCTCTATCTTATTACAACTGAAACTGAAACTCCTAAGAATATGACGAAGGGTGACGGGGTTGGGATGACCCTGACGAGCGTGCTAGAGGTCAACGCAAGCGGAGAGAGCGACCGGTGCGGTGGTGGTGGAGGAAGACGGATGCACCGGATAGAGCTCGTCGGGGCTGTCACATCGGTGAAGTACCATCCTGGTTCGAGCGTCCTTGACACAAAAACCAAGCTCATCAAATTCAACAGTAACAGGATTTTCACGAGTGAAACAACGAACGGAAATAAGATTCTTAATAAGATGAGGTGACAAACTATGTTAGACAAAGATAAAGGCGTGAAATTAGAAGGAAATGAAGTGTGCCTGACGTGTGTAATGGGGAGGGTGGAACCGTCACCGACAATGATGCGGTGGGCGGTGGTGACGGGAGTGAAAGAGGCAAGATTACCAGGATGAGCGAACATGTGAGCAGTGGCCCCGGTGTCCATGTACCAATCACCGCCTTCAGTGTAGTTGTTCGGCGTAGGGGCGGTGTGCAGCACGGCGAGAAGCGCCGGGTCCCAAGGCGCCGGTGGCAGCGCCAGCGAAGGTGACGGAGACGCCATCGGGAAGCTGTAGCCACCACTCAGCTGCGGCGGCGGGTACCCTCCATAGGGCTGCGGAGCCGCGTAGTACGCCTGATGCGCCAGAGGACGCGGCACAGGAAGAGTCGGCACCGGTGCCCGTGGGACCGGCATGGTGTACGCATGGACGACACTGGTCCATGGGTTGTACCCGCCGGCTCATGGAGGAGGCGCCTGCAGCTGCTGCTGCTGACGAGGAGGACCCGCGGCCTGCGGCTGTTGCTGGCCGCCGCGCCGGCCTCCACGGCGCCGATCGGCGGGTGGCGCTGGAGGGGTGGGCGCGCCGTAGGGAGGCAGCGGCGACTGCTGCTGCGGCTGGTAGGGCGCCGGGTGGCGCGGCTGTGGAGGGGCGGCAGGGGCGGCGGGTGGTGGTGGTGGGCCGCCGCGGGTGGTGCCGGCAGTGAGGGCGGTGTGGATTGCCCACGCCTTGACATGCTTCATCCGACGCTCCTCCAACCGAAGGTAAGCCACGAACTTGGCGAAGGAGGGCTCGGGGATGAGGGTGAGGTTCACCGCGGCGTTGCCGAAGTCCTCGTTGAGGCCGGCGGTGCGCGTGCTGAGGAGGAGATCATCATCGATCTTCGCACCAATATCGCGGAGCTCATCAGCAAGAGTCTTGAGACGGCGACAGTAGTCGTCGACGGAGGAGTTGTCCTGGGGGCATGCAAAAAACTCTTGCTGCAAAAAAATGCGACGTTGAAGACGATTGTCGATGAAGAGCCCATTCAGCTTGGTCCACACGGCGAGGGCGTCATCACCGTCTTGCACGACCGTGTGAAACAGGTCCGGCGAGATGGTGAGGAAGAACCACCGGATGAGCGTGGCGTCGATGGTGGTCCACTCATGGTGCGCGGGCACGAGGCTGGAGTCGACGGAGCCGTCCACATGGTCGAGGAGGTTGTACTCCCGGAACACGCGGGAGAAGTACGTCTTCCACGCGTAGTAGGAGGAGTCCGTCTGAGCAAGACGAACCGGAACCCGCTCGTAGATGTTGAGATTGCGGATGTCGGCAGCGTCGGGAGGGTTGGCGTCGGCGAACGGGTTGGAGGAGCCGGACGAGGTGACGGACGACATGGCGGCGGGGTGGTGGTGCGGCTAGGGTTAGGGTTTGATGAAGCAGCGGCGGCAGGGAGAGGTGCGGCGGCGGCTTCGGGTGGCGGGGAAGTGGTCGCAGTGGCGGCTAGGAGGAGCGGCGGCGGCGAAGGTAGGTGGTGGCGGCGGCGCTAGGGGAGAGGGTGGCGGCTGCAGGGGGTCGCGGCGGCGGCTGATGAGGCGGCGGCAGCGAGATGGGGAAGGGCAGCGGCGGCAGAGGGTAGCGCGGCGGCGGGGAAGAGGGAGCGGTGGCGGCGGCGCGACGGGAGTGCGCGGCGGCGGCGGCGGCGCAGAGGAGGTGCGCGGCGGCGGCGGTGGAGCGAAAGCTAGGGTTGAAACCTAAAAACGGATACCATGTATGATGATGGAATTGCACGATGTATTGATCTGGTGCAATCGCACGTATATATGATGTACAACGGTGGACCACAACCTCAACTATACAAGGAACTAGAAGGTGGGCTCAATACTCAATATGCACAACACATATACTCAATATTTTTCAATAGTGTATAAATTAGTCGCATGCAGTCTTCATAAGTTGAAGCGTATGTTTAAGAGATATAAACTAATGTGAGCCTCCGTGTTTGTCTTGGCTGAATGATCGGGAGCGTGTCTAGGAAAAGATAAGTTTAGCCAATTATGTCTCATTACATCCCTACAGAGAAATAGAGCATAGAAATAATGATGATAGATTGGTAATTCAGATGATGGGGTGAGGAAGACACGATCCGTGCTTCGCTTTGCTCGAACTCAAGTTGAGCCATTAAGCCCTAAATGCCTCTATTATTTCGAAAGTGTTATTCTGAGTTCGAGCTCAGAGGAGCCCTTTATCTCAGTCATTCTTGCGCTTCTAGATTCGCACCACCTCTCGTATATGCCTCTGTACTGAGTAGTACATGCACCTATATTTCATACCATGGCCCATCCACCAACCACAGTTAATGCGATGCCCGCTGTCTGACGCGAGATGGCTCAGACGATTGCCAACGTTGTGGGCTACAGCTCACACAAAACGTGCCCCGTTTCCAAAACGTACACTGGCCATTTATTGCCAACTAACACCCACGAACCACGTGTGCCACCACCTGAGATCCACCAACTTCACCACAGAACTGCAAATTGCGGCAACTCCAACGACACCTACCCCACATAGGAAATTACGAGGATTTGAGGCTTAATTAGCAAGACTGTATTAACGACACTCTTGTTAGACTACCCATAGTGGGAGTAACATAGATAGTAACATCACACATATCTAAATAAAATAGATGAGGTGGCAAGCAATAAATGAAGAAAGAGAGGCATGTGGTAACATAGCTAGTTACTAGTAGTACTAGTAGTATGAGTAACATCACACATATCATGGCAAGATGAGTCTATAGCCTAATAAATGAGGTGTTGCATGTTACCACACATATGTTACTTCCCACTATAGAGGTAGTGACATAGAAATGTTACTAGTCTAAGTTACTACCCATTGTGGCTAGTCTTACAGGATCTATTCCTCATCAACTAGGATTACAGGCCACGAATTTATCAAAGCTCTAGCCACTAAAGGAAAGGAGAGGATCACTAGAAGAAGATATAGAAGCAGAGAAGGACGAAGTCGTCCGGATCCTAGCCGAGTCGTTCATAACCCGTTCGCTTGTATATGTAGTTGTTGCCTTCTATTGCTTCCCAACATCTCAGGCCCAATAGGCGCAACCAATAATCCAGCCCGTGACGAGAGTAGGGTTGGTCGATAGCATTCCCCTTTCCTTAAAATTCGGCTTGACCTCCAACCAATGCCATGTCGAACCTCTGATCCCATGGTACTTGATGCTTCATGACTTCGCCGAGGTCGCAGTGGGTGCCGTAGTTCAGGCGGAACTTGGCGAGGTTGATGGAGCAGACAACGCCGACTTGCTCAAGGAAGTAGTCGTTGTTGATGTTCACTTGTTCACAGAAAGCGTCGAGGTAGTAGGATTGGTCAACACAGACATTGTCGCAGTAGAAAGCATGGTCGAGGTAGTGGTCGTGGTAATAAGTTGGAGCTGCAACACTCCTTCTTGTTACTTGAGCTTGAGTGAAAAATCCGAAGAAATAGAGGAGGGCCCAGATGCCTGGATCCCATGACAACTTCCCTTAACAATACTCGAGGCTCCGGAAGTTCCTCATGGCAGCATAAACAATGAACTGAAAGGGTACAGTACTTGCCAGACCTGAAGTGAGATAATGACAGCCACCATTCATAAAAGGGTAAGAACACACTAAGTGAAGTGACCATGCGAATTCCCAAGCAACACATTGAAAATGACATTACGTAACAGTTTCCACGATGAGCCTTTTGCAGTTAGGATAATGCCTTCTTAGGCGACTAAACTCAACCAGGTGAAGACAGACTAGTGCCTTGTAATGACAATTCACACCATTGCAAGGAATATCTTGCATATCTTCAAGGCTCGATGCACAACCGCCAGAATCCCAAGCTAGGAGCAATGACAGATCAATGAGAACAATGATGTTCTTCATAGGACTACCAAGAACAATATGCTTCATTGATGTTGTTCCAATTAACGATTGTAGTTGTGTGCATTGATCAACATAAACCTATAGAACAAATGATGCACAAACCATACCTAAAATGGTACTGAAAATTACTCCAAGTACAATGTCAGGATGACACCCAACGAGTAGTAGCGAATAAGCATCAACCACATGACCATATTGTAGAAAGTAACCAGAGGCGGTAATATAAGCAGCTAACAGAGTTACTTGGAATCCAACAAACTCCAACATCATATTAGCCCATATGTGACGTTGTCAAATTTGTAAAGTTGTTGTAACATCACCAGGAGAAACGCATACACCTATGTTGGGAATCGTTGCATGGAAAACAAAAAAAATCCTACGAATTCACCCAAGATCTAATCTAGGAGATGCTATCTATGAGAGGGAGTGTGTCTACATACCCTTGTAGACGAAAAGCGGAAAGATTCAACGAACGTGGTTGATGTAGTCGTACTGTTCACGATCCAATCCGATCAAGCGCTGCACGAACGGCACCTCCGATTTAAGCACACGCATGGCTCAGTGATGTCTCCTCCTTCTTGATCTAGCAAGCGAGGGGGAGAGGTAGATGGCATCTAGGCCAGCACGATGGCGTGGTGGTGATTGAGGATTTTCTGTAGGGCTTTGCCAAGCAGCTGTGGTGGAGCACGTGGAGGGAGAGAGAGAGGGTGGCGGCCAGGGCTTCTAGTGGTGCGCTCCAAGCCAAGGGGGCCCTTGGGGGCTGGTACGCCCGGCCCATGTAGGCTAGGGCGCCACCTATCAGCCCATGTAGGCCTCAGGGACAGGTGGGAACCACTGGTGGACCCCCGGAACTTTCTAAAACTCCCCCGTACAATGCCGGTAAATTCCCGAACTTTCCTGGAACCCTTAAAAACACTTCCCATATATGAAACTTTACCTCCAGACAATTTCGAAGCTCCTCGTCATGTCCCGGATCCCATCTTAGACTCTGAACTACCTTCGGACTCACCATTATGAATATCCCAATACTACCCTAGCGTTACCGAATGTTAAGTGTGTGATCCTACGGCTTCGAGAACATGCAGACATGACCGAGACACCTCTCCGATCAATAATCAATAGCGGGACCTGGATGCCCATAATGACTCCCACATATTCAGCGAAGATGTTTATCGGTTTGAACTACGATGTCAAGGATTCAGATAATTCCATATACAATTGCCTTTGTCTCGCGATATTTTACGTGCCCGAGATTCGATCGTTGGTATTGCCATACCTAGTTCAATCTCATTACCGGAAGTTCTCTTTAATCATTCTGTAATACAATATCCCCGCGAATAAACACATTAGTCACATGCTTGAAAACTAGTTTGGATGTCGTATTACCAAGAGGGCCCAGAGATATCTCTACGTCACATGGAGTGACAAATCCCAGTCTCGACCCATGCAACCCAACAAATACCTTTCGAGATACCTGAAGAGCACCTTTATGATCACCCAGTTACGAAGTGATGTTTGATACCCACAAAGCATTCTTTCGGTATTAGGGAGTGGCACGATCTCATTGTCCAAGGAAGAAATACTTGACATTACAAAAGCTATAGCAATTAAACTAAGTGACAAGATCAGATGGGTCTACCATCACATCATTCTCCTAATTATGTGATTTCGTTATTAAATGACAACTCATGTCTATGGTTAGGAAACCTTAACCATCTTTAATGAACGAGCTAGTCTAGTAGAGCCTCGCTAGGGATATGGTGTTTGTTTATGTATCCACACATGTATTTGAGTTTCCGGCTAATACAATTATAGCATGGAAAATAAAAAATTATCACAAACAAGGAAATATGATAATAACAACTTCATTACTGCCTTTAGGGCATAGTTCCAACGGTATCCCACTTGCACTAGATTCAGTAATCTAGTTTACATCATAATGAATCTAACACCCACCCATAGAGCTCTGGTGTTGATCATGTTTTGCTCATGGAAGAGGTTTAGTCAACGGGACTACAACATTCAAATCCATCTGAACTTTGCTAATCTCTATGTCTCCTTCCTTGATGTAATCACGGATGGAGTTGAAGTTTGTTTTATATGCTTAGTTTTCTTGTGAAACCATGGCTCCTTGGAAATGGCAATGGCACCAGTGTTGTCACAATAGATAGTCATGGGATCCAATGCACTAGGAACCACACTTATATCGGACATGAACTACTTAATCTAGACTCCTTCCTGCGCCGCTTCCGAAGCAGCTATATATTCCGCTTCACATGTTGATGCTGCTACAACGCTCTGCTTGGAGCTAGTCCAGCTGACTGCTCCACCATTAAAAATAAATATGTATCCGGATTGAGACTTTGCGTCATCCAGATCAGTGTCAAAGCTAGCATCGACATAACCCTTTACGACAAGCTCTTTATCACCTGCATAAACGAGAATCATTTCCTTAGTCCTCTATAGGTACTTAAGGATATTTTTTTATCGATGTCCAGTGTTCCACTCTTGGATGACTCTCATACCTACCAGTCATACTAATGGCATGGCACGCATCAGGTCTAGTGCACAACATGGCATACATGATAGAGCCTATGGCTGAAGCATAGGGTATGACTTTCATCTTTTCTCTTTCTTCTGCCGTAGCTGGTCATTGAGTCTTACTCAACTTCATACCTTGCAACATGGGCAAGAACCCCTTATTTGACTGGTCCATTTTGAACTTCTTCAAAACTTTTTCAAAGTATGTACTTTGTGAAAGTCTTATCAGGCGTCTTGATCTATCTCTATAAATCTAGATGCCCTATATGTAAGCTGCTTCACCATGGTCTTTCATTGAAAAACTCTTGTTCAAATAACCCTTTATGCTTTCCAGAAGTTCTATATGATTTCCAATCAATAATATGTCATTAAAATACAGTATTAGAAACGCTACAGAGCTCCCACTCACTTTCTTGTAAATACAAGCTTCTCCATAAGCTTGGATAAATCCAAAAGCTTTGATCACCTCATCAAAGCCAAGATTCCAGCTCTGAGATGCTTGCACCCACTGGTACAGCGAGGTGCTATACAAACAGTTTTTAACCCCTTTCCGCGATGGCATTTTGAACCATCGCCAAGTGAGTGACTGTGATAGGGGGATCCTTCCCACACAACCCAGAAACAGTCAGGGATAGGGAGCCTTGATGCATACAGTTGTCCCTATAAAACTATTTCTGATATCTCACATATCCAAAATGCTTCGTCCTTGCAATTTATTTGTGCTCGCATTGCCATCGCAGTCGGTATTCTGTGGTGCTACGTTTACGATGAGCAACCCATCACAAACAGTTCACGATTATAGAACGTTTACGATAAGCAAACAATCACACGCATTTACTTTTCCTCGACTGTATGCGATTCGATGTAAGAGCGCATACAGTTGTCCCTATAAAACTGTATGCGAAGCTTGAATACATCCCACATGATTCATCCGTCATACCCGCGTCGGATGAAGACCTATCGCACGTGTTCTTCAATGACCAAACGTTTGCGATGCGCACAACATCATAAACAGTCCATAATTGCCAAGCCTGTGTGATAAGGTGACATTCGCAAACATTTTATAAGAAGGAACTGTGTGCGATGCTGTTGTTAATCGCACACATTTTTTCTTGGATGATTGTGTGTGCAGTAGAGATTGATCGCACACGTAGTGGATCCAAGAAACGTGTCTGATCTCCACGTCTATCGCAGACGTTTCGCTTTCGCAAACCGTGTGCAGTGTAATCACTAATTTATCCCTAATTAATTCCTGCATTTAAAAATCATAGATTTTGAATTTGAAAGTAGGCAATCACTTATTTCATATCAAACCATGTTTATTACAAATATAGGTTCAACCACGAATGCATAATTCGATCCACAGGTACATATACTGAAGAACTACAGAAGCACCAAGTAAAAAATGATGAACCACAGTTGTACTAAAGACTGTAAAGAGAGAGGCGAAAGACATTCTGGTTGCTGGAGAAGGTGAAGCGGAATGCCCATATTGTGCCCTCCTCATGTGTAATGCGCGCACGACTCTAGGCCAACCCCTTGTGATGGCTGCCCGTCCATCCTTCACTGTCTTCATAAGGACTTCTCGATGGTCATTGTAGTTTGGATGAAATACTTTAACCTTCATTGTGTGTCCACCAATCATGTACTTTGCGAGGTAATCTTGAGTAAACTGCTTCGGGAACCACTGCGAACGAAAAAGATTTAGACATTGTTGTCTAACAACTCATTATGGGCAGTAAAAAGAGAAGGCTGCAGAGTTTGTAGTTACCATCCTACAGCTCACTGTTGTGTTGGATAGAGCGTAAACAAATAATTTGCTTGCCACCGTTCGTATCTTTTTGCTAATAATCCTTATATGTTTCCTCACTTGATGCTTGTTCATGAATATCTCATTGCCCCATACGCAAAAAGGTTCGATGCGTGGATCATTGCCAAGGGTATATGTACCTACAAGCAAAAAGTCAATATTAGAAGCTAACAAGTCTATATGTACTACATTATGGAACGACGGGGGGAGTACAAGCCGAGGGATGAAACTAGCCTCGGCAGAAAATGGTGGCCACTCCCGTTGTTGTCCTGCATAAGTAGTGGAAAGGCATGATAAGTACATCAACCTTAACATCAAACAAATATAGCAAAGGTAACCAACATCATCTCCAAATGATAGTTTGAATGTGTTGGTTTCAGCATGCTGTTAAAGCAGATATAAAATGGAAGGGAATGTTACGTACAACAGGCTTAACAGCCATCAAATGTTGCAATTCAAACTGGTATTGTTGAAAATGAATAGAACGTAGGTCATGCTTAAACATCACACTGGATAAATGTGTAAAACTGAAATAAAGGGCATGTGTTAACTACACCAGGCATAACTAGAACCAAATATAGCCGTTTAAACTGGTATTGATGCAATCGAGCGGCACAGTTCTGACTTGCACATAATGAACATCACATTGGGAATGACTTAATTAAACAAGGCATAAATGATCAATATAACAACCAAATATAGCCATTGAAAACTAGACAGAGTCTCACTGCAACCAACCTAACAAGCAAATACAGATAAACTGAGCATATGCTTGAAACTGGACAAATGCTCACTACAACCAACCTAACAAGCAAATACAGATAAACATGGCATATGCTTGAAAACTGGACAAATGCTCACTGCAATTAACCTAACAAGCAAATACAGATAAACAAGGCATCTGCTTGATAATTGGATAAATGCTCACTACAACCAACCTAACAACCAAATACAAATAAACAAGGCATCTGCTCGATAACTGGACAAATGCTCACTACAACCAACCTAACAACCAAATACAGATAAACAAGGCATCTACTCACTATAAATAACCAAATATAGCCATTCGTGAAACTGAAGTGGACAATTCATACTTAAACATCACATAGCCCTATTGAACATTACATTTTTGCATAACTAAAATAATTAAACACGGCACAGTTAAAACACCGCATGGAAAAAGCTACTACAACAAAGGGTATGGGTTGTCAAGCTAGAAAAGGTAAGATTTGCTGATAGGATGTTGCCTCACATGTCATGGATGGGATTCTTTTAGTTGGAAGAGCACAGACCCATGGTGCGCTCTCTGGTGTCACAGATGGGCTATTTCACCTTGGAAGAACCTTTGTGGGTGCCCTCCTCGTGGTCGTGGTCGATGAGATCTGACTTCGCAATTGAGGATCCCAAGCCGCCGCCGTAGAACGTGTCCTTCAGAAATGACAAAATGGGCTCGATGGCGTACAAGGATCGCACATCCTTGACCGCGTGGCTGGAGGAGTGGGGGCGACGGTTGAAGTACGGCGGCTACTAAAATTTGGGTAAAGGAATTGATGCGGGGTGGGAGTACCCAAGATCGCACACAATCTAATAAGAATATGCGTGTATGATAATAAGGAAAAGCGGCGGAACCGCCAATTTTTGCAACACTCAAGGCGGGTAGTTTGTTTTTAGATTTCTAGCTAGCTGGTCTATCGCACATGGTTCGTCCTAATTTTCAGATGAAGACGTGGAATTCAATATAAATAAACTTCCCGCCTTTAGCTTGCGCAGGTGGCGATTTTACAGCGCACTAGCATGGCACACGGTTAAGCCAGTACCTCCACCTTTGCTCTCGCTTGCACAGTCGTGGGGATTCACAGCGCACTTGCATCGCACACGGTTAAGCCAATACACCCATGTCCATTGAGTGTCATTCGAGTCTTTGCAGCAAAAAAATGTTAGAGAGGGTCAGAAGACAGCCACACCAGCATGTGGCCCAAAAATATATGAGTGAAAAGGGTGTCTATGATGTTCAAAATTCCAATGCACAACTTTGACCGCGCGGGCCCATGGTTGGGCGCGTCGTCGAAGATCGATGAGAGGGGCTACCGGCGTTCTGGGAACTAGGGTACCCAGACTTGCCTGCCTACGACCCATGGCGTGGCTTCATCGACGGCCTGGTACGGCCGATCTACAAGACTACCAAGACAAGACCCTCGCGAGGGGCCAAGCCTCACGAGGCAGACAACGCCAAGACCTCCCAAGGAGCGGAGATTCCTATGCAGGTGCCCAAATCTCATGAGGTTGCAGTGACGCAAGCCATGACAACCAAGGCCAGGCGGGCGCAGAGGAGACAGTTTCCTCTTTGGTGCTAAGGAGGCAAGCGCAGGCGTGGGTTCCCGAGGACTCAGGCAAAGGTTTCCATTCCTGTGCAACGATACCAAGACCACCAAGACGGCAGGACGGATGTCATCACCGAGCCCACCGCAGTGTCACACCAGAAGCTTTGCAGGCGAAAACCATGTTTCGTCAGGATAAGATGTACTACTTGTCCCCTTTCAAATTGGCCGTTGTGGAATCCCTTCCCGGCTACATTTTGGGAAGAGGACCAAGGCCACTATAAATATAGGCTAGCCACCACCGTAGAGCAGGATGAACCCCCCGGGATCGGATCCTTTCCACACTCACCAGAGCAGACCTCGCGAGGTTGTTCATCCCTTGTACTTGTTCATCCTCAGCCCCTCGTGAGGCAAATCCACCACAAAGCAGGAGTAGGGTCTTACACCGCAAGGTGGCCCGAACCTGGGTAAACTGCCATGTTCATCTTCTTCCTTGTACTCCGAGCTAGGCCGTAGGGCGATGAGCTGGTTGGCTAGATAGGTTGAGTTCTTCGCACACGCCCCAGAGTTCGAACCTTTCTTGGGTCTGCGGAGCCCTGAATCCGACATTTGGCGCGGCAGGTAGGGGCGTGTCGAAGCTCTGCTTCTCCATCGGCTGCGCTCCGCCCGCGCTGTGTGGTTCCCATGGCAGGCATCGCCCCACCCGCCGAGCCCCCGAGCTCACTCGGAGATGTCATGGGCCACCGGGCCTTTTCCCCCGCCGTGCGGCAGGTACGGTGGCCACCGAAGTTCAGGTCAGCGCTGCCTCCGCGGTACGACGGCACGGGGAACCCCGCGGAGTTCCTTCGCCTCTACGAGCTGAGCATCGAGGCGGCCAACGACGATGACAAGGCCATGGCGAACTGGCTCCCCATGGGTCTCATGGGCGTGCCGCGCTCCTGGATCCTTAGCCTACTGGAGTCTTCGGTGGCCTCCAGGGAGGAGCTGCACAACCAGTTCATCGCGCGATTCATGGCACCGGTGCCCCATGCCGTTGCGGCCATTCTCGGTGGGTCGCCAGCCTCAAGCCGCCACGTCAAGCAGCTCTTCCGACAGTTGGGGGCCGCCCAGCCACGGCCAGGGGCTCCTTTGGGCCGGGCGGTGCCTGAGACCGACATCAGCTTCGACTCCAGGGATCACCCCAAGACTACGGTCGGCGCCGACGTGCTCCCCTTGCTGTGCACGCCCACCATCAATAGTATCGCAGTCACCAGAACCCTCATCAATGGCGGTGTAGGCCTCAAGGTCCACTCCGTGGAAGCCTCCAACCTGCTCCAGGTGCCTTACGACCGGCTCGCCCCCACCAGACCCTTCTCAGGGGTGCTCGACGGCTCCATCATTCCCCTGGGGCAGATCCGCCTCCCCGTCACCTTCGGCACGCACTGCAACTACCGCACCGAGCTTATCGACTTCGACGTCGCCCGCATCGGCCTCCCATACAACGCCATCCTTGGGTATCCAGCCCTGGCCAAGTTCATGGCGGCAACGCACCCCGGCTACAACGTCATCAAGATGCCTGGGAGCAGCGGCATCCTTACTGTGGTGGAAGATGCCAAGGATGCACTCCTAGCCCTCAAGCTCGCCTTCAAGGCCGCGGCGGCCGCGCGGCCAGACGCGGAGGGCGCTCCAAAGATCCCGAAGGCCACGCCTGCGAAGAAGAAGCAGTTGTTCTCTCAGGACCAGGCCGAGATGAAGCAAGTGCCGGTCGGCGACGGGGGCTCAGGCCCCACCTTCACCTTCACCATCGGCGCCGGCCTCCCCCCAAACCAAGAAGAAGCATTGGTCGGTTTCCTCTGTGCGAACAAAGATGTATTTGCATCGGAGGAAACGGACCTGGTTGGTGTCCCGCGAGACATGATTGAGCACCATTTGATGGTGTGTCCCGACGCGCGCTCGGTGAAGCAAAAGGCGCGGCGGCAAGCCCCGAAGAAGCAATCGTTCATCGTCCAGGAGGTTCACAAGCTGCAAGAAGCCGGCGTCATTCGGGAAGTACGGCACCCGGATTGGTTGGCCAACCCAGTCATCATTCCCAAAAAGGGGGGAAAGGAGCGCATGTGCGTCGACTTCACGAGCCTCAACAAAGCTTGCCCTCAGGACCCTTTCCCTCTTCTGTGCATCGACCAAATTGTCGACTCCACCGCCGAGTGCGACTTGCTGTGCTTCCTGGACGCTTTCTCGGGCTACCACCAGATGAAGAAGGCGGTGCAGGACGTCGAGAAAACGGCCTTCCTATCCCCGTGCGGGGTGTACTGCTACACCCGCATGCCGTTCGGGCTGCGCAACGCCGGCCCGACCTTCCAGTGATTGATGCACATCACGCTGGGCAGGCAGCTCGGGAGGAATGCCAAGGCGTACATCGATGACATAGTGGTCAAGTCGCGGGATGCAAGAACCCTTGTCGAAGATCTAGAGGAAACGTTCACCAACCTACGCAAGGTAAACCTGCGGCTCAATCCGGAGAAGTGCGTGTTCGGCGTCCCGTCCGGCAAGCGGCTGGGTTTCCTGGTGTCGCACAGAGGGATCGAGGCTAACCCAGAGAAGATCAAGGCAATAGAAAGAATGAGCCCACCGCAGACCGTCGAGGAAATGCAGAAGCTCGCGGGCTGCATGACTTCATTGGGACGCTTCATATCCAAGCTCGGAGAGCGCACCCTCCCATTTTTCATGCTGATGAAGAAGAAGGGCCCATTCGAATGGACTCCGGAGGCTGAGGCAGCCTTTCAAGACCTCAAGAGGTATCTCACCAGCCCTCCGGTGATGGTGGCGCCTTGACTTCTTGAGCCCCTGGTGCTTTACCTGGCCGCCACACCCCACTCGGCTAGTGCGGCACTCGTGGCGGTCCGTGAAGAACGCGCGGGCGCAGGTGTGCGGTGCAGCGCCCTGTCTGTAGTCGCGCCATCGCCACCTCAGGACGGCGCTCCTGAGGCCTCTACTACCCTACCAGGCAGTGAGGCTCCTGAGGCCCTCATGCCTCAGGCAGGGCCAGACGCCATCGACACCTCTTCCCTCATCGAGCACCCCGTGTACTTTGTCAGCACGATGCTGCGTGACGCGCATGCTACCCCATGCCGCAGAAGCTCCTGCTCACGCTCCTCATCGCCTCCAGGAAAATGCGACACTACTTCCAAGGCCATCCCATCAAGGTCGTATCCGCGTACCCCTGGAGAAGGTGCTCCGTAGCCCCAATGCCGCGGGGAGGGTTGCTGAGTGGAACATAGAGCTGCAGGCATTCCATCTCGAGTTCAGCACCACCAGGGTCATCAAGGAAGCAACCCTTACTGACTTTGTGGCGGAATGGACTGACGCCCCTGACCGAGGGGTGGATGGATACCTCTCCCTCACGCCCGGAGATGAGGCGCCCGACGGCTGGGCCATGTACTTCGACGGCACGTTTGCACGCCGGGGCGGGGGGCTGGAGCCATACTCATCTCGCCTACCAATTACAAGCTCTACTACGCCGTGCAGCTCTGCTTCCAGCATGGCGAGAAGGTCTCCAACAACATCGCAGAATACGAGGGCCTGATCGTCGGCCTAAGGGCTGCGGCAGCCCTAGGGGTCAAGCGTCTCACCATCAAGGGCGATTCTCAGCTCCTCGTCAACTTCTCCAACAAGGAGTACAAGCCCAAGGACGAGCACATGGAGGCATACCTAGAAGAGGTATGCAAAATTGAAAAACGATTCTTGGGTTTGGAGTTGCAGCATGTCCCGCGTGGCACGAACAAGGAGGCAGATGACATAGCCAAGAGAGCGTCCCGACGTGAGCCCCAGAAGCCTGGCGTCTTCGAGGAATGGCTCTTAAAGCCATCGGCGACCCCCTCCATTGTGTGCCCGGCGCTGCTCCGAGAGGAACTGCCCATGGCCCCCTCTTCAGGCGCTCCAGCCTACGGTCTGACCTCTGGAGCCCGCCTACTCCTGGCGCTTGAACCTCGGGAGGGGTGCTGGACCGAGGAGTTCAAGGCGTACTTGCTCCAAGGCACCTTGCCGGAGAAGGAGGAAGACGTCGAACGCGTGGTCCGTCAGGCCACTGCTTACTGCTTGCAGGATGGCGAGCTCTACCGAAGGCACCCAAATGACGTCTCGCTGCGATGCATCTCCAAGGAGCAAGGATGCAAGCTGTTGACTGACATCCACGGCGGAGATTGTGGGCATCACTCTTCGTCACGCACCCTCGTGGGCAAGGCGTTCCGCAACGGTTTCTACTGGCCCACGGCGCTCAATGATGCCACTGAGCTGGTGAGATCCTGTGAGGCCTGTCAATTCCATGCCAAGCAGATCCACCAGCCCGCTCAGGGCCTCCAGACCATTCCGCTCTCGTGGCCGTTCGCGGTCTGGGGGCTGGATATCCTGGCCCCGTTTCCCCGAGCGGCCGGGGGCTACCGCTACCTCTACATCGCCATCGACAAGTTCACCAAGTGGGCGGAGGTGGAGCCCGTGCGCACCATCCCAGCGGGCTCGGCCGACAAGTTCATCAAGGGCCTCGTGAGCCACTTTGGGGTCCCCAACCATATCATCACTGACAATGGCTCTCAGTTCACGAGCCACCTCTTCAAAACATATTGTGCTAACCTTGGAACACAGATATGCTACGCTTCGGTGGCGCACCCGCGGAGCAACGGCCAAGCCGAACGCGCCAACGCGGAGGTCCTGAGGGGCCTCAAGGCGAGGAGCTTCAAGAAGCAACTCAAGGTGTGCGGCAGGGGTTGGCTCGATGAGCTTCAGTCCATGCTATGGTCCATCTGCACCACCACGACTAAGCCCACCGGCGAGACCCCGTTCTTCCTCGTCTACGGGGCTGAGGCGGTCCTCCCTCATGAGGTCAAACATCGCTCCCTGCTGGTCTTGGCATTTGACAAGGCATGCCAGGACGCCTCGCGGGGGATGGACCTCATGCTTGGGGGGAGGGCCGCCGCCAAGCCTCGCTCTGTGCCGCGAGGTACCAGCAGGCGCTGTGGCGGTATCACTGCCGTAGCGTCCGCTCCAGGACCCTCGAGGTGGGTGATCTCATCCTAAAACGGGTGCTCTCCAGGGAGGGGCTTCATAAGCTCTCTCCTATGTGGGAGGGCCCGTTCACGATCGCCCGTGTCTCCAGGGCTGGCGCCGCGCACCTAGAGACACAGGACGGGGTCCCCATCCAGAATGCCTGGAACATCTAGCACCTCCAGAAGTTCTATCCATGACCAACAAGCGCCATGCGCCTCTCAAGTCTCCGCCCGTGACACTCTCACATAATAATAAGTGGGGCTGTACACGCCCCAGAGTCTCCTGAGTGCCGCCCCTGGGCCTCACGGGGGCTCCCACCCATGTCCTAGTGGAAGCCCCATGCTTCGCACTGGCGGGAAGACCAGAAGACTAGTATAGGTGCCGGACGCGGCTGTTGTTTTTGCTTGCTTTCTGTAGCTGATTTGCCACTTCTTGGAATGAAATTTGAAGTTCTCGCGTCCTTATTTGAAAGGGTTGGGAATTTGTTATCCTCGTAGCATTCGCTCTTGCAGGTCTCGTTTTAGGGAGAGTGATAGTTGCCCGTCACTCTTCCTCGCGCGTCTCGCGCGTGGGGGCTGGGCACGGTGTGTACGCTTGGGCTCGCCCGCGAACACACCTTGCCAAAGCCTTGGTGTCCTGGCCTTTGGCGTCTTAATCCTTGCGCGACGCCCTCAAAGAGCCAACGGGCACACATGCCCCCTGAGTCCGTGCCTCTGGGCATCGCGACACGGTGTACCAGTGGCCCTCGCTCGACGGCTCGCGCAGGGCACGGCACCTCCAGAGGTCCCTTAACCCCGCAGCCACCGGATGCCTCCCGAGACCTGAGGACCTTCGGATCCTCAAGAAGGAAACCTCTGGTAGGACCTCTCTGGAACGAGGGGCGCGCAGGAGGTACGAGCTCCAGGGAAGCACGCTCCCACGGCATGGGAATCTACCGCAAGCACACTAAGCTAAGTCATCCCAAACATGATCGGTAAGAACCCGTCAATTAGCAGCAACACGGATGTCAGGATGGAATATAAAAACGATAATATAACGGCGCAAGCGCCACGGTTCATTACATGTCCCGGCAGGGCTTTCTACTTTTTTTTATGCAGGAAAAAGAAAGAAGCAAAAGCGGCCGCGCGACCACTGCGACTCCCGAGACCCGGCTCCAACAACACCCGCGCTTAGTTGGAGTCCTCCTCCTACTTCACTGGGGCGTGATGGCAAGGCAGCTCGTCGCCCTCCCCAGTCCGAGCTCGGCGGCGTGGCGGCTCGTCGTAGTCGTCGTCGCTCATGCTCTCCCAGAGGAGGAGCCACCGCTGCTGGAGGCATCGCGACCGTCGCCAAGGGCAAGTTCACTGCCAGAGATGCTACCGCCCCTCCGGCCGTCGTTGTCGGAGGGGTGGATGCCGTCATCATTGATGTCGCTCTCCGGGCAGCACCCCAGGCGCCAGCCGTCCTCCCCAAAGACCCTGACGTAGAGGGTCGTAGCTCTGTCGTGCCTGAAGTGGAGGGTACACCTCCCCTGCAGGCCGCGTGCGCGAGCGAATGGCTGCCACTCGCGGTTCAGGAACACATTGCCGGCGGGGGTGACCTGGACCTCCACCCATGAGGCCCTACTGCAGCAGCCATCGGCCTGCAGCCAGAGGCCGCCAGGTCCCTCGGCCGGCAGTGCGCCCGTGAAGAACCGTGGGAGCCGGAACCAGATGCCCGCGGGCCTCTCCGTCCACACCACGAACTCCGAGGGCGCATCGGCCGAATGGGATCATGGGCGCGGTGGCCGAATGGCTTCCGCATGCCTCCCTCCTTGGCCACGGCCACCCCGGCCGCAGGAGCCCCCGCCGTGGGAGGGAGCGCCCCCATGACTGCCGGAGGCGGTGCCAGCCTTCGAAGGGGTGCGCCACGCCCTCGGGGAGCCACCGCTGGCATCGCAGCGTGCTTGCGGGGACGGCCGCGGCCCCTCTTGGGCGGCGGCGATCCTGGTCCCTCCTGCCGGGCTTTTCCCTTCTCCACGGCCGAGAACCTCCTTACTGGCGCCATGGATGCTCTGGCAAGATGGCGGGATGAAGAAGAAGAAGGGGCGATTGGCGAGAAGATGAAGATGAGCTGGGGGCTCGGCCCCCCTCTCCCATTTATAGGCGAAGGAAGGCTAACCGCCGGCCTCTCGCGCTCCAAGCAATGATGGCCTTTTTGCATGCACCAGGCAGTTGTCAAGTCGAGCAGTTGTCGAGGTGGCGTGGGGAAGTGGAGATGCCCACGTCCCATCAAGTGCCATTCGTCAGCCTGGTCCACAGGCAATTGGGGCCCGCGCCGCTTCGCCCTTGCCCTTTGGCTTCGCCTCGAAGCCAAGTCCGAGCGTGCCTTGGGCCCGGGGGCTACTGTCGGCGTTCTGGGAACCAGGGTACCCAGACTTGCCTGCCTGCGGCCCATGGCGTGGCTTCATCGATGGCCTGGTACGACCCATCTACAGGACTACCAAGACAAGACCCTCGCAAGGGGAGCGGCCTCCCTAGGCTACCTCCTGAGGAGCAGAGATTCCTATGCAGGTGCCCAAACCTCATGAGGTTGCGGTGATGCAAGCCATGACGACCAAGGCCAGGCGGGCGCCAGCGGATGCAGAGGAGACAGTTTCCTCTTTGGTGCTAAGGAGGCAAGCACAGGCGTGGGTTCCCGAGGACTCAGGCAAAGGTTTCCATTCCTGTGCAACGAGACCAAGACCACCAGGACAGATGTCATCATCGAGCCCACCGCAGCGTCACGCCAGAAGCTTTGTAGGCGAAGACCACCTTTCGTCAGGATAAGATGTACTACTTGTCCCCTTTCAAATTGGCCGTTGTGGAATCCCTTCCCGCCTACCTTTTGGGAAGAGAACCAAGGTCACTATAAATATAGGCTAGCCACCATCGTAGAGCAGGACGAACCCCCCGCGATCGGATCCTTTCTACACTCACCAGAGCAGACCTCGCGAGGTTGTTCATCCCTTGTACTTGTTCATCCTCAGCCCCTCGTGAGGCGAATCCACCACAAAGCAGGAGTAGGGTCTTACACTGTAAGGTGGCCCGAACCTGGGTAAACTGCCGTGTTCATCTTCTTCCTTGTTCCTCGAGCTAGGCCGTAGGTCGATGAGCTGGTTGGCTAGATAGGTTGAGTTCTTCGCACACGCCCCAGAGTTCAAACCTTTCTTGGGTCTGCGGAGCCCTAAATCCGACAGGGGCCAGAAGTCAAGAACCACCTGGAAGTGGCCAAATATATGTAGGAAGATAGGGTGTGATGTTTAAAACTTTAAGTACACAATGCACAACTTTGGTGGCACCTGCCTCGCAAACCCGAAAGCACCCTTGGATATATCTATAATGACATAATGTCGTAGCTACCTTGCTAGGGTGCTTCACCCACCTCCCACTTCGTGTCAGCGGGGCGGATGCACGTAATGATACTTTGGTCATACATGCATGTCGCCATGACCTACCATAAGACGGACCGGTGAATCTATCGCTTGGTCAAACGACAACTGTTGTTGTCGATAAAAAAATGGATAGAATATATATATATAAACCGCTTGGGCCAATAGATTGAACCATCATAAAAAATCGCATGAGAGGGACCACAAAACCAGCACCGCCTGCATGCGGCCCAAAATGATGTACGTTGGAAGGGGTGATGTGTGTTTTCAATATCGAATAATGTACAATTTAGATGTGGCGCCTGCCTCTCGATACATACAACAACCATGAAAGCCAGGTAGTTAAGGACGAGATACGCAGGGTACGGTGTTGGTCGAACCCAGCAATCCGAGCGTGTGGGAGGGAAACCTGACAACACAGGAGCTCGAGCTTTGGTTGAACGACATGTGACGGTGACTGGCCCTAACACAAACTAGAAGGAATCCATTCATGGCCAACACATACCCCTCATTATCGGTCAAAGGGATGATATATATATACACTCGGGGAGCCCACAGATATGTATGTCGTCACAAAAAACCACACAAGGGAGACGTGGTCGATCAGAAGACCCCCTATACACTGCATGCGGCCCAAAAATATGTATGGGTACGGTGGTGTGTGATGTGTTCAAATCCCGAATGCACAACTTCGATGGGGCACCAACTACATTACAAACCGAACATCGTACCCGACCCCAAGCCAGGTTCAATATGTACGATGTCGGTTCCCCAACTTTGAGGCAAGGGGGTGTCGTCCAACGCATGCGCTCAAACTTTATTTGGTCTAACATGGCACGCATAGCAATAGGAAACCATCATGGTCAAACCCTTCTCGTATGTTGGGTCAAAGGGTTATATTGTGTGGGCCCCCCTCGTTATCGATCAAGGATAATATATATATAAATATATCTCGGGGAGCCCACATATATGTGCGGTGTCTATAAAATTCACAAGGGAGACATGCATGCTCGATCAGAACACCCGGCCCCCTATACACTCCATGCGACCCGAAAAAAATGTATGGGTCTGGTGTGTGATTTGTTCAAATCCCGAAAGCACAAGTTCAATGGGCACCAACTACATCAGTAACATTACAAACTGAACATCGTACCCCCACGGATAGGTTAAAGACGTACGATGTTGGGAACGCAACTTCGAGGTGGGTGGGGGGGTAGGGGCCAGGTGCCGTCCAACACATGTGCTAAAACTTGATTTGCTCTAACATAGCACATGGAGCAAAGAGTAAACCCTTCTCGTGCGTTGCGTCAAAGGGATAATTTGTGTGGGCCTACAGATGTCGATCATTCTTTGATTTTTTACAAAAAATAACCAATAAAAAACATAGTCCACAAATTAGCAAAACAAGGATCCCAAGGTTTATATAATCGTTATGACAGGTCACTATAGAGACATTTATCTCTATAGTGACCGTATCATAGCGTTTACATGAAGCTTGAGATATGCAACTTTCCACCGGGTCACCCATCCTTAGACTACTCCAGCCCGAGCACGCTTAACTTCTACGTTCTATTCGACTAGGCTAGCGGATGGGAAGCCGCCCCTTGCTGATAGGAATTGCCTCCTTGCCTTTAAGGCGTTTCACGCTAGTCACCTTATGGGACCTACTCCCTACTATCACACACGTTTGTGCTTTTAGAAACTGTGTGCAATAATTACATGGCCGGTGTGTCGCCGCCTAGCCTTCCATGAGCACTGACACTGGCAGCAGGAAAATGATGGGAGAAGAGGTGGGAAACTGATGGGAGGAGTGGCAGGAAACGGTAGCGTGTTTGGATATATAATAACATTAATATGGAAAATGTTTTTTACATGATTATGGAAAACTTAGTAGAGAAGGAAGCGTGAGCTAGCACGACGCATGCGCACAGTGCTTACCCATATAAATAAAGTCACAACCAGAACTGCATCTGCTGTCGAAAGGGATTAGGACTGTCGTTCGATCTGGGAGCATCCAACGGTGCAGGCGTACGATCCGTGGGGTTTGGGTTCTGGCCAATCAGAACGCACGACTCAGATCGTGCGCGCAGCAGGGGGCATCGGCCACGGTTTGGTAGGCTATTTGAAAACATTTCATGAGAATCTTGGTTTTTAAATCCCCGTAAATCCAAAACTCACCCGAAAATCGTGAAACTTGGCATGGTGTCATGACATGGCACATATATGTCGAGAAAAAAATTCTGTCCATTTTCGGGCAAGTTTTATTACAAGCCTCTTACAAACCGGAGCTTCTCTCAAGAAGCCTCATGGTTTCGCTAGGGAAACGTGTCCCCCTTGTGCGCGAAACAATAATCACTGCCTCTTTTCGCCTTGTATTTTCTTCTACGGGCAACATGGAATGACAGGATATCCGTGCTGAAATTTAAAATTACTCAGGGTTCGTTTGGCCTTTTTTTTTACATTAATTGAGTTTCCTAGGCATTTAATGTCCATAATTCAAATCTGAACTACAAATACATGCTCCCGTTCACCAAAATGGCTAGAAAAATCATACATGTGTCCTTGGGTGCATGTTTAGGTCCCATGCAAGGAATGGGAATGAATTACAACCGTACCGGCGTCCTGGCTCATCCTCAACCATTTGGAATCTCGGTTTTTAAATCCCTGTAAATCCAAAACTCACCAGAAAGTCATGAAAGTTGGCATGGTGTCACGACATAGCACATATATGTCATGGTAAAAACATTGTCCAATTTGGGCCAAGCTTTATTACAAACCTCTTACAAACCGGAGCCTGTCGCAAGAACCCTCGTGGTTTCGATAGGGAAACGTGTCCCCTTGTGGGCGACATGATAAATCGCTCCCTCTTCTAGCCTTGTATTTTCTTGTACAGGCAACATGGAACAACGGGAGATTCGCGCTGAACTTTGAAATTATTCAGGGTTCGTTTGACATTTTTTTATTCATTAATTGAGTTTTCTAGGCATTTAATGTCCATAATTCAAATCTGAACTACAAATATATGCTCCAGTGCACCAAAATGGCTAGAAAAATCGTACATGTGTCCTTGGGGTGCATGTTTAGGTCCCATGGAAGGAATGAGAATGAGTTCGACTGTCTCAGCGTCCTGGCTTGGCCTCAAACATTGCGAATCTCGGTTTTTAAATCTCCGTAAATCGAAAACTCACCAAAAATCATGAAACTTGGATCGTGTCACTACATGGCACATATATGTCATGGTAAAAAAATTGTCCAATTTGGGCCAAGATATACTACAAGCCTCTTACAAACCGAAGCTTCTCGTAACCCTCATGGTTCCAGTAGGGAAACATGCCCCTCTTGTGGGTGAAACGTTAATCACTGCCTCTTCTCACCTTGAATTTTGTTTTCTACAGGCAACACAGAATAACAGGAGTGTCGTGCTGAAATTTGAAACTGTTTAGGGTCCGTTTGGCCATTTTATATATTAATTGAGTTTTCTAGGCATTTAATGTAGTCCATAATTCAAATTTGAACTACAAGCACATGCTCCAGTGAAGCAAAATGGGTGGAAAATCGTACATGTGTCATTGGGTGCATGTTTAGGTCTCATTGAAGGAATGGGAATGAATTACAAATGTCTCGTTGTCCTAAAACATTGAGAATCTCGGTTTTTAAATCCCAATAAATCAAAAACTCACCCAAAAAACATGAAACTTGGCATGGTTTCATGACATGGCACATATATGTCGTGGTAAAAAAATCGTCCAGTTTGAGACAAGGAGCACACATTAATAGCCAATGAAGTCCTTTTGAAACAAATAGCTGACACGTTAATATCGCAAACGGTTGTATTATATGAACCGTGTGTTCCCGTAACCATTTAAGTGTGGCCACACGTCCCTCTTTTCTTATGGGATAGTACTACCTCCGTCCTCGTTCATTGGTCATCTTTGTATTTTGTGCCAAAATTTAACCATACTCGGTGGCGTGCGTGCAGCTGTTTGATTAGACGGGACGAGTCGAGAAGTCCGCCGTGCAGGCTCGACGGGACGCGTGCGAGAAGTCCGCCGCGCAGGCTCGACGGGACGCGTGCATCCTGTCCACCTCGCAGGCTCGATGGGACACGTGCGAGCAGCAAGGCCACCCATGCTCACCGGGAAGCGAGCTCTTTAACCTCCGTCCACCAGCCGCCCGCCTTGCTCACAACTTCTCCATTAATGGCGGCCGAGCCGCTCTTTAACACACGGTTAATTAAAGCACCTGGACGGAGGTTGTTTGCTTGTGATCCCATGGCCCCTCTCAACGTTAGCATTTGCTTCGTTCGTGTTTTCAACTCGTATTCCGGATAATTTAAAATGCCACATAGGGCAACGGATAATACAACGACAAATAAAATGGCAACGGATAATACGACGACAAATAAAATGGCAACGGATAATACGACGACAAATTTACAATGGCGCGGATAATAATTGTCTTACATATTTCGGATAATTTAAAATGCCACATGCGGCAAAGCCCGGAAGACACGAGGGCAAGAGAAGAAGGAAATCACAGACAGCGATCGGGGTCGCTACTATCTCCACTCCTCGATGGATCATCGGCGACGACATCCTCCAGCTCCTTCTTCAATTCCTCACGACTTTGCTTGACAGCAGCCACGGATTCCTCCACCTCCTGCTCGCACTCGATCCGGAGCTTCCTCAAGTCACCCATCAATTCCTCGACGACCGCTTTCAGCGTCATCCCCGAGGCACTGCTCTGCTCATGCGGCATCTTCTAGCCGGCGGCCTCCTCCTCCTTCTCGGCGAGCGCCTTGAGGAGCTTTGCATTGTCACCCATGAGTTGCTCGACAAGGCTGGTCGCCTTCTCAACCGAGGCATCGCTGATCTTGAGCAGCGTCATCAAGCTGTCGACCAGCTCCTGTTGCTTAATGAGGCCAGCGAGAATGTCGTCGTCGCTGGCCAAGGACTTCAGCAACGCCAGCGCATTGCGATCGCTGACGCCGCGAGTGCGCTTGTGAGAGCCCTCGCGTGCCGGTGAGTCCTCGTTCAAGGGCTCCGCGATGCGCCGGGACATCTTTGCTACGGCTGCCGCGTAGCGTCGGGACCTCTCTAGTGCTTCCGCGGCCTTGGTCTTTGCTCCCTGGTTATATGTCCACCCGAAACTCCTCCTACCGGTCATGGCGGAATGACTTGACAGGAAAGACCAGTTTTGTGGGTGGTGAGGAGAGGAACTGTGAAGTAATTTTTGAGTGGGTAGTTTTTATAGCCCGGTGCTAGGTGTGAACACATATTGGCTTGATCGGTGCGAACAGATTTGTAATTACTTATTACATTGTAATTTGCAATGTGACGAGAAACAAGGTCAACATATATTGATGGCTCATCGCAAACAGTTCTTTTGGATCAACCGTATGCCACGCATCGGAACCCGAAACGGTCCCCGGATGGCCTACATGGGCCCGCGTTCTCGGATGTACATGTACGTGTCTGCCCACTATCACACATGGTCAAGATATCACCATCGTGTCCGATGGATGCGCTGTCGCGCCTCCCACGGGGTGCCAGAAGGTTGACCACGTGGTTGCTTGCCGTTGAGGCGGCCGCGGCGCGCTCTGCTCGTCGTTGAGGCAGCCGTGGCGCGCTCTGCTCGCGTCCGTCCGTGCGTTTTGCTCGTCGTTGAGGTGGCCGCGGCACGCTCTGCTCGTGTCCGTCCGTGCATTTTGCTCGCCATTGAGGCGGTCGCGGCGCGCTCCGCTCTGGCGTCCCTTCGCGCGCTCTGCTTGCATTGAGGCAACTTTACAATGGCAAGGGTTAATAATTGTCTTACATATTCAGGATAATTTAAAATGCCACATGCGGCAACGCCCAAAACACTCACGACCTACATATGCATATAATTATAATAAAATATAGGCTAAAAGGCTTAGATGGCGGCCTTCCGACGACGGTCTTCTCGGACTCCATGATCAGCATAGCACCCTTGCGGCCGTTCATGCCAAGTGTCCCGACCCGCCTTTGCCTACGGAGCTGCTGGCGCTGGGAGGCTCTTGGGGCTGCTGGGCCTCTTCCAGAAGAGCTTCACAGCGTGCAATCGCACGCATGACATCTCCGTGGAACCGCTCCATTTCCATGTCTCTGGCCTGGTAGCAAATTCCGTCCATCACCTGCATCCTCAAGATACCACGTTGGCAATGTTCTACTTCGTCGGGGACATCAACTCCGCCAAGGATGCGCTCGAGCCTGGCCACCACATCATCGGGATCGAGGTTGACACGGCCACCGCCGGCAATGATGAAGCCGTATGCTGGCTATGTCTTGACTGAATTGCAGAGGTCCTCTGCCCATTCCTTGCGAGGCATCAGGCTCTCGATGAGCGCTGGTGACGGCGGCTCTTCGGGTGGGTCGTCGATCATGCCGCCGAGCAGCTCTGGATCTTTTGCACGATGGATGGCAAACTGCTCATCACACTTCCTCTGCAATATGTCAATTGTGCGCCCAAGGACTGTCACGCCGATATCGCTGCCGATGGGCCATGGTGCCTGCACCGGCCGATGAAGCTCTTGCTCCCCGACCTGCTCCGGCTCGTTCTCCTCGCCGAAGATGTAACGCAGGTAGGGGTCGACGTCGAAGCTTTGGTCGTTGCCTGGCATGCTTGGAATAACTAATGGTTTATGGGTGAGGACTAGATCTGCGCACAGTGTCGCGATGGTGCGTTGCCGCCTAGGTTATATGCAGCAAGCCATTAGCTAGTGGCGGGAAACTGATGAGGGAAGAGGCGGGGATTTTACAATCCACCCATGTGGAGCGTAGGAAGCATTCGCTGGAGTGCGGGAAGACTAAGTGGAGCACACAACCCGAATACCATATGCGGTACCACGTGTTATCTATCACACACGTGTTAACATAAGGAAACGTATGTGTAACTTACTAATCATCGCACACGAGTACTCGCAGACGCATCGTGTGCGATACTCCTAGCCACCGGAAGCAACTAGTTTGCATTTTTCAAAGTTTTCTGTACACACAGAATCGCACACGAATTAACTGTAGTAACCGTCTGTGTTATAATTTCTCATCACAAACAGTTCATCCGAGGTGGCTGTTTGCCGCGTATCACACACATCTTGTTTACATGAATCGTTTGTGTTCTTTTGGCTCATCACAAACAGCTCATCTATGTGAATTGTATGCCGCATATCACACACATCTTGTTAAGTTGAACCATTTCTGTCATGTTCCCTAAGCGAAAACAGTTCGTCCGAGTGAACCATATGCCGTATATCACACACACCTTGATCTGGCTAACCATTTCTATTGCATTCCCTAATAGCAAATAGTTCATCTGAGCAAACTGTATGCCGTATATCGCACACACCTTGATATGGTTGTCCGTTTCTGTTGTTCTGTCTCATCGCAAACAGTTCGTATGGATCAACCATATGCCCTGCATCGCACACGTAATTAAAATCTGAACCATGTTTGATGTCTCAGCCATCGCAAACATTTTGCATCTTTTTTATGGTTTTTTTACATCATCGTTTGCGATTAATGCATCGCACACAGTTTTGTCAAAGGGTCTTTGATCGTAGTGTTGCGTTAGTAGCATCCTGCAGTAGTGACCAGTCCATAAATGGATCTCTGGAGCTTGCATACCTTATTAGCATCCTTTGGATCGACAAAACCTTCGGGTTGCATCATATAAAACCATCAAGGAACACAGTTTTGGCGTCCATCTACAAGATTTGATAATCAAAAAATGCAGCAATTCTAACATAATCCTAACAGACTTTAGCATCACTACGGATGAGAAAGTCTCATCGTAGTCAACCCCTTGAACTTGTCGAAAACCTTTTGCAACAAGTCGAGCTTTATAGACGGTGACATTACCAGCAGCGTATGTCTTCTTCTTAAAGATCCATTTGTTCTGAATAGCCTTTCGGTCATCGGGTAAGTCCACCAAGGTTCATATACTTGGTTTTTGTACATGGATCCTATCTCGGACTTCATGTCCTCTATCCATCTGTCAGAATCCGGGCTCATCATCTCTTCCTCTCATAGTATAGGTTCATCGTTATCCAACAACATGACGTCCAAGACAGGATTATCGTACCATTCGGAACAGTACGTGTCCTGGTCGACCTACGAAGTTTAGTAGTGGCCTGGTTCGAAGCTTCATTATCATCATCATTAGCTTCCTCTCTAGCTGGTGTAGGCATCACATGAACTTCTCTCTATGCTGAGCTACTCTCTAATTCGACAGAAGGTTCGATAATAGCCTCATCAAGCTCTACCATCCTCCCACTCACTTCTTTTGAGAGAAACTCCTTCTTTAGAAAGGATCCAAATTCACTAACCCAAGTCCGATCATCACATGAGATGGAGTAGTTTCAATGGTGAACATCTACATGTTGATCATATCATCCATATGACTCATGTTTAACCTTTCGGTTCGCTGTGTTCCGAGGCCATCTCTATACATGTTAGGCTTGTCAAGTTAACCAAAGTATTTTTCCATGTGTAAAACTAGCCTACACCCATTGTATATGAACATAGAATTTATCACACCCAATCATCACGAGGTGCTTCAAAACGATGAACTTTCACAACGGTTCATACTAAGGGAGAACACTTTTATCTTGATATTAAGTGTGAGGGATCATCTTATAATGCTAACGTTGCGATCTAAGCTAAATAAGATTTATAAGAAGACAAACATCACATGCAAGTAATATGTGACATGATATGGTCTTTGTCTTCTTGTGCTTTTGATCTCCATCTTCAAAGCACCGGCATGATCTCCATCATCGCCGGCATAGCACCTAGGTCCTCGGTGCCGTCATATGGTTGTCTCCGCCAACTATTGCTAACTCAAAGCGATAAAGTAAAACAATTACATGGCGTTTAATGATTGACACATAGTTCATACAATAATATTAAGACAACCCTATGGCTCCTGCCGGTTGCCGTACTCATTGGCATGCAAGTCGTGAACTATTACAAAACAGGATCATCTCATACATCACATATATCAGATCACATCTTGGCCATACCACATCACAACATGCCCTACAAAAATAAGTTAGACGTCCTCTACTTTGTTATTGCAAATTTTACATGGCTTCTAAGCGGAACATATAATAACCATTATTACCTACGCAAAGCCACAATGGTGATATACAAGTTACCTTTTAACCTTTTTTAAGGACCGCCGTTGTCAAATCAGATTCAACTAAAGTGGGAGAGACAGACACCCGCCAGCCGCTTTATGCAATACAAGTTGCATGTCAGTCGCGGAACCGGCCTCTTATGCGAGGACAAGTAAAGTTGGTCTGGGTTGCTTCATCCCACAATACCGCCAAATCCAAATAACAAAGGAGGGTAGAAATCTAAACATCAACGCCCACAACCAAATTGTGTTCTACTCATGCATAAGATCTACGCATAGACCTAGCTCATGATGCCATAGTTGGGAATCGTTGCATGGAAAACAAAAAAAATTCCTATGGATTCACCCAAGATTTAATCTAGGATATGCTAGCAATGAGAGGGAGTGTGTCTACATACCCTTGTAGACCGAAAGCGTAAATGTTCAACGAACGTGGTTGATGTAGTTGTACTCTTTACGATCCAATCCGATCGAGCACTGCACGAACGACACCTCCGAGTTAAGCACATGTACGGCTCAGTGATGTCCCCTCCTTCTTGATTTAGCAAGCGAGGGGGAGAGGTAGATAGGATCTAGTCCATCCCGACGGCGTGATGGTGGTGGAGGATTTTTTTGCAGGGCTTCGCGAAGCAGCTACGGTTGAGGAAGTGGAGGGAGAGAGAGAGAGAGTGCGGCGACCAGGACGTGGTGCCCAGCACCTCCCCTTTCTTTATATAGGGGGTGAGGGGGTGCTGCCACCTTGCCCCCCTCCTCCAAGCCAAGGGGGCGATTAACCCCCCCCCCCCCCAAGGCAAGGGGGCGGCAGCCCCCTTCCTTTCAGGTTTTGCCCCCCTAGCCTCATGGTCCCTTGGGGGGCTGGTGTGCCAGGCCCATGTAGGCCAAGGCGCCACCCCTCAGCCCATGTAGGCCTCCGGGACAGGTGGGATTTACTGGTGGACCCCCAGAACCTTCTAGAACGCCCCGGTACAATGCCAGTAAATTCCTAAGCTTTTTCGGAACCCTGAAAAACACTTCCCATATATGAAAGTTTACCTCCGGACTATTCCGAAGCTCCTCATGATGTCCCAGATCCCATTCGTGACTTCGAACTACTTTCAGACTCACCACTATGAATATCGCAATACTACCCTAGTGTTACCGAACGTTAAGTGTGTGACCCTACGGGTTCAAGAACATGCAGACATGATGGAGGCACCTCTCCGATCAATAATCAATAGTGGGACCTGGATGCCCATAATCAATCCCACATATTCAATGAAGATCTTTATCGGTTTGAACCACGATGTTGAGGAATCAGATAATCTCGTATACAATTCCCTTTGTCTCGCGATATTTTACTTGCCCGAGATTCGATCGCCGATTTCGCCATACCTAGTTCAATCTTGTTACCGGCAAGTTCTCTTTACTTATTTCGTATTACAATATCCCCGTGACAAAACACATTAGTCACATGCTTGCAAGCAACTTTGGATGTTGTATTACTGAGAGGGCCCAGAGATATCTCTCTGTCACATGGAGTGACAAATCCCAGTCTCGATCCATGCAACCCAACAAATACCTTCCGAGATACCTGAAGAGCACCTTTATGATCACCCAGTTACAAAGTGACATTTGATACCCAGATAGCATTCTTCTGGTATTAGGGAGTGGCATGATCTAATGGTCCAAGGAATAGATACTTGACATTCCGAAAGCTGTAGCAATTAAAATAAGTGACACGATCAGATGCTAACATTATGATTGGGTGTGTCCATCACATCATTGTCCTAATGATGTGAACCCGTTATTAAATGACAACTCATGTCTATGGTTAGGAAGCCTTAACCATATTTAATCAATGAGCTAGTATAGTAGAGGCTCACTAAGTACATAGTGTTTGTTTATGTATCCACACATGTATTTGGGTTTCCGGTTAATACAGTTATAGCATGGAGAATAAAAATTTATCGAGAACAACTAGGGCATATTTCCAATAACCTATGAACTGTACCTTGTGGAGCTCCACAAAACATACATCTGCACTTATGAATTCTGTAACCAATATGTACCAAGCAGGAACAACAACAGGACCATAACTGATGACAATGGAGTTCGCAGGAAGGATCTCTTCACCCATATGGGAAAACAACAATTCTTTCGAAGTCACACGAGCAGTTCTCCACTGTACTTGTTCTAACTCACGGAAGGAAACCTCTCCAAAAATGCAAGGCTGCACTGAATTGGAAAATAATGGCTGAACAAATTCTCTATCACTAGCAAAATACTCCAAGGGATAAAACTATGCAACCTCCCATTGTATAGGATCGGAACAATACTGATAATTCTAGCTTAGCTCCCTCCTAGTGACAATTCCACGTCCTTCAAAATATGAGCTAGCACAAAACGAGTCCACTAACGACCATGCAATTGCCTAGAGAAAATAGTCCAGATTATGATGTGTATTACTTCCACACTGGAGCAGGTTGCAGCTAATGTACTGAAGGAACCAAGATTTCACCCTGTGATACGCAGATGAAGAAGATAATAACCAGTATACATGTACCTCGTACATTGGTCTATGAAATTGCATATGGGCTTCTCCTTCTTCTCTTTTTCTTTGAAGCGGGACAAGGTTGTGATTAGTATTAGAAACCACACTTGCACATGTCACAATAAACAAGGGTAGCTCACCAGTAGGCCATGGCTTTAGTTTTACCTGGAAAATGAAATACTTTTGCAACTGCTCAATGACATTTTCTATCTTGATAACAGACTTAAGTAATAGGAATGAAAGTCTATCCACCTAGGCAACATTTGGAATAGTGGGGAAATATCTAGCAAGTGTCTTGCACTCTTGTTCAATGCCATTCTCCTTATGAGTAACAAATATCATGCAGCCAGTGTCAATAACATGGCAGGCAGGCCGAGCTTCATGTGCATAATCATATTGGAACAATAACTGCACTAGTAAATTTGATCCTTGAATTCATCAGTAGAGATAGAGAATTTCTCACAAGGTGAGGATTACCCGTTCCTACTGCTTGCTCTTGGGTGATGCTGATGTTGTTGTTGTTAGGGGACACAACGCACATAGCAAGGGCAGCCTCGGCCACTGCCACGGTTAATGTATAGGAAGATGATGCCAACAGATACCTCCTTTTAGTGACCCGGTAAAGGAATAGAAAGTACCCAACACCTGTTTCCCCGGAGGTGACCCTGGGTTATCGAACCCACGAGAGGAAGCTCCCCTTGAAGCGATGGTATCTAGCAAGCTTTAGTTAAAGGATTAATTCCAGCTTTTGACCAGATCAATCAAGCAAATTGTGATTCAACACTTATAATAAAAAGAGGTACAGGTATGAGGTCTTAAAGCTTACAACCATGTATTTGTGTCTGGACCAAATATGATTTTAAGTTGTGCGCTCAAAGTCACCCATCGAGATGTGCTTGTTAGAAAACGAAGTGGGGGATGTGTCCAAATAACATCTTGACCGGCATGAGTCCTGCATCAAGGATCAATTGTCCAACCGAAGGCCTTATCCATCATGCAGGGTTGCCTTGATAGTTAGGATTATAATAATCTGACAAGAACTTTGGGCATTTAATGAGTACACTGCATGAATCCCCATGGATTCATTCCGTGTTATCGTACTAAACCTTTCTGTCACTGGTGTTTGGAGTAACACTTCACGTTCTCCCTGCACTTAGCCTCACTGTGAGTTGATCTCCATGATCCTGGGTACCTACAGGGATGAAGATCGTGGACAAGACAAGATACATCTATGGAACAATTTTATTTCACACATACGGGATGTCAATTCAAAGTACTTCCATTGATCCCCATAACAAATACAGTGGGTTGCCAGGCCTATGCCTCAACCCATACCTTACTGAACTACTCACACATGGAGATTGGATCACAAGAAGAACACATTGAAGAACACATCTTGAAGATTGATTGATTGAAAATATGTCTTATAATGGATGCCTTGTGTGATTCATGATTACAAGTATAAACTAGAGGGAGATGGACTATGGTGGTGATGGCAGCTACGGACATGGAAATGGCGGCGACTAGGGTTGATGAGAGGGGATGGCGACTGTTTTGTTCTGGCTTCGCTCGAGGATGTTCTGTTGACATTTCGGCATGGACCCTTTATTAAAGTTGTTCAGGTGGACGAGGAGCCTTGTAATCCATGCCATATGGGTGCTCATATGGGCATCAAACCAACATTATGCGAGAGAGTACTAAGAAACTCAAGCGTCATGCGTTCATATGTCTCACATCCCTAATAAAAAAAATGATGCAACCCGGCATTATCACAAAGCAAATTAAAATCATTAGTAATACCTAGCTGATACGTCTCCACCATATCTATAATTTTTTATTGTTTCATGCCAATATTCTACAACTTTCATATACTTTTGGTAACATTTTATATTATTTTTGGCACTAACATATTGATCCCGTGCCCAGCGCCAGTTCCTGTTTGTTGCATGTTTTTTGTTTTGAAGAATATCCATATCAAACAAAGTCCAAACGCGATAAAAATTTACAGAGATTTATTTTGGAATATATGTGATTTTTGGGAAGAAGAATCAATGCGAGACGACGCCCGAGGAGGGCACAAGCCCAGAGGGCGCGCCCCTACCCATGGCACGCCTGGCAGGCTTGTGGGTCCCCTCTAGATTGGTTGGAGGTATCCTTTGATCACAAGGAAGCTAATATCCAGTTAAAATCCCCACAAAATTTCAGCCCAATCGGGGTTACGGATCTTCGGGAAATTAAGAAATGGTGTGAAACAGAAGAGAACAGAGACAGAGATCCAATCTCGGAGGGGCTCTTGCCCTCCGGGAGTCATGGAAGCCATGGACCAGAGGGGAAACTCTTCTCCCATCTAGGGGGGAGGCCAAGCAATAAGAAGAAGGAGGGAGGTTCTCTCCCCCTCTCTCCTGGTGGCGCTGGAACACCGCTGGGGCTACCATCGTGACGGCAATCTACACCAACAACTTCGCCGCCGTCATCATCACCAACTCTCTCCCCCTCTATGCAGTGGTATAACACCTCTTCTCCCCGCTATAATCTCTACTTAAACATGGTGCATTATGCCACATATTATTATCCAATGATGTGTTGCCATCCTATGATGTTTGAGTAGATTCATTTTGTCCTATGGGTTGATTGATGATCGTGATTGGTTTGAGTTGTATGTTTTATTTTAGTGTTGTCCTATGGTGCCCTCCATGTCGCAAGAGTGTGGGATTACCGTTGTAGGGTGTTGCAATACATTCATGATTCGCTTATAGTGGGTGGCAAGAGAGACAGAAGCTTATACCCGAGTAAGGGGGTTGTTGCGTATGGGAGTAAAGAGGACTTGTTACTTAATGCTATGGTTGGGTTTTACCTTAATGATCTTTAGTAGTTGTGGATGCTTGCTAGAGTTCCTATCATAAGTGCATATGATCCAAGTACGGAAAGTATGTTAGCTCATGCCTCTCCCTCACATAAACTTGCAATAATGATTACCGGTCTAGTTATCAATTGCCTAGGGACAAATCTTTCTCTTGTGTTGCAAAAGCTTTCTACTAAACAACTAACTTTTATTATCTCGCAAAGTACTCCTAGTTTTATTCTTGCAAAGTAGTTCTAGCATTAAACCTACAAAGTACTTCTAGTTTCTTACTTGTTCTAGGTAAAGCAAACATTAAGTGCACGTATAGTTGTATCGGTGGTCGATAGAACTTGAAGAGGATATAAATTCTACCTTAAGCTCCTCGTTGGGTTCGACACTCTTATTTATCGAAAAAGCTACAATTGACCCCCTACACTTGTGTGTTATCACTAGCTTAGTGAGTGTTGACTCACAAGCCCACTTGGTTGCTTTGATCTTCCTTGTACTAAGTTTCTGAAATTTCTTCTTGCTTCACAGTCGGTGAAGATGGTCCCCTAAGTGAAAACTTGTTGTGGTTGTGTGGTGGACGAACTCAAAGCACTGCGTACGCGAGTGGACCACCTTGTGGACATCTACAAAACATTTTTTTAGTCCAATATAATTAAAAAATATTGATCCTACAGTAGTTACAACATCATACTCCTCTAAAGACATCAATGAATCCAAGCCAAACTCAAATTTGGATAAAAAATATGCATCGCAATGCTAGGCATGTAGAACATGGATTCGTGAAAAATAAGTTGGGGATTGCAGGAGAAACATACCGTAGATCGATCACACGGAAGGATTTGAACTGAAAACGAATGAGTAGAGAGACCAGGCAAAGTTTTACTATGGTTTGGAGAAGTTTGCAAGAAGAAGAAGAAGAAGAAGAAGAAGAAGAAGAAAGAGATCAGGGTGATTTGCCTCCTTCCTCGGGCTCTTTATGGCCGCCACGGTTCCATATGTCCGGCCATACGAGCGCAAGCGCTCATATGAAAAGCAGTCATTCACCCTGATAGCTTACCTTCATCTGTGCATACTTCAAACGACCGCCCTTACAGGCGTGTGCGTCCGTTCAAAACATCGTCAAACGCGCTGAACTTCTTCTTGTTTCTACATAGGTTTCAAACGACCTCCCATACGAGTGCATGCGTCCGTATGGAATGTCGTCATTTGCCCTGTTGCCTCTAGTTGTTTTGTGTTGGAACCGCCAGGAAGTCATGCGACCACCCAAATGACCGCGGTGGTCGCCTGAAAGGCCGTATTTTGATATGTTTCTTTCCAAACTTTTCTTTTTCTTCTTTTTCCTGTGGGGTTAGTTCTAACAAAATACATAGACATATTTCCAGGCATCCAAATGTCAATACAGCATATAATTTAATTTTGCACGTAGCAAAGCCTTCATTAGAACGACTCTTCCAAACTCACCTTCTTTATCTAGAACTTCAATCACACTTTTTATTCGAACAAAAACAGAAATAAAAACTTACTTGTCTACTTTATTTGCGTGGGTTTCCTCCCACGAAGCGCTTGTTTTCGGTCGGTTAGCTCGACCGTAGTGGTGGTCAAGGTGGTACAAACACACTGAGACCATAGCTTCTGGCATTCACAATGATGTCTTCTCCTTTGTAGGTCTTCATTTTCTTTTTCCTAGGGAAATGTCTTACAAAAGGATCTTTAGCGGGTAAGTCAAATCTCACATTCCCCTCAAACACATTTATCACAGCTTTTATAGTTCTTAGAAAAGGTCTACCGAGAATTATTGGAGCAATAGGATCTTCAGGCATGTCTACTATCACAAGACCAATCATGATAGGGCAATCATTTATTTGAACTATAACTCATGATTAATGCCTACCGCCTGAGTAAAAGTAGAATTGGCCATATTTAATATAATCTTAGTGGTAGCATAAGGACCTAGATTGAGACTATCATAAACAGATTTAGGAATAGTGGAGACACTAGCTTCTAGATCACATAAAGCACTAAACTTATTCAAACCAATCTCAATCTCTATAGTGGGTCCAAAAGCATCTTCTTGCTTAGCTAGTAACTTACTATAAAGCTTCTTTCTTTCATCATCTAGCTCACATACCTTAGCTGCAACTTGATCAACAAAGACATTGTACGCTTCATTATTAGATACCGCAGGTAGTGGGTATTTCATTGATATCATCTGTACAAAGTCTGCAATGGTGTAATTATATTCTCGCACATGGCTTGTGCCCAGTTCCGTGGTCTCCTCATCGCTGCTTCTTACCATCTTGACATCTTCAACCGGGTTAGGTTCTAGTTTACCTGCAAACTTAGCTAGGATCATTGTTTGGCTCTCTGCAATTTTAGCTACTTGTGCTTCCATATTCTTGGATCTTCCCTCAAGTATCTGCACATCATTTGTTAGTCCAACAATCTTACTAGTCAACTGACCAAGTAAGTTATCATGATTCTTCAAAATATTTTTGAAGTTTTCATTCTGCTCAGTTTGACTAGCAATAAAACTTTTCAAAGTATCTTCAAGAGTATTTCTATTGCTGTTACTAGCTGCATTAAAATTATTTGGTGCCCCATTATTATTAGGATAAGGAAGTCTAGGAGCATGTCCACTATTTTTTCTAGTTGGGTTATAGCTTTTGCGAGCAATAAAATTCACATCACTAACTTCCTCATTAGTTATGGCATTCATGTTTACCTCTTCTTTACCTTTCATTCTGGAGATGAGTTCATCAAGCTTAGTTGTCAACTCCGCATTGTTTTCTTCAATTGCATTCACCCTCTTGGTGGTAGTTCTTTCAACATGGCATTGGGCATTGTTCTCTGGCATATCATCAAGTAATTTCTTGGTATCATCTATGGGTTTCCCATGATTGTTCCTCCTGCAGCTGTATCAAGCATAGTTTTTGACATGTGATTCAAACCATTATAAAACATATGAAGGATTAAATATTCCTCCATTCTATGGTTAGGATAGTTTCTTATTGCTTCTTTCATTCTATCCCACGCAAGCGCTAGTGGCTCATGTTCTTCTTGCTTGAAACATATAATCGGAGAATGTAGTTGCATAATTTTTGCAGGTGGACAAAACTTAGATAAAAAATAGGTACAACAATCATCCCAAGAAGTTATATTGCCTCTAGGTAAAGCTAGAAGCCATTCTTTTGCTTTTCCTCTCAAAGAGAAAGGAAATTGACGCAACTTCAAAGTGTCTGGGTCATAATCTCTAATGTGTGTCATGTTGTACAACTCAGTGAAATTATGTAAGTGCATACCGGCATATTCAGAAGCAGAGCCTCCAAATTGGTCATGTTGAACCATGGAAACTAAGTTTGATTTAATCTCATACTCAGGAGGTGCAACCTCAGGTTCTGCTATAGGTTCATGCATGAAGTTATTGCTGGGAGTAGCAAAACTTCCAAGATTACGAGCCACGGTAATCTTTTTGGAATTTTTTCAACTAACAAGACTTGCAACAAAAATAAAACTTAAACTAAAACTAAAAGTAAAAACTAAAATAAAAACTAAACTTTAAAAAAACTCTAAACACAAACACCAGGAACACTAAACTCCTCCCCGGCAATGGCGCCAGAAAAAAAAAGGCTTTATACCTCCTTTTAGTGTTCTAGTAAAGGAACTGAAAATACCCTGCACCTGTTTCCCCATAGGTGACCCTGGCTTATCGAACCCACGAGAGGAAGGTCCCCTTGAAGCGATGGTTTCTAGCAAGCTTTCGTTAAAGGGTTAATTCCAGGTTTTGACCGGATCAATCAAGCATATTGTGATTCAACACTTCTAATAAAAATAGGTACAGATATGAGGTCTTAATGCTTACAACCATGTATTTGTGTTGGGACCAAATATGATCTTAATTTGTGCGCTCGAAGTCAACCATCGAGATGTGCTTGTTATGAACCGAAGTTGGGGATGTGTCCAAATAACATCTTCACCGGCACGAGTCCTGCATCAATAATCAATTGTCCAACCGAAGGCCCTATCCATCACATGGGATTTCCTCAATTATTAAGATTATAAAAATAAGACAAGAGCTTTGGGCGTTTAATGACTACACCTCATGAATTCCCAAGGATTGGATCCGTGTTACCGTACTAAACCTTTCTATCACTGGTGTTCACGGTAATACTTCACGTTCTCCCTGCACTTAGCCTCACCGTGACTTGATCTCCATGATTCTAGGTACCTACGGGGATGAAGATCGCGAAAAAGACAAGAGACATCTACGGAACAATTTTATTTCACACATACGGGATGTTAATTCAAAGTACTTCCATTGATCCCCAAAAGAAATACAGAGGGTTGCTAGGCCTATGCCTCAACCCATACCTTAACAAACTACTCTCACATGGAGATCAGATCGCAAGAAGAACACATTGAAGAACACATCTTGAAGATTGATTGATTGAAAATATGTCTTACAGTGGATGCCTTGTGTGATGCACGATTACAAGTATGAACTAAAGGGAGATGGACTATTGTGGTTATGGCGGCTATGGAGATGGAAATGGCAGCGACTAGAGTTGATGAGAGGGGATGACGATGGTTATGTTCTGGCTTCGCTCGACATTGTTTTGTTGACATTTTGGCGTGGACCCCTTTATAAAATTTGTTCAGGTGGATGAGGAGCCTCAGAATCTATGCCATACGGGCACTTGCATTTGTATGAAACATCGTATTTTGCCCTGTGGCTTCTGGTGCGCCTCCTGATGATTTTTTCTATCTTCTTTTCCACTCCTTTCCTTGTTGTCATGTGATTTCTTCCCTTTTTAGCCCATTTCTTGTGGAAATACATCAAAGAGAGGATTTGTGGAATCCTTTACATTCATTAGTCATTAGTAGCAATATCAGAGCAAATATCTTGGTTTAATGAAATATCTCAGTTTAAACAAATGGTGACTGGGTGTAAAAATATCAATCATCACCAACATAGGCGTACTCCAAGGGTCTAGGCATAGCGTCATGTCATTGTCTTCCATGTTGTGGTCAAGACCTCTAGTTGTGCGGTTGATAGGCTCAGGTGTAATGAAAACAATGGTGGCAACATCGATGACCTCATCGTTTTCCACTGGTGTAGCTAGCTCAGGAACAACATCAATAGTTGTCTTGGATGAAGGTGGTTCTGTGGACCAGGTGAGCCTCAACTCCTCGGACGTGTTGCGGCTTGGGCATCGCGTCGAATAGGTGGTGTGCACTACTGGTTGCAGGAAAGTCGAGTGGGTTCATCACTGATGAACAGGCGCCCGAGACGTCCAATCCGGAGGTGGGAGTCAAGGTCACGGACACTAGCTCAACATCGAAGCAGCAACAGTCGGTGACAACACCGACGGCGATCTCAGACGAAGCTAATGCTGTGGCGGGAGCAGCCGCTGACACCGACACGGTGACGGTGCTGTTGGGGCATCGCATCGAACATGTGGTGGGCTTCGAGGCAGCGAGGATGTTGGCAACTATGTTCTCAATTGCCTCGTGCAGTGCCGCATTTTCCTACTGCTATTGCAGGGAGGCTGATGCCGATCCCTGAGCAGAGACCGCCATGGGATGCATTAGGAACATAGGCAAGGACGAAGGAGAGCATGAGATAGGTTGTCACTACCACTACCACTACCAGGCCGAACGAATCATTCGGTAAGGTGTGATCGATCCATCGAACAAGAATGTTCAAGGGAAACAAGCTCCAATCTAAACCCTGCACGATCATTAAAAAAGGAGCGTCCCCCTATAGTAAACCAAGTGGGCCAAAGAAAAAAAGGCCCAACTAACTCACGCAAAAGCACCAGGCTAAATTTTTAGTTTAACATATAAAGAAAGTTTCCATCCTTTTTGAAGTAAAACAACAGCCTAAATATGGATTCAAAAAATACATATATGCATGTAATTTGGTGTCCATAAAAATAGCCACAAACTATTACAAACTAAAAAAGTTTACATGCTTCTAAGTGGCAAAACTACCACTTATTCAATGTGAGTATTTGCATTTTCAATTGACAAGCTTCAAAAATTGTGCTAGGGAAACTACCATGATCATTTGCAAGTAATACTGACATGGAAAATTTACACTATGGGCCATGGAATATTTCTAAAACTACCATATAGTTAAAAAAAGGTTAAAGAAATCATGAGTTGCCATGATGTTCAAACACACTTCATGACATTTGAGGGGGGTAAATTTTCTTGATGTTATAATTTGTCTACTGTTTCACTAAGGTAGAATAAATGATTTGCCGTGATACATAAAAAAACAATTTGCCATGGCAAATGAAAAGTAAATTTGATATTAGTAATAAAAGTAAATTTTCCATGTATGTGAAACTAAGTTTGCCACGGCAATTAAGTTAAATAACATGGCAAAAATTAAAAGTAAATTTGCGATGTCCTAGAGAGAACAAAAATATGTACAAATTTCCATGTGATTAGTCCATTCATTTTCTCAAAAATTGCCATATTATGTATAAGAAATTTCATGAAATCGCCATGACAAAATAAAAAGTAAATTTTCCATAGCCCATAGTGTAAATTTGCCATGGCAAATGAAAAGTAAAATTGTCATTAGTAATAAAAGTGAAATTTGCCATGTATGTGAAACTAAGTTTGCCATGGCATTAAGTTAAATTTGCCATGACAATTAAGCTAGATTAGCTGGCAAATTTAGAAGATGAATTTGGGATGGCTAAATATAAGATAAATTTGCCATGTGTGTAAAAGTAAATTTTCCATCGCAAAAAATAAACATGAACTACATCATGTGAATTTGCCATGGTAAAACTAAAAGGTGAATTTGGGATGGCAAAGTAAAAGGTAAAATTGCCATGGGTGTAAAAGTAAATTTGCCATGACAAAATAAACATGAACTACATCATCTAAATTTGGCATGGCAATTAACTTAAATTTTCATGTTAAAATTAAAAAGTGAATTTTGGATGGAAGAAAAAAGGTAAAATTGCCATATGTGTAAAAGTAAATTTGCCATGGCAATTAAGTTAAATATGCCATGGCAAATATTTTAAATTTTCCATGGAAAAATTTAAATGTGAATTTGGGATGGCAAAATAAAAGGTGAAATTTCCATGTGTGTAAAAGTAAGAATGCCATGTCAATTAAGGTAAATTTGCCATGGAAATTAATTAAAATTTGTGAATTTGACATGGTGTATGAAAGTGAATTTTCCATGGTATGTATATTGATTTTTGCCAAGGTCCAAGGAAGCAAATTTTAACATGGTAGCTAAAGAAAATACATTTGTCATGGTCAATGAAGTGATTGTGCTAGCCCATTAACTGAATTTCCCAAGGTCCTTAAGAAATTGTGAAAATGGCATGGTGCATAAATAAAAGAAAATTGCCATGGTCCATGAAACTGAATATGACATGGACCATAAAATGAAGACATGTTACATGAAGGAATAAAATTCCATTGTCGATAAAATTGAATTTGCCATGGTTCCATAAAAAAGATTTTGGTATGGTCTATGATTTGATATTTGCCATGCTCCATGTAACTGAATTTGCCATGTTCCAATCACTTGTATGATGCAAACAAAGCTATGAATGACACTTTTTGCAAACCCCATTTTGATTCATTTGGTTTAGCTATCGTCGTACACACACATGTATGGACAAAAAAGTTAAAATTGCAAAAATCATGGCAAAATATGCCACAAGAACAAGGATTATTAAGCTGCAAATATACAAATAAAGCAATTTGACATGGCAAAAATTGGGAGACATGTTAAAAAAGGGAACCATGGCACATCTTGAGACATAGCAAAATATAATAACAAAACTGTGTTAGTTGTTTTTACCCTAAAACATGTCAATTTTGCCATGGCAAAAAACAATGGGATACATGTCAGAAATGAAAAACCATGACAACATTTTTTAGTTAAATATGGCAATTTTGCCAACTTTGCTGAAATATAATGTAGACAGAGGGGAAACTAGGTGAAACGAACACAAAAAAACAATGACAGTGAGAGGACCAAAGAACTATACCCTCTCAGCTAGGCAATGCCCGTCTGTTTGCTCCCTGCACCTCGCTGGGACATGGATGAAGACATTGGGCGGCTCGGGGATCTTTGAGGCAGCGACCTTCCCCTGTTTGTCGCCGCTATTCTCGATGGTCCTCTCTGTCGCTGGTACTGGCGAGTTTTCCGACCGGGCCTGGAGCGCGAGCGGCACTGCCGTGACCGTCGGCAATCGCTGCCCCCTTCTAGGCCATCGCAAATTGAGCCCAGGAGTGACATGACGCAACCATCGGTAGCCACTGCCCCCTTACCGGTCATCGCGCATCGAGCCCTAGAGAGGCGCCGCCGCAACCATGGCCATCTGATACCCCTCCCCCCTCCATGGTCGTCGCACATCAAGCCTGGGAGCGGCACGGCGCGACCATCACCAGCCACTGCCAACCTCCATGTGACGATGTCCCGGACTAGGGGGTACTAACCTAGTCGTCCCATGTTCCTTGGATTGGGTCGATGGGCCCTCATTCATTCTCAAGAAGGACTCTGGAGGCTGTACGCAGGGGGCGTGGTCAAGACTACATCTACCGAAGACTTGTCGTATACTCCAAGACTTCTCCTGCCGCCCTGCGCCTAGATACCGACCTTGTAACCCTAGATGCCCTACCTGGCGTATATATAAGCCATGGGGTTTAGCCCATAGAGGGGACATCAACGCAATATAATTCACCTAGCCGTAGAGTTAGACCACATCTTACGATCTTGAGGTAGATCAACTATATACTTTATACATCTATATCAATATAAACAAGAGTAGGGCATAGGGTTTTACCTCCATCAAGAGGGCCCGAACCTGGGTAAAACATCATCTCCTATTCCCGTTACCATCTGTCCGAGATCCATAGGGGACCCCCTACCCCGAGGTCTACCGGTTTTCACACCGACACTGGTGCTTTCATTGATAGTTCCACTATGTGATCGACAGAAGGATAGATGGCTCATCTACAGATCAACTGCGGCAACGACTGCGAGAGCGTTTACACCCCTGGTCAACTTTTTTATCTTTGGTAGCATGATCTTCTGCGTCGAGTTGACTGGCATCTGACCTCCATCGAAAACTACGCCCCAGGTCAGGTCATGACCTTTGGCATCCTCGAGTACACCGCGGATTCCCGCGGCGAACTCGTTCTGTCAGGCTGGACACCCAGCCGGATTGATGACCTGCCCGGCTCTGGGGGCTCGACCCCGAAACCGATCTCTTCCGAGGACATCAGGCTAGGACCTATGGCGCCATCAGAGAGCCCCGGCATAGCGGTTCCGGACGGTCCCCTCTCAGTCTCCGGCCCAGACGTAGAATGGGCCTCCACTCCTGAAGCTACGTCAGGCTTAGAGCCGACCATGTCGCAGGATCTAGGATCACTCCTGGATCCCCTTCGCGCCGAAAACACGCCAAACTATACACCGGGCACACTTCGAGTCAGCCCCACCTATAGCCAAGCTATGAATTCCGAAGAATTATCCCACCTTAATGAGATGCTGGAATGTATCTAGAACATGTCTATCTCGGAAGGCAAGACTTTGGTCTACGACCAAATTGGACTTAAAGCCAACGATCGGGAAATTTACATCCCACTGACCACCCACCTAGTCATCATGGTCGATGACTTAACCGACGTGCTAGACTATGGCGAGGCCACGGACATGGATGAAGATACCGATGGCCCCACAGAAAACACCTACCTCTGGTAAACACTGGCAGGTGGACTGCGACATCCACCTATGATGTCTACATGGTTGACACCCCCAGATCCCCTCCAAGGCATCGGCGCAGACGCAGAAGGGGCAACAATGGGGAACCCGGCGGCAATAATGTCATCGCCGACGACAGTGACGCAGCAGCTAGTGACGCTGATAACCCTAAGGAGGACTTTCAAGCCTCCCCGGTACAGAATGGCAGTCCTGAAGGAAACATCGAGGACTTAGATCCCGACAACCTCTTTGAAGTGGCTGATGAAAATTACATGCCGAAGTCTGAGGAAGATGAGAGCCTCGGCACCGAGGACTACATCATCCCCGAAGACCCTTTTGAACAAGAGCACTTCCGACGGCACCTTGTTGCCATGGCTCGGAGCATGAAACGCAAGCAGCAACAGCTGCAGGCTTACACCGATGCACTGAATGAAAGGTGGGTTGAAGTGCTCTCGGCCAAGCAAGATCTAGAAGACCGGTGCCGTAGTGCGCCGAAATCATACCCACGTAGGCGTCTGTTGCCAGAGTTCGATGAAGAGCTAGCTGCCGATGAGCCTGACCAGCCCCCTAGATGTTGGGACAGACCAATGCAGGAAAATATCAACTCTCGGCCGGTTCCACACCATTACGGCAAGGACCCCATGGACTACCTAGATCCTCATGACGTTCGACGTCGCATTGAGGCAAACAGGGCACCTCCTCGTTCCATCTACGGATCAAGAGGACGCCCGCCCACAGGGGCGCACGGTTACGACGCCTGGATGGACAAGAACAACTGCGCTTGAGATGAAGCCTATACACGGCTTTCCCCTAACCTCCAATGGGATACCACCCGATTTCGAGGTCCAGCTCACCCCATCTGTTTCATAGATGGGGTCATGGAACACCAGTTTCCAAAAGGGTTTAAACCCATTAACATAGAATCGTATGATGGCACCACGGACCCCGCAGTGTGGATTGAAGATTTCCTTCTCCACATACATCTGGCCAACGGAGGTGACCTCCATGCCATAAAATACTTGCCGCTCAAGCTAAAGGGATGGGCTAGGCATTGGCTTAATAGCTTGCCTCCTCATTCTGTCGGTAGTTGGGAGGCCCTTGAAGACGCTTTTCGGGCAAATTTCGAAGGCACTTACGTTCGACCTCCAAACACTGATGACCTCAGCCGTGTCACCCAGTAGCCAGGTGAATCAGCTCGAAAGTTCTGGAACAGGTCCCTTACTAAAAAGAACCAGATCATAGACTGCTCCGACGCCGAAGCCATCGCGGCATTCAAGAATAACATCTGAGATGAATGGCTTGCCCTCCAGCTCGGCCAAGACAAGCCGAGGACCATGGTAGCCCTCACATCACTGATGACCCGCTTTTGTGCGAGAGAAGACAGCTGGCTCTCCCGAAGTACCCATAATGGCAAGGACGACACCTCAAAAACACGCGATGCCAATGGAAAGCCTAAGCGAAATAAGAACAAGTGCAGGCATAAAAATGGCGGACGTGACACAGATAATGTCGCGGTCAATGCAGGATTCACTGGACCTAGATCCGAATAGAAAAGGAAGTCCTTTAAAGGGAACAAGGATGGACCTGGCCAGCTAGATAGGATCCTAGATCGGCCATGCCATATCCACGGCACTCAGGACAAACTAGCAACCCATACGAATAGGAATTGCTGGGTCTTTAAGCAGGCTGGCAAGGTAGCGATGAAGGGTCAAAGTAAAACCCAAAATCGCAGCGATGACGAGGATGAACCTCGGTGGCCCAATAATGGAGGCCAAAAGAAGTTTCCTAATGAGGTAACGGAAGTCAATATGATCTATGTTACCCACATCCCCAAAAGGGAGAGGAAGCATGTACTTCGGGACATCTATGTGCTAGAGCCAGTCGCCCCGGAGTTTAACCCATGGTCGGCTTACCCGATCACATTCGACAAGCATGACCATCTGACCAGCATCAGGCATGGCGGATCGGCGGCACTTGTCCTAGACCCAATTGTCAACGGCTTCCATCTGACGCGCGTCCTACGGATAGAGGAAGCAGCCTCAATTTGATCTATGAGGACACGGTCAGGTAGATGGGCATCTACTCATCCCGAATCAAACCGAGCACCACCATCTTTAAAGGTGTCATCCCAGGCGTTGAAGCCCGCTGTACCAGAACAGTCACTCTGGAGGTAGTCTTCGGCTCACCCGAAAACTTCAGAAGCGAGTAGTTAATCTTCGACATTGTCCCCTTTCGAAGTGGATATCACGCGCTCCTAGGGTGCACAGCATTCGCACGCTTCAATGCAGTCCCACATTACTCTTATCTCAAGCTTAAAATGCCTGGACCTAACGGCGTTATCACAGTTAATGGTAACATCGAATGATCACTTCGGACGAAGGAGCAGACCGCGGCTTTCGCAGCCGAGGTATAGGCGTTGGAAGAAGCAGCCCGCAGCGGTAAATGCACCACCAGCTCTTTGAAGCGCACGCGGGCCGCGCTAGTCGACCTCGGCCACACACCCCCACATCCTAAATAGGGGTACAAGCTCCTCGGGGGCTCACGTTGGATGTGGGATTACGTCCCCAGGGTGCATAACTTTCCACTCAAAGTTCCTTGGCCGTCAAGGAGCCAAAGTTTACGGAAACGTCGAAACGGCTTGACCGAAGAACGACGAAGCTTCGAGATCCCACATCGGCAGGTTTCTGTTAAAGAACTAGCCAGCAAAACCATATGAACGTGGCCTAAACCACACAACGGACATCCGCAGACCTCTCTCAAAGGACTCGGCCAGCAGACGCCTTAAGCAGGCGTAGGGCCGAGCTGTGATAACCCACAAGTATAGGGGATTGTTTGTAGCCTTCTTCAATAAATAAGAGTGTCGAACCCAACGATGAGCTAAAGGCAGAACAAATATTCCCTCAAGTTCTATCGACCACCGATACAACTCTACGCACACTTGACGTTTGCTTTACCTAAAACAAGTATGAAACTATTTTGCAAGAATAAAACTACGAGTACTTTGCGAGAATAAAACTACAAATAAATTGCAAGGTAATAAAAGTGGATAGCTTTTGTCAACAAGAAAGTCATTTGTCCCTAGGTAATCGATAACAAGTATCGGTAATCATTCTTGCAATTTTACATGAGGGAGAGGCATGAGCTAACATACTTTCTCTACTTGGATCATATGCACTTATGATTGGACCCCTAGCAAGCATCCGCAACTACTAAAGATCATTTAAGGTCGTGAAACCCAACCATAGCATTAAGTATCAAGTCCTCTTTATCCCATATGCAACAACCCACTTACTCGGGTTTAAGCTTCTGTCACTCTCGCAACCCACCATAAGCGAATCATGAACATATTGCAACACCCTTCAGCGGGGATCCCCCACGTTTGCGTGGGACGGAGGGCACCGTAGGACAGCACCATAAATAAAATATACAATCATACCAACCAAGATTACGATTAACCCATAGGACAAAACGGATCTACTCAAACATCATAGGATAACCAAATATCATTGGGAAACAATATATGGAGTTGAGCACCATGTTTAAGTAGATATTACAGTGGGGAGAAGGGTGTTACACCGCTGCATAGAGGGGGAGAGAGTTGGTGTTGACGGTAGCAAGATTGTTTATGTAGATCGCCGTCATGATCCTTGCCCCGGCGGCACTCCGACACCACCGGGAGAGAGGGGGAGAGAGCCCCCCTCCTTCTTCTTCTTCCTTGGCCTCCCCCCTAGATGGGAGGAGAGTTCCCCCTCTGGTCCATGGCCTCCATGGCGGCGGAGGGGCGGGAGCCCCTCCGAGATTGGATCTCCCTCTATGTTCTCTTCTGTTTCGCGTTCCTCAGATCTGGCCCTTCACCGTTTCTTAAATTCCCGGAGATCCGTAACTCCGATTGCGCTAAAAAATTTACATGATTTTTTTCCATAAATTGTCTTTTTTGCGACAGAAGAAGGGCCCCAACCGACGGTCGAGGAGGGCACAAGATACCTGGGCGCGCCAGGGGGTGCCCGGAGCGCCCTGGTGGGTTGTGGTCACTATGGGCCCCCGTTTGCGTTGATTACACCTCCCAAAAATCATAAATATTCCAAAATAATTCTTCGTAAATTTTTATCGCGTTTGGACTTCGTTTGATATGGATTTTCTGTGAAACAAAAAATATGCAACAAACAGGAACTGGCACTGGGCACTGGATCAATAGGTTAGTCCAATAAATCATATGAAAAGTTGCCAAAAATATGTGAAAGTTGTATAATATTGGCATGAAACAATCAAAAATTATAGATACGACGGAGACGTATCAAGGTGGTATATAGTCCGTCTTAGTCCTCGTCTCTAGCGAGGACAGGCTGATAAATAGCACAGAGACGTAGACGTGCGATAGGAAGCTGTCTGGGCTCATAGACCCGATGTTAAACTCCGCCCTGTTCTTTACTCCTTTCCTTACCATCAACCTGCATTGTATCTTTCTAGTTTCTCTCGTTACAGATCGGCATGTAAAGCTCGAATTTATCGAATAAAGAAATCATGCCCTTAAAAGGTCCACGCTATATTTCTTTGTGCAAATTGTCTTTGAGCTAGAAAAACGTTTGTAAGATACAATTGCCAAAGTATTCGGCGTCACAAATGTTGCACTATATGCATCAGTTTCGAACCTAGATTTTGGTCAATAGTTGGGTTGCCCGGCTCCTATGTGTAGCCCTTACGTTCCCGGTGAATTCGGCAAAGGGTGAAATGGGAGAACCACTACGATAGTGCCGCCAGTTTAATTGGTAGAGCGCCTCAGTGGAGAAAGCTGAAAACTAACTATCTAGGTAAGCGCAAACTGGTCAGCCATCCGAAGAGCGCATTAAGCGATGTGACGATAGAGATCACCCATGTGAAACGAAGGGCTTCCTTTTTAGCCAAAGTGCATCATGGCGTAGACCTCGGCTTGCTAAGCCGACCACTTCCCATACCGAGGGCTCGTCATCAACCCCCATAGTCAAACTCCTATGACTAAGTGAAAGTTATAAAGCTATTATAGTCTGATTGCCTAGTTCCTATGAGCACAGACCACCTCCGGGTACCGAGACGTCGACTAAGGGTCAAAGATGTATCAAGGAACACCCTTTGTATATTCTACATTGGCGCAAAAGCCGATGACTGGCCACTTCCAGTTTAACACGGTCGTACAGGAGGAAAATTATTTAAAAAATACAATTATATGAGGGAATTTAAAGCCATACTCATTCAAGCAAATGATAAGTTTTGTACATCCCAAAACTTCGACATCCCGAAGTGCTACCTAAAAATACAAAGTGTCCTTTGGACACATGTCCTCGGTAACCCGGGCTCCCTCCTCCACCTCGGTGAAGAACTGCTCCGCGGTGGGCGGTTTCCCTTCGGGGGGCACCGCAGCAACAGTCACCGCGTCAACCTTCTGGAAGTGCGTCTTCACGCATGCATACGCCCTCCGCGCTCCTTCGAAGCACACGGACCTCCTCCAGCTATTAATGCGCGGGACAGTGTCTCGCAGACGAGCCAAGAGTCTGAAGAAGCTGGTTGACAGGGCTTCGGCAGGCCACAGCGTGATGCAGATGTCTTGGAGCGCCGATCTCGCCATGCGGAATAACTCCGCCAGCTGCTTCACTCAATGATTCAGTAGTTTTGATGACGGCGACCCTGGGAACTGCCACCAGAATGCCTTCTCCTCCTCATGAATCTCCAAGTGGTCAAAGTGTTGGACGGCATCCGCTACACTATTCAGAAGATCCGTGAAGATCTCTGCAGAATGCCACAGCTGGGTGAGCTCGACGCACCCTTTGCTGCCAAACACACACTGCAATAAAAATGGCTTACTCGAGGCGATTTGCTCCACTTGCTGACGCACCTCATGGTCAGCCCGGGCCGCGGTCTGGAGCTCGGAGTGTGCAAGCTGGAGCTTCTCGAGCTCCTCCTTCGCTTGCTTCCCCTCCGCCTAAAGTTTGTCATGTGCCTCGAACACGCCCTTCAGGGTCTCCTCGACCTCCTGGACCCGCGCCCAGTCCTTCTCCCCAGCCACCTTCTCGGCAGCTCGGGCCTTCTCCGCCTTCGCGGCAGCAGCCTTATGCTGCTCTACCTCCTGCCGAGCTTTCTTGAGCTCGGCCTTGAGCGTCTCAAGCTCGGCCAACGCTGCTGTCATTCAAACAGTTCGGCATTAGCTCTCCATTCAAAACCAAAAAATATTACACTTCATGTGTTCTATATAACACTTTAAGGGACGTAAGCCTGGGTCGCTTACCTTGAGACTGCTCAAACCACTGGCTCATTAGATTGAGGTCCTCTGGGACCTCTCGAGCTTCCGATTTACCTCCGCAATCTCCTCAGAGACGGAGCTCGGAACTGAGGTCGAAACCTGCCAACAAGAATTTTTTACATAAGCCCACAATCAATTTATTGAAACTCCAGGATGATCGCCTCATTTCATTAGGCAGCGTCCTGGGGGCTGAATGTTACGCTCCTACTTTTCTACGACCCCAACGCCGGTTTCTCGAAACCAACCTTGGGCTCAGGGGCTACTCACTGATCGGGCTGTTTAGAAAGCCACCAGGATATTTCCTCGGACAGTTGCATGGATTTACAAAGAAAATTTAAACACATCAATTATTCCTATACAAGGATAAAAGAGTACCTTGAAGCTCGTAACGAGGTTCCGGAAGACCTCGTGCGGTCCGGCCCCCGCGGACCGGAAGCCCTGCAGCGCCACGCCTATCAAGAAACAATGCTCTTCTTTAAGGGAGGAGACCTTCAAGGTCTCCTCCATCTCTTCGGTCCACCCGGCGCTAACCCGCTCTTGGGTAGGAGGCGTGGGTGGCATGGCGACCTCGAACCGGAGTGTAACACCCCGAGACCGACGCTCCAGATGCCTTCCAGTTATTTCCTTGTCGTTGTGTGTTTTTGTCTGCTTGTTGTGTTCATCATCGCATCATCCGCATTGCATCTGCATGTTTTCATAAAACTCGCAGTCGTTCATAGTTGCCACTTCTCGCTTTGTCTTCGTTGACCTTTTGTCAGGTCCCCTTGTCTTTGTCGACCTCTCTCAGACCCCCTCGCGTGCGCATCCAAAAACTTCCCAAACCCGACTAGGGCAGTCATGACCGATGGGTCCGGATCATCCCCAAACATCCCTAAAATATCTTCGGTTCATTGGTAGGACTCCCTAGCCTATTTATTCCCGACCGTTCGATTACGATTGGAGGGTACAAATCTACCTTAAACTCCCCCTTTCCCTATATAAAGACTCCCTAGTCTAAATCTGGACAAACCCTAAATTCTAGGGACTTGTCCCATCCCTCCGCCGCCGCCAGTCCACTGTCTTCCTCCTCCTTGGGATCCCCTCCCGATCCAAACTACCAACCACAGCCGCCATAGCTCCTCTTCAATTTCCACGCCGCCCAACCAGCGCTCTCCTCTGGATCCCCTCGATCCACCAACCAGCGGCAGCAACACCCGCAGGAGAGAGCCAGGGGCTCGATCCCTGCTCATCCCGAGCGTCAGCCATGCTCTGCCTCGACCCAGCCAGCCATGCCTGCCTCCCAGAGCGCCGCCGTCCTCGCGACCCCGCCACCTCACCGGACCAGCTGATGAGCCTCGCGCCGCCCCAACCTTCCCTTCCTTCCTCTCCTGTTTCTCTCTTCCCTCTTTCTCAATGCTCTCTCTCTGTTTCAACAAGGAACCGAGCAGCCATGTCCGTCGCCCTTGTTTTCCCCCGCCAGGAGACCGGCTGCAGCCTCCTCGACCTGGATCCACGCCGGCGCCACCGGACCACCCTCTCCGTCAGCCTCGAGCCCCGCTCGTCATCGCCCGCTCGCGCCTGAACCAAGGACGCCAAGTCCTCAAGTCCAGCCGCCGCCCTACCAAGTCCGTCCCGCCGGAGTTCCTCGTCGTCGGGAACCGCCTCCGCGACCCTCGGACTGCCCGGATCGCCGCGCCAAGTCCCGCAGCCGCTGACACCGCCACATCTTCTTCTCCTGCGCTGCTCGAGAGCGAGCCATGCCCAGCGCTCAAGCCACGCGCCGCCACTGCTCTGCTTCCTGTCGAGCAGATGACGACGCCTCCTCTGCATCGAGCCGCTCCACTCCACGCGCCTGGGCCACCTCCCTTCGCCCGTTGACCGCGGCCCAGCTTCCACCTCCACCGACCGGGCCGAAGCCCATGGGTGAGCTGCCCCCCAGCACCTGCTCTGTTCGGCCTGTGTAGTTTATTTTTTCAGATCTGCGAATTTAGCATTATCCAGAGAAAAACAGTTTTACAGAAAAACCCTTGCATTCCATGCATATAATAACTCCATAACAGTGCATCGCATTAAAACAAACTTTATATGTAAAATGCTCAGTTTTTCATGTACTTTCTATAATTTGCAACTTTCATCCATGTAAAAATGTTTAAAATTGCTGTTTGCATTATTTTGCATAAATGACATGCTAAAATGGTTTATTTCCTAACTAAATAACCGTAGCTCCGAATTAAATAAACTTTATATGTAAATGGGGTAGAAAAATGCATAGATTAACTTGGTGCACTTTATTTTGCTGTTTAACAACATTAAAATTGTGTATAGGGCAGAACAGTACCAACTTCGAAAATTGCATATGGGGATTTTTCCGGAATTGTTGTTTGTTGTTTCCGGCCCCATTTAAAATTGCCTAGATAGTTAGTTTTATTGTGCTTCACCTCTTGCCATGTTTACCAACATTTAATATTGTTGGGTACATAAACGAGAGCGAACTAAATAATCGAATGCGGTGTTTTGTCAATATGCAACTCGTTGCATATTGAACTCCACTTAATTTGTAGTATTGTTTGTTGCACTTTGCCATGCCATGCCTCATTAAAATGGATATGCATCATACTTGGTTGTGCATCGTGCCATGTTTATGTGATGGTTGTTTACCGTGTTGTTTGCTTCTTTCTGGTGTTGCTTCTTCTTGATAGTTCCGGTAACATTGCGATTGTGAGGATTCGTTCGACTACGTTGGTTCGTCTACTTCATGGACTCGGTCTTCTTCCTAGTGGGATTTCAGGCAAGATGACCATTACCTTGGATATCACTACTATCTTTGCTTTGCTAGTTGTCACGATGCTATCGCTATGTCGCGCTACCTACCACTTGTTTGTCCAGCCTCCCAATATGCCATGATAAGCCTCTAACCTTTTCCACCATCCCAGCAAACCGTTGTTTGGCTATGTTACCACTTGCTCAGCCCCTCTTATAGCGTTGCTAGTTGCAGGTGCAGTTGCAGGTTGTTCCATGTTGGGACATGGATATCTTGGGATATCACAATATCTATTATTTAATTAATGCATCTATAAACTTGGTTTTGGGTGGAAGGCTTGGCCTTTCGCCTGGTGTTTTGTTCCACTCATGCCGCCCTAGTTTCCGTAATGCTGGTGTTATGATCCTTGATTATCGTTCCTAACACGCTTAGGGGAATGGGACTCTCTTGACAGTTCGCTTTGAATAACCGCTTCCAGCAAGGCCCAACCTTGGTTTTAACATTTGCCAACATAATAATATTGAACTTAATAATTAATTTGCATAGGGCGTCATGAACCCGAGGATTCTTTATTCCACATAATACAGGGGGCCAGTGCTGATGGTGCTGGTCCAAAACTAGAGCACCGTGCGGGGCCGCCCCTTGGCAACTTGGGGTCTTTTGGTACCTGTACGCTTAGCTTATCCGTCATGGCCCAAATATGAGATACGCGTGGCTCCTATCGGGGTGTCGGCACGTCGGGTGGTCTTGCTGGACTTGTGTTACCATTGTCGAAATGTCTTGTGCACCGGGATATCGAGGATACTTCGGGCTGACTCGAGGTTGATCGGGTTTTCTTGAGGTTGAGGTATTTCCACCGCAGCTTGTGTAGGCTTGTGATGGGCCAGGTTGGAACACCCCTGCAGGGTTAAATCTTATGCGAAGCCGTGCCCGTGGTTATGTGGCAGATCGGATATTTATAACCTCCGGTTGTAGAGAACTTGACACCAGATCTGAATTAAAATACACCAACTGCGTGCATAACCGTGACCGTCTCTTTTCGAGTGAGTTTGAGAAGAGAACACTGTGGGGTTATGATTGAACCGTAAGTAGTTCAGGATCACTTATTGATCATTACTAGTTTGCGACCGTTATGCGTAGTAACTCTTCTTACTCTTGTACTCGTAAGTTAGGCACCATACAATGCTTAGTGCTTGCTGCAACCTCACCACTTATCCATTCCATAAGCTTTGCTGGTCTTGATACCCATGGTAATGGGATTGCTGAGTCCTCGTGGCTCACAGATTACTACAACAACAGATGAAGGTACAGGTACTGCGATGACATGACGTGAGAGCGATGCTTGCTTGTTTTGGAGTTCTTCTTCTTCTGCTGCTTCTTCTTCTTCGATCGAGGGATCGGTTCCGGGTCGGCAGCCTGGGCTAGCAGGGTGGATGTTGTGTTTTGTTTTCATTTGATTTCATCCATAGTCGGATGCTGCTCTTCTGTATGATGATTGATGTATTCATGTGGCAATTGTATGCCTTTGTATGTATCCCCAAGTGTGTTGTATATGGTACGATGTAATGATATCCACTTTGCAAAGCGTTTCAATATGCAGCTCTATCCTTGGTGGGACCTTCGAGTTCCTCTCAGATAGGATCGCATATTGGGTACTACAAGTTGGTATCATAGCCTTACCAACCGTAGGAGCCCCTTTGATTGATTGAACTGTTGTCGTTGTTGAGTCTAGAAAGAAAAACTCTTTTGAGTCTAGTTATATATCGGAGAGTAGGAATTATTTTTACTCCTTATCCCCTTCGTCGCTCTGGTGAGGACTTGTGACGTAGGTGTTTTGATTCTACTCCTCTTCCCCTTTAATTTTTTTTAGGATCACGCGGGTATTGTTGGAATCATTGCGATATCGATGTGACGGGAATTCTGTTCTTGGTGCCTCCTGACATTTAGGGGTTGTGGCAGTGTCCCGTGGAGTTGAGCTCCAAGGTGTTTTCATCATAGTTGTTATCGTTTCAGTTCCGGAATACCAGAGGACGCCGACATCGAAAACGCTTCTATACTCTTTGTGGTGAGAGTAGTTTGGCGCCACCCAGTATTGGGGAGAGCGATCAGATGTATTGCCACAGCTTGTATATCGGATGTTTTCGAAGGTCTGAGGTACACAGTTTCCAAGGTTCTTGGTTATGTGTTGATGGAGGCAGTACATTTGGAGCGTAGAATTCTGCTAGGAGTTGTGTGATGATATTTTTCTCCTTGTACTTGTTGTCCCGGATTGCATAACCGAGAATTTTGGGAGTTCATAGGTGGGAATTTAGGTAGTTACCTAGGATCATCCTTCCAAGAAATGCATGAGGGTTATGTATTTGTTTCTGGCTTATTATGCAAGCCAAATCCTCCTAGGGTTATGTAGTTGCTTCGAAGTCGAGTGTTGATACCATACCTTTCCTAAGTGGTGTTCTCATATTTCTATGGGAGTGCTAATCTTTCTTGATCATCGAGATTGTCATGTCAATTCTTTTCCAACCGGTGTGCTTCTCTTCAAGTTAATCATATCCTTTCAATATTTGCTAGATCAATTCTCAGTTCTTCGCAACGGTGTTTGTTTCATCCGTCCCAAGTTGCCTTTGTTTTCCCACCATCCCACCCTTTACTTCAAGGACTCATATATCTTAATCAAGTCTCCTTTTATTCATGTGAAGTCTCGTCATTCTTTTTTCTTCAATGTTCTTACCGGTGATTCTCATGAAGATGCTCAAGGAGCTCAAGTTCATCATTCTGCATTCTCATTTTCTTCTCCAGTGGATTCAATTCAAGCTTCGGTGTTGCTCATATCCCTTTCGTCCTTTCATATGCTTTCTCACGCCGGTGCACCTCTTAATCATTCACCTCTCGCTATTCATTTGTTCCGGAGTGCTAAAGATATCTCAGAAGATTCACGTTTCCATTCTTAATCCATTCAAGTTATTTCGAGGTTGTTATCTTGTTCAAGCCCTTTAAATTTACCGGTGCAATCTCTCTTTAAAAATCATTCAACGGTGTTTCTTGGAGTGGGGCCTAACTGTAAGTGCATCTAGTGCCCCTTAGTGATTTTGGTGTATTGAAGACTTATACGTTAAGGGACTAATGTGTTTATGAGTGTACACAGGTCTATAAGTCTATGAGGAGTTTGTTATTTACGAAGAAAGTCGACCCCTAAAAATGAATGTCTTCAGTTGAAGACTTTGGTTTTCTTGAAGAGTTTGAAAATGAGGAAATTCGTGTGACCTTGAAGACTTGATATTGATGCGAGGATTATGAAGCATGAAGACTTTTGTTTTCATAGTTTTGTTTTCCCTTTCTTGAGTCATAGGAAACACCGTACTGTTAAAGGGGGTCGAGGTAAAACTAAGGAAAAGTTTCCAAGTGATGCTCATCTCAAATCCTACAACTACCCAATCCTTTCGAGTGAAGCCATTGGAAATCTCATACAGTTCAGTCAAGTTATTCAGTGACAGAGATGACGATCTTCTGTTCTCTGAGGAATTTTTTCTGACTGAGGAGTTAGGAATTCACCAGTGCAGATTGCCTACAAGTGAGGAACATGATAGCCCTGAGGAATTTGAGAGCTCAAACTTCCGACCGTTGCTGTGCTATGCGCCAGCTGTCCAAAATATCCTATCCACCTAACGGTCATATCATTGAAGGGCATTTATGTCTTATCATGTCGGGCTGCTCCCCGGCTATAAATAGCCGCCCTCTACAACCACTAGCATGTTGGCTGCTCCGAGAGAAACTGACACTTGTCATTTAGAGCATCCCATCCTCCGAGGACTTTGAGAGAAAATCATCAAGTGAGGAAAAACCCAAACCCAACACCTAAAACCCAAAGTGATTGAGCATCATTGAAGAGATTGTTCCTGTGTGGAACCGACGCTTGTTACCTTTGAGGACTGTGCATCCTCCAGACGGTTAGGCGTCATGGTCTAGAGCATCCAAGAGGAATTGTGGATCGCCGAGTGACCAAGTCTGTGAAGGTTTGGAAGTCACCCGTGAAGACTTACCACGAGTGATTGGGCGAGGTCTGTGTGACCTTAGCTCAAGGAGAATACGGTGGGGACTGTGTGTCCGGGACTATGTGTCCTCAGGTTTAAATACCTAGCTGCTCCAACCAAACGTACAACTGTCACAGCAGTTGGAACTGGTCTACCAAATCACTGTCTTCACCAAGCTACTGGTTCTATTTCCTCAACCCTTTCATTTCCTCGCATACTTGCTATGTACTTGATTGTTACTGTTTGAAGACTTTGACTGAAGACTTTCTCAATTTCCTCAATCCTATTTCTTTAGTCACTTTGTCTTCAGCCTGCTTATCCTATTTACATGCTACATGTGCTTTGTTTTGTTTCATTTCATCATGATGACTATGCTACTGATTTGTTATGCATGTACCTGAGTACTTATTCTGCTGCTTGTAGTTTGTTGCTTAGGAAATTCCTCAAGTAGTATTTCCTCAGCGGCGAATTCATAAAAATTGCCTATTACCCCCCCACCCCCCTCTAGTCGATATAACGCACTTTCAATTGGTATCAGAGCAAGGTACTCCCTTGTTCTGTGTGATTTTGGTTTAACCACCTGGAGTTTTAGTTATGTCCACTGCAGGCATGATCAAGGTCTCGGCTGGGTGTCCTACCTTTGATGGGACGGACTACCCCTACTAGAAGAATAAGATGCACATGCATCTTGAGGCAATTGACAACGATCTCTGGTACGTTGTGGAAAATGGCGTTCCCTCTGTCACTCCTTCCGTGAACGCTGCTGATGTGAAGAGATTCAAGCAACTCGACTCTCTAGCGAAGAATATCATATGTGGCCATCTGAGCAAAGGACAGTACGGCAGAGTGAGTGCTTTGTAGTCTGCAAAGCTTATCTGGGACAAGCTGTCCAAGGTCACGAAGGAATCTCAACTCAACGTGTTTCTCGAGTTGACGTTCTTCGCAATCTCTTCAACCGCTTCAAAAGACTCGACAATGAGAATGTCCAGCAAACCTTTGATCGCCTCACTGATATTTCAAACGAGCTTCAAGCACTGGGTGCCACTAACATCACTGACCATGAGGTGGTGAAGAAATTGCTGAGGTCACTCGATTCTTCATTCGATACACTGGCATTGATGATTCAAGAACGTGGAGACTACAAGTCACTAGATCCTGCTGATATCCTTGAGAGGCTGAACACTCATGAATTCCAACAAGCTGAAAAGAGAGATCTCTACGGGCCAAACTATGGAAGATCACGCGCACTGAAGGCCAAGGCAGTTTCCTCATCTGAAGGAGAAGATTCTGATAGCAGCCTTGGTGACCCTGAAGAACTAAGCCAGGAGCTAGCAATGCTCGTGAAGAAATTCCAGAAGTTCTCAAGGCGTGGTCGCTTTGTAAAATCTTCAAAAGGTGATGACACAAGATCTGATTCCTCATCCCGTGATTACAAGAAGAGAACTTGCCACAAATGCAAGAAACCTGGTCACTACATAACTGATTGTCCTCAGTGGGCAAAGGAATCAAAGAAGAAGAAATACATGGATGATAGTTTAGATGACTCAAAGAAGAAGAAGAAATCTTCAAAGTCCTCATCATCAAAATCTTCAAAGTCTTCATCTCACAAGAAGAGTAGTTCCAAGAAGGCTCGGGCATTCATTGGCAAGGAAATGGACTCTGAAGCTGAATCTGAGGAACATGCAGAAGAGGAGGCATCTAAGGAGTCAGATTCTGGTGTGGCGAGCCTAGCCCTCGCTACTGCTTATGTCAGCAAGTCCATCTTCAACACTGAGGAAAATGGCTTCCCCAACACTGCTGATGACTGCAATGATGACTATGCTCCCACCTATTGCTTCATGGCAAAAGCTGCCAAGGTATTCAAATATCCCTCCTTTGAATCAAGTGAGGATGAATCTGATGATAACCTCAAACCCAGCTATTCCAAACTTGCTAATATTGCTGTTAAACAACAAAAGGCTTTGGAAAGGGTTCAAAATATGCTAGACAAAAGCGATGACCTGTTAGGTGAGGAAATGGATCGAACTCAAACACTGACTGATAATCTTCAGCAACTACAGTCTAAGTTTGACAACCTTCAAAGTCGTCATGACACTCTCTTAGCCGATCATGAGAAGCTTTCTTATGAATTTCTTCAAAGAAAGCAAGATCTTGAGAAGCTAAGGGTGAGTCATGAATATCTTCAGAAGGAAAACGATTCATTACTTGCTCAACAGATCAGTTCCGCTCAGGAAGAATTTATTCCACCATGCTTGAAATGCTATGAACGTGAAACTGCTAATTCTTCACCTGAAAGTTCAAATGCTTCAATTGCTGAAAATTCTTCAACTATCTTTGTGGTCACAAATTCCTCATCTGAGGATACCACTAGTATCACTGACGAAAATGCAGGGTTGAAGGAATTGTATGTGACAGGCATGTACAAAAGCCTCAAAGGGCATCAGACTCTTTGTGATGTGCTCAAAAAGCAGATCTTGAACAGGAACCCTAGGAAAGAGGGTATTGCCTTTGAGAGGAAACTCAATGCTGATGGAACCTACTGGAAACCTGAGCAGTATACCAAAACCTCATGGGTTGCTGCGAAGGGACCTCCCGTAGATCCATCCACTTTATCTGGCTTTACTTGTGAATCCTCATATTCATCTGATGAGTCATTTGACTCCAACTATAAACTATTCAAAAATCAGAATGGTGAAGTATTTGCTAGATATGTTGGAACTAACTGCAGGAATGGTCCCCCTATGAAGAAAATCTGGGTTCCCAAAAGGTGCCTCGAAAGTCTTCAGGTGAATGTCCTCATGACACCACCTGTGAAGAATAGGAACCGCAGATCAAATTCTTCATATGGACCAAAGTCTTCATATGGATCCAAGTCCTCTTATGGATCAAATTCCTCATGTGGATCCAAGTCCTCATATGATCATCATCATGCTAATGCTTCTGTTTCGCAGGGAAAATCTAAGAGTTCTGATTATGTGCATTATACTTCAAATCATTATGTTCATAAGTCCTTGAAAAATTTCTCTGCTTACTCATATGCCTATACTAACCCCTCTCCTATGAAACAAACCGCTTTGGCTTCAATGCCACCTTTCTCTTATGGAGCTCGTAGAATGATGAACTCTTTGCCACCCCTCCAGATGTGGGTGGTGAAGAAAAATAACTAACCTCTTATGCAGGGTCAGGTCTCCAGACGAACTAAATCGTCTGAAGAATTTTCTGGAGACCTGAAATGCTTGAAAGGAAGCAAGCTAATCATGAAGAAATGATTCATTCATTTCTCACGTCCTCATACTGCTATATATACATATGTTGCATTAATTGATGAAATTCTGTCTGATGAATTTGATGTCATATTCTTCACTCTGAAGTATATGTGTTTGTAAGATGCACTAATTCTTCTGCAGGATGATTTACCCAAAGCTACTGAGTGGGTCCTCGACAGTGGATGTACTAATCACATGACCAGTGATAAGAGCTTACTGATGAACACTCCTTTATCTCCATCACATTTGAAGCATATCACCTACGCTGACAAAGGTAAAAGCAAGGTATTGGGTCTAGGTAGGGTTGCAATCTCAAAGGATCGACACATGGACAAAGTCATGCTTGTCGAGTCCCTCGGATTCAACCTCATGTCTGTCTCAATGCTTTGTGATCTTGATATGGTTGTTGTCTTTGGCAAATATGGCTGCTTAGTGCTCATGGAATCTGACAATTCCAAAGTCTTCGAAGGCTTTAGGAGAGGAGACTTGTATATTGTTGATTTCTCTGTAGGACCACATCCTGCCACTTGTCTACTTGCAAAAGCTTCAGAAGGCTGGCTATGGCATCGACGACTGGGTCATGCTGGCATGAGGAACTTATACACGCTCGTGAAGAAAAAGCACGTCATTGGCATTGAGGGTGTCAAATTCCTCAAAGATCATCTTTGTGGGGCTTGTGAGGCTGGAAAGATGACCAGAGCCAAGCACCCCTCGAAGACTATCATGACTACCTCTCATCCTTTTGAATTGCTTCATATGGATCTCTTTGGCCCTACTCATTATGCCACACTAACAAATGCAGCATCTCTATATGGCTTTGTCATTGTTGATGATTATTCTCGTTACACATGGGTGCATGTCATTACTTACAAAACTGAAGTGCAGGAAGTCTTCAGACGATTTTCTTCAAGGGCTTCGACGAATTTCGGTGTAAAGATCAAGCATATACACAGTGACAATGGGACCGAGTTCAAGAATACTGGTCTTCATGACTATCTTGATGAACTTGGTATTACTCATGAGTTATCTGCCCCATACACTCCTCACTGACAAGAAACCCAATGTGAGTTATTTCAAAGTCTTCGGTGCTAAATGTTGGATTAGAGATCCCCATCACAATTCTAAATTTGCACCGAAAGCACATGAAGGTTTTATGCTTGGTTACGGAAAGGACTCACACACCTACAGAGTCTTCAACACCTATCACAACAAGGTTGTTGAAACTGTAGATGTGCAGTTCGATGAAACTAATGGCTCGCAAAGAGAGCACCTACCTCCTGTGCTAGATGAAATGACTCCTGAGGAATCCATCAAGCTAAAGGCTACTGAGGATGTCATACCTACTGAAGAATCTGCTGAAGAAGTCATTCCTGATAGTGAAGAAAATCATGCTGGTGCATCTGAAGAAAATGGCTCTGAAGAAAATGCTGAGCCAAATCAAAGTCATCAACCTGCTCATCCTCGCGTTGCAAATGAAGTACAGATTGAGAGAATCATCAAAGACATCAACGCACTAGGTCCTCTCACACGCTCAAAAGCTTCACATTTGTCTAACTTTTGTGGGCATTTTGCTTTCGTCTCTATCACAGAGCCCACCAAAGTTGATGAGGCATTTCTGGAGCCTGAATGGATTCAAGCAATGCAAGAGGAATTACATCAATTCGAGCTGAACAATGTGTGGGAGCTTATCAAGCGACCAGACCCACGCAAGCACAATATCAACGGCACCAAATGGATCTACCGCAACAAGCAAGATGAAAATGGCCTAGTGGTGAGGAACAAGGCACGTCTTGTAGTTCAAGGCTACACACAGGTTGAAGGAATTGATTTCGATGAAACTTTTGCACCTGTTGCTAGACTTGAGGCTATTCGCATATTGCTTGCTTATGCTAACCATCATAATATCATCGTATATCAAATGGATGTGAAAAGTGCATTCCTCAATGGTAAGCTTGAGGAAGAAGTATATGTTGCTCAACCCCCAGGTTTTGAAGATCCTAAGCATCCTAATCAAGTCTTCAGACTCAATAAGGCCCTCTATGGCCTCAAGCAGGCCCCTCGGGCATGGTATGATACACTGAAGGAATTTCTCATGAAGAAAGGCTTCAAACCCAGTTCACTCGACCCAACTCTTTTCACCAAAACATATGATGATGAATTATTCGTGTGCCAAATATATGTTGATGATATTATCTTTGGCTGTACTAACCAACATTACAGTGACAAATTTGCTTATATGATGAGTGAGGAATATCAAATGTCCATGATGGGAGAATTGAAATTCTTCTTAGGTCTTCAAATTCGTCAACGACACAATGGCATCTTCATTTCTCAAGAGAAATACCTCAAGGACGTTCTGAGGAAATTCGGTATGCAAGATTGCAAAGGCGTCAAAATCCCTATGCCCACAAATGGCCATCTATGCATCGATGAAAATGGTATAGACTTCGATCAAAAGGTATACCTCTCCATGATTGGCTCTTTCTTATACCTATGTGCATCTAGGCCAGATATTATGCTTAGTGTTTGCATGTGTGCCCGTTTTCAAGCTACACCGAAGGAATCACACCATAAGGCTGTGAAACATATTCTTCGATATCTAGCTCACACTCCCACACTTGGATTATGGTATCCCAAGGGCTCGGCTTTTGATCTCATTGGATATTCTGACTCTGACTATGCTGGTGATCGAGTGGATCGCAAGTCAACATCAGGCACATGCCATTTCCTCGGACGATCTTTAGTATGTTGGTCCTCGAAGAAGCAGAACTGCGTATCACTCTCTACTGCTGAAGCTGAGTACATTGCTGCTGGTTCTTGTTGTGCTCAATTGCTGTGGATGAAGCAAACCCTCAAGGACTACGGCATCAACATGAAGAATGTGCCACTCTACTGCGACAATGAGAGTGCCATCAAGATTGCTCATAACCCAGTTCAGCACTCGAAGACAAAGCACATCTAGATTCATCATCATTTTCTTCGAGATCATGTGTTGAAGGGTGACATCTCTATAGATCACGTGAAGACTGAAGAACAGCTAGCGGATATCTTCACCAAGCCCTTGGATGAGAAGAGATTTAGCAAGTTGCGGTGTGAGCTAAATATCTTAGAATCTTCGAATGTTCTTTGAAAGGACACACATCCTAACACTTATGCAAAATTGATGACTTAGATGTGCAACACATGAAGTAACGTTTTTCTTCAATCAATGAAGACTAACCCTCTAAGTGTGAAGAAATTAACGAAGAATTTGATTCTCAGAGCCCTATGACAATTATACGCGGTGTCTGAAATCATCATTCTTATACGGTGGGTCACGCCACCAACAAAAGTTGACAATCTTCAAAATTGAGTTTTTCTTCATTTTGCAAATTCTTCAATTTTCAAATTCTTCAACTTACAAAGTCTTCACCTTTTCGACTGGTGTTCTTTATTGACTATATACATATATATTTGAGTTTTTCATGTCCTCAACAGCATTCACTTATTGCTAATTCTTCAAGTTGACTTTTTCCTCTAAGTGAATGTGATTGGACCCTTTCCCCCTCTATGCTAAACTCAACCCAGTCTATTCACAAATTCTTCATGTGCATTCTATTTGAAACCCATTCAAAGTCTTTACTGTGTCCTTGATAGCTGAAGAATTTGCGAACGAAACGTTAAAATTTTCATATCTAAATTTTCGGCTTTTGCCGCTCAAACCATTCCGCATCCCACGATAAGATTAATCTATTCACCCACGATCTACCACGATCTCCACCTCTCTGTACGTGGGTGACACATGTCGCTAGGATGGCAAGGGTCAGGGGCATGTTTGTCCAAAAATTTCGGACGGGCAGTTTTTCACCTCGGCTATAAATACCCCTCGCCCTCCTCATACCTCATTTACTCCGCTCGAACGCACTCCCCTCGCTCGAGCTCTCTGACCTAGCGCCGCCGCTACTCTCCATCGTCGCCGGTGAGGAAGAGCTTCACTGCCTCGACCTCGTCGCCGTCGTACTCACGTCGGCCGCGGAAATCTTCACTCCGCCGCCACCGTAGTTGTCTCTCACCGCCAAGTTAGGGCGTGGGAGATCTGAACGGACGAACTTCTCCACTTCTACTTCCAGTTCGTTGTGTTCTTCGCCTAGGGTAATTAAAATCTGATTTTACTGCCCTACTTTGATTCTGATGATTTCACAAAATCTTCAAAAGGTGTTTATTCTTCAACTTTCGCATCCTTAAACACCAAGTTGCATCTGTTCTTGATTTATTTCTCTAAGCAATGTTTTTTCTTCAAGATTCCTCAATTGTGTGGATTTTCTAATCTATACAACTCTGGAACCTAAGTCAAGAACGCTTAGTGAAATTCCTCAAGACTCCCCTGGTCAAATTCCTCAAACTTGATTTCTTTTGAAAAATTTCTGAGAACGCATATGACCCCTCCAAATTCTTCGCACCTATACTCTGTTCACAGGTACAAAATGGCTGCTGCTGAATCACTAGGTTCTCATCAACTTAACTCATTTGCAGCATTCCTCGAAGATAAGTTGCACACTTCCTCAGAAACATCCATTGTTCAAAATCCTCAAGTGAAGAAAATGGCTGATGGGAAGAAACCTCAGAAAGAAGGAAAGAGGCCAGAAACTAATACAACTTTTGAAATCCATGAAGACATCTATGATGAATATTGTACTCCTGATGAAGCAACTCATGGCAAGGAGAACAAAAATCAGTGCAAAGTGCGCATACAGAGGATTGAGAGGAGATGGGCAAGGGAATGGAGGGAATATCGCTATGTCACTCCTAAGTACATGAAGAAATTCGCCGTTAACCCTCCATGTCCAAGACCTCCATTGGCACCAGGCCAAGAAGCTGATCCCTCAAGCATCAGGCGCGGTGAGAAATTTCCCAGAGAATGGGCTAAGTGTCAAGCCAAATTTGCTAAATTGGCAAAAGAAGCAGTGAAGAAATTCAATGAAGATTCTCCTGCTGCTGTTGAGGCCTCTGCCAGTAAGCCTAGAAAGGCCATGCCGAAGAAATCTGCTGTGAAGCCGAGTTCCTTAACAGCAATGCCCTCACGGCCAAGTTCCTCAAAGCCCTCTAAGCAAATTCCTCGGGCAACTTCTTCAAGGGTTGTTCCAATTCCCTCAGTTGCCACTAAATCCTCAGTTGCTGCTGCTAAGTCCTCAACACCAGTGCATCTTGCCACGTGCTAATGGACTACAGGAATCTCTATTACCTCATGAGCAACTACAAGTTCCTCAGCTCCGCCACAATCTTCAACTGGTCCAATCTTACTGAAGAAAAAGGCCACTGCTGGACGAGGCCCAAGGCCAAGTCCTCACAAGAAGCAAGTTGCCTTCCAAGTTCCATCTGATGACGATGATGCTGATGATGAAGAACTTGCTGAGATCATCAAAGACAGGCAAAAAAAGACCGCTAGAGGCAAAGGCAGTGCTGTGCCACTCATGCTAGATCCTAAAAGGATCCTTGATTTCATCGATCTATGGCACAAGGATCCAAATACTCCTTTACCTGAATTAAACCTCACTCCTGGCCAGAGCCACATGTTGACGACCTTCATAGCCGAAGAAAAATGGAAATTTGAGAAGGCCAGGCAAGTCAAGAAAGCTCAATACAAGAAGGAGCGCTTTCTGAAGAAGCATGTTGTGAATATGACTCCTGAAGAACTTGTGAATCTGCAAAAGGAGATCAAAGCTCTCAGCGATGAATTTTACGCATATCGTGCAGATTGGCTAGGTGCCAAAGTCAGATTTGTCAGAATGGCCAAGGGGTTCAACCGGAATGTTGCAGCTCCATCGCAACAACAAATTCCTTAGGCTGATGCATCTGCTCAGCCTACTGAAGAGAATGCTAGCACAGCTGATGAAAATCAGACTGTTGAAGAAACTGAAAGTTCCAGGGCTGCTGAAGAAATTCCAACTCCTGAAGAAAATGCCAGGGCAACCTCCAATGTTGCGCCTGAAGAACAACTCAGGTCTGCTGAAGCAAATGAAGCTGCGCCTGAAGAATCTGAACACGCCAGGGCAACTGCATCAGTTGTGCCTGAAGAAACTGCACCTCTTTCATCTGCTCCTCCTGCAAAGTCATCACAGATGAAAGATATCCACCTTCCTTCTGCATCAGAAGTGAAGAAGACCAAAGCTGCAGAGAAGGCAGCTGTGAAGAAAAGGAAAGCATCAGAAACTGCAGAGTCTTCAGCTCCCAAGAAAGTGAAGACTTTGACAAGCTCATACACCAACCCCATTGATGTTGTTCCTATCTCAAGCATGCCATCAAAGGAAATTGTTCCCTTTGGTGAGGAATATGTCATTCCAGATGACAGTGATGAAGCAAATCCTTCTGTTGCTACTTCAGAGTAGTTGGATGAAGAAATTGAAGTGGATGATATCCCTTCAACCCCACTGGTATCATCGCCCGTGCCTCAGTTCACAGCTGAAGAGGCAGGCGTTGAAGAAATTGATGAAGAAGATTAGGATGTGGACATTGGGTCTACTACACCAGTTCTCAATGATGATTATTGGGAAAGATATCATCCAAATTCTCCATTGACCACTCCTCTGCAACAAATTCCTCAGTCCCCTATGCAGACCGAAGAAATTCACACGGGCTCTGAAGGACATCAATCTTCACTTCATTCTATTCCAGAAGAAGTTCCAGCTACTAATGCTGAAGAAATGGAGACCAAGACTGCTGCTGATGAAATTGCTATGGAAATTCCTCAGTCTGTGGCTCCAGAGGTTGTGCGCCAAGAGGCTGTGAAGACTTCAACTGTTAATCTTCAGCCCAAGCCACAAAATCCTCATACCAAGAAGCAGAAATTCAACGCTGATGATTTCTTTGCTGAGCATCATTTCTTCACGGACTACAATCCCTATGACTCTGCAAGACTACGATGCAAGCTCTTCTGGACAGCAAGTCAAATGAACTTTTACTCTTCCCTCATGTTTGGTAAGAACAAGGTATTTGACCATGAGCAAATTCCTCATGTGGATATGGAGTCACTTCCTTGCTTCCATCCAGTCCTCAGTGTTCTTCATGACGCTAGGCTGCTTAACTTCTGCACTGACATCTGCGACTGGAACGAAGAACTTATTCTTCAATTCTACGCCACACTGCATATCACTGGAAATGTTGAAGATGTGAATTCATGGGTGCTAGACTGCATGACCAAAAATACTCATTACAAAGCACCGGCCTCCAATTGCTTCACGCCATTCCAGTTAGTCCTCCGATTGAAGGCGCAAGACTCATGTATGCTGAACCTGAACTCTCAAATCACTTAATGCAAGTGCTGATGAAGCCTTTGAAGGCTGGCCAAGCTCCAAGGACCACCTTCCTTGTGAAAGAATTGCTCTATGTACCAAGGACTGGGTATCGCATATTGACCAAAACCCTCAGTCCAATTAAGGGCCACAACTCTGATGAAGAAGAGGTTGTTGGCATCATGAAGAATCTGTTGTTCAATATGATACATGGCATTCCCATTAACTACCAGGATTTCTTCATGAGGACTTTGGCCAATGCTGCTCTGTCACCTTTTGGGTTGAAGCCTTATGCTCCCTGGATCATGAAATTCATCAGATCAAGGTCTTCAATTCATTATCAACCTGACTTTCAGAATCATCTCAGCTATTTGCCACCTATTGAAGTCCTCAAGCGGACTATTTCCTCAGCTGATGAGAAGGGCAAGGCTGCTGTTATTGATGAAGGCACTCGTCCATTGGATGGACAGTTTCGCAAAGCTGCATCCTATTCCACCAATGATGACTCTACAACACAAGATTCTGCCGCCAAAGCTTCAAAACAAAATCCTCAAGCCACAGCTCCGCGAGTGATGACTGATCATGAACTTCTCCTCAGTCTTCATCAGAAAGTTGATCGAAATCACAAGTGGGTCAAGCGTCAGTTTGGTGCAATTCTTCAGAACATGACAGTCACTAAAAATACTGTGAAGAAGAATCACTACTATATGCATGAAGTCTTTGACCGCACTTGGGCTATTCTGTCGAATCTCTATAGTGCTGAAGATCTCAAGGAGATGGGATTTCAACAGGACTTTGACTGGTCTCAGCCACCTTCGAAGAAATTCAAGAAGGTCAAAGTTCATCAGCTTGTTGCCAGTTCATATTCTTCATCGCGCGAGACGGATGAAGCTGAAGACTTGAACGACACTGCGGCAGGCCCTACCTCAACGAACGACCCCAACAACGCTGGCACTCCTCCAACGACATCATGATGATATTCTTCAGGGGCGTTAGTCCTCATTTGTCCTATGGGGGTCTGATACTTTTGAACTGCTTTCTGCATGCTTATTTCCTCAAGTACCTTAATGCACGCATGCTGAATTTCGTCAGACACCATATTTCATCATGCATTTCAAATTCTTCATATCATATATTATATGCGTGTATGAATTACAAGATATAGGGGGAGATCTCCATGATATTACTCTACATGTGCATTTGCAATCCAAAGCAAATTCCTCAAGTATGCACATCTTCAGGGGGAGTTCCTCTATATCTTGTAATCAAATTCCTCAATATCAGTATTTACACTTCATATGTTTTATCCCCATTGAAAACTTAACCTATTTGTCATCAATCACCAAAAAGGGGGAGATTGTAAGTGCATCTAGTGCCCCTTAGTGATTTTGGTGTATTGAAGACTTATAGGTTAAGTGACTAATGTGTTTATGAGTGTACACAGGTCTATAAGTCTATGAGGAGTTTGTTATTTACGAAGAAAGTCGACCCCTAAAAATGAATGTCTTCAGTTGAAGACTTTGGTTTTCTTGAAGACTTTGAAAATGAGGAAATTGGTGTGACCTTGAAGACATGATATTGATGCGAGGATTATGAAGCATGAAGACTTTTGTTTTCATAGTTTTGTTTTCCCTTACTTGAGTCATAGGAAACACCGTACTGTTAAAGGGGGTCGAGGTAAAACTAAGGAAAAGTTTCCAAGTGATGCTCATCTCAAATCCTACACCTACCCAATCCTTTCGAGTGAAGCCATTGGGAATCTCATACAGTTCAGTCAAGTTCTTCAGTGACAGAGACGATGATCTTCTGTTCTCTGAGGAATTTGTTCTGACTGAGGAGTTAGGAATTCGCCAGTGCAGATTGCCTACAAGTGAGGAACATGATAGACCTGAGGAATTTGAGAGCTCAAACTTCCGACCGTTGTTGTGCTATGCGCCAGCTGTCCATAATATCCTATCCACCTAACGGTCATATCACTGAAGGGCATTTATGTGTTATCATGTCGGGCTGCTCCCTGGCTATAAATAGCCGCCCCCTACAACCACTAGCCAGTTGGCTGCTCCGAGAGAAACTGACACTTGTCATTTAGAGCATCCCATCCTCCGAGGACTTTGAGAGAAAATCATCAAGTGAGGAAAAACCCAAACCCAACACCTAAAACCCAAAGTGATTGAGCATCACTGAAGAGATTGTTCCTGTGTGGAACCGACGCTTGTTACCTTTGAGGACTGTGCATCCTCCAGACGGTTAGGCATCATGGTCTAGAGCATCCAAGAGGAATTGTGGATCGCCAAGTGACCAAGTCTGTGAAGGTTTGGAAGTCACCTGTGAAGACTTACCACGAGTGATTGGGCGAGGTCTGTGTGACCTTAGCTCACGGAGAATACGGTGAGGACTGTGTGTCCGGGACTGTGTGCCCTCAGGTTTAAATACCTAACCACTCCAACCAGACGTACAACTATCACAGCAGTTGGAACTGGTCTACCAAATCACTGGCTTCACCAAGCTACTGGTTCTATTTCCTCAACCCTTTCATTTCCTCGCATACTTGCTATGTACTTGATCGTTACTGTTTGAAGACTTTGACTGAAGACTTTCTCAATTTCCTCAATCCTATTTCTTCAGTCACTTTGTCTTCAGCCCGCTTATCCTGTTTACACGCTACATGTGCTCTGTTTTGTTTCATTTCATCATGATGACTATGCTACTGCTTTGTTATGCATGTACCTGAGTACTTATTCCGCTGCTTGTAGTTCGTTGCTTAGGAAATTCCTCAAGTAGTATTTCCTCAGCGACGAATTCATAAATATTGCCTATTCAACCCCCCCCCCCCTCTAGTTGATATAACGTACTTTCACTAACCCACATGTCTTTTCACAGGATCTTACCTGACTCTTATAATTTATCCAGAGCGATTCTCAAATTCTTTCAAAGTTTGACGTAAGAATGAATTATCATCACTCATTGCCTTCTCCAAAGATCGCTTTCAAATTCTTTTCATCTTTGGCTCAACCTCTCTATTCTTTATTGCTCCAGAGTGCCTCAAATAATTTTGGTGGTTCTCGCCATCATTCTCAGCATTTGAAGAGTGAAGAAGAGTTTCTCTCAAATCTTGGTCCGTTCTCTTGAAGATTCATGGTTCTAGCTTCATGTCATCCTCATAATTGTTTTCGATTGTGAGAATTCTTTTCATGTCTACCCGGAGCATTTCAGAGTTGTTTTCGTTCTTGATCCTCTGGAGGCCATCATTTCAAAAGAGTTATTCATTCTCAGCTTTCAACTCTCGTTCTCCAAATCTTACCGGTGCATTGTTCAAGTTTATTCGAGTCATATCGTCATCTCTTCGTTCTCTTATATATAAATTCCTCAAGTATCTTCATTGTTTTCTAATTCTTCCCGATGATTTGTTCCCTTGTTTCGTTCGTTTTCAATTCTCACAGTGGTTCGTTCAAGATTCGCATTTTACTATCGTATCATTTCATTCGTTCTTTCGAAACCCTACCGGTGGTATGTTAAGTCTGCACTATATCTCTCCTCAATCCTTTTCAACGAGAATAAGTAGTATGCCAAATCCGTTGCTTGTTATCAATTTAAGTTGATGAAGGATAAACATACAACAAATCTTATTCATGTTTCCTCAAGGTGATTCAATTCTTTTCTTTTTCGAAGTTTCAAGTTTTCTCGGTTGTCTCGTCTCGAAGCTCTAATTCATTGCAACACTCCAATCTTATTCTTTTCAACCTTCATTTCTTTCTAGTATCCTTTCAGTCCGGAGTTCTTCCAAGAGGTTCTATGTGGTGGTTCATCAAGATTTAATTCATTCTCGAAGTGTTCTTCAAGATTTTGTTGGAGGAGCTGAAGTATTCTTCTTCTTGCATTCCAAATTGCAATTCTTTCTACTTTATCTTTTGAGGTGGCGTTATGTCATTCTTGACAATTTTCCTTTGTGATTCAAAAGTTGTCAGGAATGAGATATTTTAAGACCATCATTTTCTCCTCGTTAAGGAGATCCTTTCAACCCATATCTCTTAGTTGGAGTTATCTTGGTATAGATTTCACCTAAAAGACTTCCCGAAGGAATGTAGTTATTTGTGGTGCTAATCAATGATCCAAGTTTTCTCCGTATCTTATTGGTGAGAGAAGTTTCTCTTCTCTTTCATTCCTCTCAAGCTATCAATCATTTGTTAATGGCAGAATTTCACCTCAAGTTTTGAGGTGTTTTCCATAAGCCCACAACAAGCTTGTTCTTTTCATTGTTTTTTTTTCAACAACTCCGTTCAACCCTTCTTCATAAGAATGCTCTCTCAAGTTCAATTGTGAGAGATGTTGGTTTTCTCTTCTCCGTTCTTTTCATTCTATTCTCCATTTGTTCTAGAGGCATTGTGTTATTGCTCTCATCGAGTATCATCCCATCTTGTCAAATTCATATTCTATTTCTTGCCTATCTTTTCAGCCAGAGTGCTGCCCAAATTCGTTCATTCTTGTTCCTTGTCTATCTAGGTTAACTGGAGTGGTTTCTAAGTCTATCTTGACCCTCAAGCTCTTGGTTCTCGTCGTATTCCTTATCCCTCTTGTCTAATGAAGTGCTTTCAATCTTGTTCATCTCTATTGTATTCTTTCTTTCAAGTTGTTCTACCTCTCAGGTTTGTGGTTTCACTCGTTTGTCGAAGAAGCAACTTTGTTTTACCTCTTCTCTCCGTTTTCATTCTTAGAACTTGGGGCGAGATCTCTTGTAAATGGGGGAGAGTTGTAACACCCCGAGACCGACGCTCCAGATGCCTTCCAGTTATTTCCTTGTCGTCGTGTGTTTTTGTCTGCTTGTTGCATTCATCATCGCATCATCCGCATTGCACCCGCATGTTTTCATAAAACTCGCAGTCGTTCATAGTTGCCGCTTCTCGCTTTGTCTCCGTTGACCTTTTGTCAGGTCCCCTTGTCTTTGTCGACCTCTCTCAGACCCCCTCACATGCGCATCCGAAAACTTCCCGAACCCGACTCGGGCAGTCATGACCGATGGGTCCGGATCATCCCCAAACATCCCTAAAATATCTTCGGTTCATTGGTAGGACTCCCTAGCCTATTTATTCCTGACCGTTCGATTACGATTGGAGGGTACAAATCTACCTTAAACTCCCCCTTTCCTTATATAAAGACTCCCTAGTCTAAATCTGGACAAATCCTAAATTCTAGGGACTTGTCCCATCGCTTCGCCACCGCCAGTCCACTGTCTTCCTCCTCCTTGGGATCCCCTCCCGATCCAAACTACCAACCACAGCCGCCACAGCTCCTCCTCAATTTCCACGCCGCCCAACCAGCACTCTCCTCTGGATCCCCTCGATCCACCAACCAGCTGTAGCAACACCCGCAGGAGAGAGCCAGGGGCTTGATCCCTGCTCATCCCGAGCGTCGGTCGTGCTCTGCCGCGACCCAGCCAGCCATGCCTGCCTCCCTGAGCGCCGCCATCCTCGTGACCCCGCCACCTTGCCAGACCAGCAGATGAGTCTCGCGCCGCCCCTACCTTCCCTTCCTTCCTCTCCTATTTCTCTCTTCTCTCTTTCTCAATGCTCTCTCTCTGTTTCAAAAGGGAACCGAGCCGCCATGTCCGTCGCCCTTGTTTTCCCCCGCCAGGAGACCGGTTGCAGCCTCCTCGACCCGGATCCACGCCGGCGCCACCGGACCACCCTCTTCGTCAGCCTCAAGCCCTGCTCGTCATTGCCCGCTCGCGCCTGAACCAAGGACGCCAAGTCCTCAAGTCCCACTGCCGCCCTGCCAAGTCCGTCCCGCCGGAGTTCCTCATCGTCGGGAACCACCTCCCCGACCCTCGGACTGCCCGGATCGCCGCGCCAAGTCCCGCAGCCGCTGATGCCGCCGCGTCTTCTTCCCCTGCGCTGCTCGAGAGCAAGCCATGCCCAGCACTCAAGCCCCATGCCGCCACTGCTCTGCTTCCTGTCGAGCAGAGGACGACGCCTCCTCTGCATCGAGCTGCTCCACTCCACGCGCCTGGGCCACCTCCCCTTCGGCCGTTGACTGCGGCCCAGCTTCCACCTCCACCGACCGGGCCGAAGCCCATGGGTGAGCTGCCCCCCAGCGCCTACTCTGTTCGGCCCGTGTAGTTTTTTTTTCAGATCTGCGAATTTAGCATTATCCAGGGAAAAACAGTTTTACAGAAAAACCCTTGCATTCCATGCATATAATAACTCCACAACCGTGCATCGCATTAAAACAAACCTTATATGTAAAATGCTCAGTTTTTCAAGGACCTTCATAATTTGCAACTTTCATCCATGTAAAAATGTTTAAAATTGTTGTTTGCATTATTTTGCATAAATGACATGCTAAAATGGTTTATTTCCTAACTAAATAACCGTAGCTCCGAATTAAATAAACTTTATATGTAAATGGGGTAGAAAAATTCATAGATTAACTTGGTGCACTTTATTTTGCTGTTTAACAATATTAAAATTGTGTATAGGGAAGAACAGTACCAAATTCGAAAATTGCATATGGGGATTTTTCTGGAATTGTTGTTTGTTGTTTCCAGCCCCATTTAAAATTGCCTAGATAGTTAGTTTTATTGTGCTTCACCTCTTGCCATGTTTACCAAAATTTAATATTGTTGGGTACATAAACAAGAGCAAACTAAATAATCGAATGTAGTGTTTCGTCAATATGCAACTCGTTGCATATTGAACTCCACTTAATTTGTAGTATTGTTTGTTGCACTTTGCCATGCCATGCCTCAATAAATGGGCATGCATCATACTTGGTTGTGCATCATGCCATGTTTATGTGATGGTTGTTTACCGTGTTGTTTGCTTCTTTCCGGTGTTGCTTCTTCTTGATAGTTCTGGTAACGTTGCGATTGTGAGGATTCGTTCGACTACGTTGGTTCGTCTACTTCATGGACTCGGTCTTCTTCCTAGCGGGATTTCAAGCAAGATGACCATTACCTTGGATATCACTACTATCTTTGCTTTGCTAGTTGTCACGATGCTATCGCTATGTCGCGCTACCTACCACTTGTTTGTCAAGCCTCCCAGTATGCCATGATAAGCCTCTAACCTTTTCCACCATTCTAGCAAACCGTTGTTTGGCTATGTTACCGCTTGCTCAGCCCCTCTTATAGCGTTGCTAGTTGCAGGTTGTTCCATGTTGGGACATGGATATCTTGGGATATCACAATATCTATTATTTAATTAATGCATCTATAAACTTGGTTTTGGGTGGAAGGCTTGGCCTTTTGCCTGGTGTTTTGTTTCACTCATGCCGCCCTAGTTTCTGTAATGCTGGTGTTATGATCCTTGATTATCGTTCCTAACACGCTTAGGGGAATGGGACCCTCTTGACAGTTCGCTTTGAATAACCGCTTCCAGCAAGGCCCAACCTTGGTTTTAACATTTGCCAACATAATAATATTGAACTTAATATTTAATTTGCATAGGGCGTCATGAACCTGAGGATTCTTTATTCCACATAATACAGGGGGGCCAGTGCTGATGGTGCTGGTCCAAAACTAGAGCACCGTGCGGGGCCACCCCTTGCCAACTTGGGGTCTTTTGGTACCTGTACGCTTAGCTTATCCGTCGTGGCCCGAATATGAGATACGCACGGCTCCTATCGGGGTGTCGGCACGTCGGGTGGTCTTGCTGGACTTGTGTTACCATTGTCGAAATGTCTTATGCACCGGGATTCCGAGGATACTTCGGGCTGACTCGAGGTTGACCGGGTTTTCTTGAGGTTGAGGTATTTCCACCGCAGCTTGTGTAGGCTTGTGATGGGCTAGGTTGGAACACCCCTGCAGAGTTAAATCTTACGCGAAGTCGTGCCCGCAGTTATGTGGCAGATTGGATATTTATAACCTCCGGTTGTAGAGAACTTGACACCAGATCCGAATTAAAATACACCAACCGCGTGTGTAACCGTGACCGTCTCTTTTCGAGTGAGTTCGAGAAGAGAACACGGTGGGGTTATGATTGAACCGTAAGTAGTTCAGGATCACTTATTGATCATTATTAGTTTGCGACCGTTATGTGTAGTAACTCTTCTTACTCTTGTACTCGTAAGTTAGCCACCATACAATGCTTAGTGCTTGCTGCAACCTCACCACTTATCCATTCCATACCCATTAAGCTTGGCTAGTCTTGATACCCATGGTAATGGGATTGCTGAGTCCTCGTGGCTCACAGATTACTACAACAACAGATGCAGGTACAGGTAATGCAATGACATGACGTGAGAGCGATGCTTGCTTGTTTTGGAGTTCTTCTTCTGCTTCTTCTTCTTCGATCGAGGGATAGGTTCCTGGTCGGCAGCCTAGGCTAGCAGGGTGGATGTCGTGTTTTGTTTTCGTTTGATTTCATCAGTAGTCGGATGTTGCTCTTCTGTATGATGATTGATGTATTCATGTGGCAATTGTATGCCTTTGTATGTATCCCCAAGTGTGTTGTATATGGTACGATGTAATGATATCCACCTTGCAAAGCGTTTCAATATGCGGCTCTATCCTTGGTGGGAGCTTCGAGTTCTTCTCGGATAGGATCGCATATTGGGCGTGACACGGAGCACCTGGGTGCTGGGCCGAGGGGTCCCCAACCGTGGGAATGGGGCTGGAGTGGACGTTGGCTAGGCCGAAGACTGGCCCGACCCCTCCTTAGCAGCCTCGGGGATCTTCTCCCCTAGGCCCTGTTGGGCTGAGGCCTCGACCTCGGCCATGATGCCCGGCTCTTCGGTCCTCGCCAAGTCAACTTGGGGGGCCCGAGTGGATGTTGCCTCCCCCAGCCCGTCGTGAGTTGGCAGGGGAGTGGGGGGATCCGGGGTCTCGCTAGCACATGGCAGCCCACTCGAGGAGTCGCTGGGGTGCACCTTCGACGGACTGCGTAAAAAGCACCCTTATAAGATCATCGATGCCGACAGGACTTGTTAAAAGTACAAAGTACAAAAGCGGTGACGTACCCGGGATGCCAGTTTCTTCCTCCCCATGGAAAGGGGGTCATCCTCTAACTCGTCGAAGAGCTTGACTCTCTCCGACGACTTGCCGGCGGCCCTGGCCGAGGTCCTCCTTGGCCTCTTCGAGCCCTTGGGCCGCATACCGGCTTCGGCGTCCTCCGACGCCGCCCTCCTCACTTTAGGGGGAGGGTTCTCTTCCTCCCCATCCTCCTCCGCGTTGTCTTCATGGACGGAGGAGGCGTGGGTCTCCTCGGAACGAGTGACCGAGGTCTCCCGGGTCCGAGCACTCGCCTTTCCCTTCTGGGACTTCGTCCCCTTGGGGGCCACCATGTGCGGCTCCTCGATTAGGAGTGCCGTGAGCAGGGGAGTTCTTGGCTCCTCTGGTAGTGGGGCCGGGCACCGCACTTTCTGCACCTAGGCCAACCACTTTTGCAAGATTCAAGAAAGGTGATTCGATGAGAATCTGCCCCTCGGTGCGGGGGATAAAAGCATAGACTTGTGTGTTAGAGCACTTAACGGGGGCTTCGTAGCCATCCTCGAAGCCGAGGTCCTCCCCCTCTTTGGGGATCTTGTCCTTGGCCAGCTTAAGGAGTCGCGTCCAGATACCGGCCAAGGTGGTGCGGAAGAAGGCGGTGATGGGGCCCGCATCCTCTGGCTTCTGCTCCCACATCGGGGTATCCCGAAGTTCGAGTGGGAGGATGCGGCGGTTGAGCAACACGTTGACGATGTCAGCGAGCTGGACCACCATTTGATCCTCTTGATCATGGCCTCCTCCTCATCTGGGTTCCCCCAGACGATGCTCTTCTCCCTCCAGGACTTGAGCTTCTTTAAAGGCCCGGCCGAAAAGGCTGGGACCTCGGCCTGGCCAGGGGCGAGTGGCTCGGTGATGTAAAACCACTCCTTCTGCCACTCCTTCACCGTTTCAATGAAGGTGCCCTTGAACCAGTCGATGCTCTGGTTCTTACTGACCATGGCCCCTCCACACTCCGCCAGATTGGAGCCGCTGGACTTTGGCTTGACCCCGAAGGTCTTCAGCCATAGGCCGAAGTGCGGCTGGCAGCGGAGGAAAGCCTCGCAAACCGTGATGAAGGAGGCGAGGTGGAGGATGGAGTTTGGGGCCATATGGTCGAAGTGGAGCCCGTAGTAGAACATCATCTCGCGCACGAATGGGTGCAACATGAACCCTAGGCCTCGAATGAGGTGGGGGACGAAGACTACCCGCTCCCCTGTGTTGGGAGCGGGCACTTGCTGGCTGGCGCCTGGAGCGCGGGTGGCGATGTTGGCAGGGAGATATCCTGCGTGACGCAGTTCCTGGATGGTGTCATCAGTCACGATGGAGCCACCCCAATGCCCTTTGAGGGTGCCATGGCTGGTAGGGGATTTTGGATTCGCTGAAGGAGAGGAGTGTGAGATTGGATCTGGGCGCTGGAGCTAGATGAAGCAGCACGCGGGGGGAATGAGAGCGTGGTTGCTGGCGATGTCCTCTCTTTTGCTCTTATAGGTTGTTGAAAGGCCAAGAGTCCCCCTTGCTGCACCGATAAAAATGCCATTCCCATGAAAGATGCCGTTATGCATATGGGGGGAAACAAAATCTTGATGATATACGTGAGAAAACGGGCATGATCTCCACCTTGATGGGACATGCCAATAAAAAGGCCACCTCGAGCCATGATTTAGGGGGAGCAGTAACTGCCCGATCTGTCGTGGGGTGCGCCACTTCAATAAAGTTGTCAGACTAGGTGGAACTATTCACTCCTAGGTGGCCGGCCTTCAAGGCTAAGTCACCCAATCTCTTCGGGCAGGGTATGAGCTCGGTTGGGTCTTATCTAAGCACCGCTCCTTTGGAAAATAGACTGCGAATGAAGAAATCACAAAGGAGAACTCATTTGTCGAGCCAAGGACTTCAGATCTGAGGTTGCCCTCGTCAAGGGAATCGTCCTCGTCATAGAAGACCGGTGCGAGGGTTACTGACGGTGTCCCTGACTAGGGGGTACTAACCTTGTCGGCCCATGTTCCTCGGATTGGGCCGATGGGCCCTCATTCATTCTCAAGAAGGACTTCGGAGCCTGTACGCAGGGGGCGTGGTCAAGACTACATCTACCGAAGACTTGTCGTATACTCCAAGACTTCTCCTGCCGCCCTGTGCCTAGATACCGACCTTGTAACCCTATATACCCTACCTAGCGTATATATAAGCCGTGGGGTTTAGCCCGTAGAGGGGACATCAACGCAATATCATTCACCTAGCCCTAGAGTTAGACCACATCTTACGATCTCGAGGTAGATCAACTCTGTACTCAATACATCTATATCAATATAAACAAGAGCAGGACGTAGAGTTTTACCTCCATTAAGAGGACCCGAACCTAGGTAAAACGTCGTCTCCTTGTTCCTACTACCATCTGTCCGAGATCCACAGCTCGGGACCCCCTACCCCGAGGTCTGTCGGTTTTCACACCGACACCATGGCTGCCAAACATCCAGCCCTGCTCGTCAAGATGCGTGCGAGCTTTTGGCCCATGCGCAGGGGCTTCCTCCACCAGTAGCAGCACCAGCGTCAGCGGCTCCCTCGTCGACCTCTGCCTCCCATGGTGGATCCTAGATGGCCTCATCCGCGATGCTGCAACGAATTAAAGCAGATGGCCATCTGTGTTCATCCTCGAGCCGTCCCGCTCGTCCCGGACCAGCAGCGCAGGGCGCCGCCCTATTCCTAGATTCAGCGGCCTCCCGCCTCGTCGCCGGGATCCAGCACCACCTGGCCTCATCTCCGGGCGCCGCTCGATCCATATGGTCTTGAGGGAGGCGGAGAGTGAGATGCAGAGGGGAGTGAGAGGGAGGTGTGAGACGTGTTGTGGGTGGAGTGGATGGGTGGACTGGTGCGTGGTGGAAACGTTTGGATGACAGGATCACTCGAACGAACCCTGGTACATCTGACGTGGCATTGACCACGACTTTAACATCTGAGCTCGTTATCCAATGCCCAAAAGCGCGTTCGGGACGAGATGTGAAAATGCGGCACATTAGGGAGTTATAGATTCCGTAAGAAAATCCACCCATGCCTCCCATCCCATCAAAAGTCATAGGTGCGACAAATATCACACGTACAATCCGTTGTTTGTCACCACCAGAGAATGTGAAAGTAACAGTTACAATGGATAACTCTTGACTAATGATTTTGAGGGGGGCGCTGGTGGAACCTTAGTGCAAAAAATAGCCTCGGTACAAAATACGCTGACGTCGGCTGAGTTCCAATCGTTCCTTTTTCTAATAGATCAAGTGTGGGACTATCTATTTGACATTTGACTGTTTTTCAATTCGAAAACAGTCAAATTTCCCGACCAATCAACACAGTACACCTGTATTAGCAGGAAAATCACCAAAAAACAGAAAGGAACGCCTATACGGGTCGGGTAAACATCTCACGTGGTTCGTCCTGGACCACATAGCACATGCCAGCAAGCTTGCAACGCACGCAAAGACCAAACCCCTCCACAAAACACGCCCCTCCCCCCTCAACCACTAGACATATCTCACCTAACAGGGCTAGAACAAATCTGGGAGCCGCCCATGGGAGAGGCGGCCATGGCAGATCGGGGAGGAGGAGAAGAAGGAAGAGCAAACACAAAATTCGGAGAGGGGAATGTACCTGAGGAGAAGCAGCAGGGAGATCAACAACACGATCATCTACAGGTCAGCAAAAACAGTCGAACACCAACTCCCTCATCCATCATCTCTCTTCATGTACAAAACAGATAGATCAACATCAGAAAACATCCCACAAAATTCCATAGTGTAAAAACCAGAAAATTACAGTGTAAATCCCCATGTAACTAGTCTTGTTCCTAACAGTTTACACTGTAAATTCCCCATAAATTCCAGTGTAAATCATACATTGTAAATACACAAATAATTACAGTGTAAATCATACACATCAGAAAAGATGAACATCGGAAAACATTTCAGGAACCTAGTCAATTTCCAGTGTAAATCCTAGAAATTACAGTGTAAATCCCCATGTAAGCTAGTCAATTTCCAGTGTAAATCCTAGAAATTACAGTGTAAATCCCCATGTAAGCTAGTCAATTTCCAGTGTAAATCCTAGAATTTTACAGTGTAAATCCCCATGTAAAACCAGTCAATTTCAAGTGTAAATCCCAGAAAATTACAGTGTAAATCCCCATGTAAACTAGTCAAAATTCCAGTGTAAAATCCCAGAAAATTACAGTGTAAATCCCCATGTAAACTAGTCAAAATTCTTGTGTAAAATCCCAGAAAATTACAGTGTAAATTTCCAGTGTAAACTAGTCAAAATTACAGTGTAAATCCCCATGTAAACTAGTCTTGCACCTAGAAAATTCCAGTGTAAAATTCCCATAAATTCCAGAGTAAAGAAATGATTAAATTACATTGAAAGATACACTGTAAAATCCCCATAAATTCCAATGTAAGCATGTAGACAAAAGATGAAGTTACAATGTAAATCATAGACATCATAAAAAATCCCCATGTAAATCCGGTGTAAATCTAGTAAAAAAATCCAGTGTAAATCCTAGAAAATTACAGTGTAAATCCCCATGTAACTAGTCTTGTACCTAGAAATTTCAAGTGTAGATTTCCCATAAATTCAAGAGTAAAGAAAATGGTGTAATTATATTGAAAGTAAACTTTACAGAGTAAAAAATGCAGTGAAGACAAATGATGTACTTACAGTGTAAATTACATAGTAAATTAAACTGTAAATGCAGACTTACAGTGTAAAATATGAAAATTACACTGTAGCTACCTGGAAATTTTCCACTGTAAAACCCCTAGAAATTCCAGTGTGAAATTAAACATGTAAAAATCCAGTGCAAAGCTAAGGGTTTTTACACTGTAAGTACCTAGTAAATTGCAGTGCAAAACCCCTAAAAAAATACATAGAAAGAAGCATTTAAAAAAATCATCTATTACTAAATGCTTTGCTGCTCATGATTATGTTAACACTGACATTCTACTTTCCAAATGTCACAAGAGAGGAGCTTGATGAGGGTAGTAACTGAAGAGGATCTACTAAGATTGTCACAGGAAGAACTCATACTAAATGTGAGATGCCATTGCTTTGGGAATATGTTTAAAATACATAAAAGGGTAAAAAGCTAACAATATTATGATGCAGGAAACATTTTCTTTCACTGCGCTCCTTCATTCCGACATTATATACAAGGTAAAAATCCCAAAATCAAAAAAATACCAGGTACATTCAGGAGATGTCTAAAAAAGAACTTGTGATGAACCTTGCAGGTACATTCATGAGAGAGATCTACGAACATTACCGAAACTATCTACGAAAACTCCAGAAGCAAATCAGATGACAGTTTCATCACAACAAGAGATGACAATGTAATCAAAGCAACAGCTGAATAACTATTACAAGAAAATGCCGAAGGAAAACACACTAACAATCAATAAACTTACTTTGCAGACACTGGAGGCAGAATTGCATCAGGAAATGCCAGCAAGCGAAGATGGGGGAGGAGAATCCAATCCCTGGGACACAAACCTGTTCTACAACATGAATCTGCAACAGGAACCATCTTCTGCAAAATCATTAGGCACGAAAGGTTCACCCCCAGAATCTGCACTCTCTAAAGATGATACTACATGAACATCCCGATGAGAGGCTTTCCGTAGCTTACCCATTTAAACCTATAAACAAGAAGGAGGACAAAAAGGAAAAAAGAAGTTAAATAACAGTGAAAGGCATCCAATTAAAACATAAAAAATCACTGTAATCTAACTGACAATTACAGTACTGAACCATAGAAACTATAGAGTAAAGTTGGCGAAAAATAAAGTTAGCTGAAGCATTTGAAAAGTCCTATAGTACCAACCCAAGCAAAGTACAGTGAAATTGTTGGGTAAAACTACATTCAAATTACACTTTCAATCCACTGTAATTACACTAGGACAATTCACACTGGAAAAAAATTAGGTAAAAAAAACTGCAAGTCTGGGACAAAGTGCATTGTAAGCTTGGGATAAAATTACACTATAAATAATGTGTAGCTTACATTGTAAACTTGGGACAAATTACACTGTAAAAATTGGATACATTACACTGTAAATGCAGGACAAATTACACTGTAAATTTGGGACAAATTACACTGTAAACATTGGGTACATTACACTGTAAGTGCAGGACAAATTACACTGTAAACTTGGTACAAATTACGCTGGGATTACACCGTAAAAATTGGCTAGAATACACTGAAAAGTGCTATACATGAAGGGGGGCATGTACATAATCCCCCAACTTCCTTCAGAAAATTACACTGAATGCGCTGTCACAAATTACACTGAAATTAAACTCAAAAAATACATGCCTGCTTGAACTCAAAACATCGTACAAACATCTTAGGTGAATTACACATCAGCATGAGAAAGAACCTAACCCTGTATAGGCACAAAAGCAAGCTACACAGCTGCATACAGCAGCAAGCATCAGGACATAAATAGACCAGAACACAAAAATCCGCGGAATCACGCACCTAAGGGGGGGTCACATCTACATAATCCCCCAAACTACAACAACCCGCGGACAGGAGACAGGAAAACAACCACCGCATCTACAACTACATCAGTGTCGTGGGGAGGCGCACAAATCATGCACCTCCACCTCCAGCAGGGAGTCAACCATAAAATCATGCATCTATTATGCATCTCCAACTACAAAACAGGTGCTCGGGAAGACACACAAATCACGCATCTCCAACTCCGGCAGGGAGTCAACAAAATCATGCATCTACAACTACAAGCAGGTGCTCGACGGTACACACAAATCATGCATCTCCACCTCCAGCAGGGAGTCAACAACATCATGCATCTACAACTACAACAGCGCGCGAGACGACAGGGGCACGACGACATGAACTCACCTAGATCTGGAACCACAACGCAAGCAAAAAGCACACGGGCAGAGAGCGGGAGAGAGGAACAACCAACCGCGACACCGGGGATCCAAGAGAAAGGGAACCGAAATCAAAATCGCGCGGCGAGAATCGCCATGGACGAAGAGAATCGCCTGCTGTGCTACACCGCTTGAGCTCGCCCTCGAGCTTATCGAAACAAAGCGTCCAGAATGGGGAAAGTGCAAAAGACACGCTCTCCCAAATTCAAACAAGACAAAAACCGAACAGAGCCGGGCCGGCGATAACGGGCGGACAGAAAACCGCGCCCAGCAAAAAAAGCCGACCCGGAAACGAACCCGAACAAAAAACAGAACCAGCGCGAATCTCCGCGCAAAAACGGACGGACAACAATTCGAATGACGACGAATTGCAAAACACTCAGCTGTAAAATAGCAAATCCATAGATCAAACAGGTAATCCGAATCCGATGCTCGTAAAATGAGATAATAAAGCCTACCACCCGTCCTCCCTCCACCCAAAAAATATAGGGCAGTGATCTGCGCCGGCGCGCCGGCCCAACTGTTGGGCCGGTCCAGCCCCAGCCGCCCGATGCAGCGAGATTCAACCGTCCGATCTTGCGCGCGTTGACTTTCTCATCTTCTTCTTCCTCCCCGCGCGCAGCGCGAGCGCTGCCCCCTTCTGCCTGGACGTCCTCCCGGCCGGCGGCGACCACCCCCTCATCTAGGCCTCCTTCCCTCCGCCATCCCGTGCTGCTGGATGCCATGGTTGCTGCCGTCGTCTCTCATGTTTCTCGTTAGATCCATGTATGCATCAAGCTTTCACCCGTGGGTTGCAGCTCCTCGTAGCGACGGTCGCAGCTCCGAGGGAGGCGGCCGCAGCTTCTAGTGGCGACGGTCACCGGTCGGAGCACCTCCGACGATGCCCTCACAAAAAAAGTACTCTCGGGGTGCCGATAGTAGCAAAAAAATCGGCGCTTGTAGCAAAAAAGTGTATCAGCTCCAACAAAAAAAGCTCGTCGCTATCACTCGCCGTCGTCGTTGTAGCAAAACTGTTTACCGGATGTAGCTTCCTTGGTTGCCGGTTGCAGCAAACAATTGATATGGTTGTAGCAAAAACAAAAGCAAATGTCGGCCGGCCGCTGCGTACGGTGGTAACAAACCTTGTTGCCGGTTGTAGCAAAAATCTTCAAAGTTTGCAGCAAAAAAAATGTTGACGCCCATCGTCGAGGTTGCATCATCTTCACGAACCTGTGTAGCAGAAAAATGTCGTCGCCGGTGAAAGAGCTTGTGGGGTCTCGAGCTGCGTGGGGAAGACTGGGAAGGAGCAGAGCCATGGCGCTGGAGGTAGAAGAAACGGACTGAGTAGAATGAAGGAGGAAGAAAATAAGGCACCAAATTTAATTCGCATGTGGGTCCGCCGTACTTACGTGTCGTCATCTGGGTCCGCCGTACTTACGTGTCGTCATCTGAATCGTGAGACGCTGCGCGTGAGGACGCGACCGGCCGAAATTTCGGCCGGCGCGCCGTATACAAGCGTTTCCAAAAATATACTCCGTTCACAAATGCACTTCTTGTATTTGTGAATAGAGGGGAGTAGTAAACAACTACGAGAAAAATCACGCCAGTGTGCACCGAAAACACGTCCCCATCTGTACCACAGTCGACAGACCAGTTAAATAATCAGGGCACGGTGCATGACAGCATCCCTAATTTCTTTATTAATTATTCTACTCTGTCACAGTACCAGGCCCCTGAATACATCATACCACTCCCATGACAGCATCCAAGTAACAGAGTACTAACTAATCCCATTCATTTCCATTCTCATCTGGTGGTGTGGGTCCAAACCTCGGGAAACGTGCCTGTATCTTGTCGTACAAAATCGTACGAAAAATCATCGTACGCTAGGCAGTTTCGTTTCCATTTTCCTGTGTTCTCTTCTCTCCAGTCTCCACACAATGGGAGGAAGCTAGCTAGTGAGGCGTGAGAGTGTGAGAGCAAGGCAGTACCAACAGCGGCAATGGAGACGCTAATGGCGGCCGAGCTGCCGCAGCAGAAGGCGGGGGGCCTCGCGCGGAGGCTTGCGAGGCTCCTCCGCCGCAAACGCTCGCCGGCGGGGTAGGGCGTGGCGTATTCTGTGGCCAGCGATGTGTACGACGAGTCCCTCGACAGCTCCATCAACTCGCTCACCAAGCTCAAGCTCTCTGGGAACATGGCTGCCGCCTACTCCCTCGACGCGTTCTTCAAGACTGCGGCCAAGAAGAAGGGCGCGCCGCGCCAGTCTCCGGTGCCGGCGGCGGACGCGCATGCGTTTGTCGCGAGCCTTTTCGTCGGGGTTTCCGCGGTGAAGGCGTCGTACGCTCAGCTGCAGCTCGCCCAGCACCCCTACGACGCCGAGGCGATACAGTCGGCGGACGCCGCGTTGGTGGTGGAGCTCGGCAAGCTCTTGGACCACAGGAGGCAGTACGTCAGGGACCCGGTCGGCGCCGCCAAGAACGCGGAGGCGGCCCCCGCCGCAATCGCCAACGAGCAGCGCCACCTCATTCGGACCTATGAGATCACGGCGCGCAAGCTGGAGACGGAGCTGCGCGCGCGGGACGCCGAAGCGCAGCGCGTCAGGGGCGAGCTCGCCGACGAGCTCCACGCCACGCGCGCACTGGAGGAGCGTGTTCACCCCGGTCGCACGCTCGCCACGCTCGACGACCTTCACTTCTCCTGCCTCAACGCCACTCACTTCCTCACCGCGTTGCGCCTCGCCGTCAAGTCCGTCCGCTCCTTCGCCAGGTCAATGCTCGACGAAATGCGGCTAGCTGGCTGGGATCCCGCTGCGGCCGCTGGTGCGGTGCACCCGAGCGTCCCGTTGCGCCATGCCGGCGACGCCAAGTTCGCGCTCGAGTCCTACATCACGCTGAAGATGTTCACAAACTTCCACCGGAGAGACTTCGGCCTGAGCCATTTGCAGGAACGGGGCTCCCACGACCGGCGCCGCTTCTTCGAAGAGTTCGCCGAGCTCAAGACAGTGCCGGCTTCCACGCTCCTTGACGCGGGGAGCTCACGGTGGAGCGCACTCGGCAAGTTCTTGCGGGACAGGTACTTGTCTGTAGTTCACGAGCGGATGGAAACGGCGTTCTTCGGAAGGCCAGTGCAGCGCGCCCTGGTGAGCGCCGGGGCGGCGTTCCCGGAGACGGCGTGGTTTGCCGAGTTCGCCGAGATGGCGCGCCGCGTCTGGCTGCTGCATTGCCTGTTCTTCGCGTTCGATGGCGGCGACGACGGCGCGTCCATCTTCCAGGCACGGGCCGGTGACCGGTTCTCGGAGGTCTATATGGAGAGCGTAAGCGACATGGACGGGGAAGACGGTACCGGCATGGCACTGGCTCTGGCCGGGAACCGCGTCGTCGGGTTCACCGTTGTGCCGGGGTTCATAGTCGGGCGGTCAGTGATGCAATCCCGAGTATACCTCTCGCGCCCCGCGCGACATACGTGATGATGGAATCACCACGTTGCTTTTCTAGGCCATGGCAGACATTCCAGGCGGCGGCATGGTCGCCGGCCGGCAGCTGGATGGACAGGAATGTATGTGGGTATGTTATTAGTTTTATTTTTTAGACAGGTATATGTTACTAGTTGTATGCATAATGTATCTATGTATTTGTCTACCAGGGTACCGATGTACTGAGACGTCGCAATATGAGCATAATACAAATCCCATTTTGGTTCACGATGCAATGTACTTTTGGTGTTCCCACTGTGCAGCATGGTCCAAATGAAATTGAATCCACCAACTTTTTGGCACGTTGAGAGCGAGCTGATCTAGATCAGAAATGTGTACATTCCACTTGATCTTTGTCGCAAAGCCGGAAAAGAGATTGGCAAAAGATGTATGTGTACATGGGGCGGAGAGAGAAATGGAACGGGAGGGAGCGCGCACATGAACCCCATATAGGCAGGCAGAATGGATCTCAAGTAAAGCGTGGGCGAACAAACATTTGTTCCATATAATGGCATGTACTGTCAAAAAGGTTCTTACGTTATGAGACGGAGGGAGTACAATGATGTACAGTCAGCCATCTATAAAATATGCCAACAGGGATATTTGATTTTTTGTGAAGGAGAGTAGGGGAGATGATTTTTTTTGAGAAAAAAGTTCAATAGAGTTCCTGTCATTGTCGCCGGCGGTGAGACAGTCCTTGAGGAATGAGGGAAGATAATATGTTTTTTTTAACACAAATTATTTTATTGATCTAGCAACAACGTACATGTACAAATGTGCATTGCAGCACTGGAGATTGCGCCATTACATGAGCATTGAGGCATGTATCATTGCCTGAAGCTAAGCACCTGAAGTTAAATGTTCTATTCTGAAGCTTTAGTGCAAGATTTGCCTGATGATGCGCTCGAAAGTTGTAGTTCCTGGAAATATGATAGATCCTTGATGAGTCAAAAGCTGAAGAAGCTGCTATGTAAGCTAGTTGTGGCCTAATAGTCCAGTGTCCTGGTGCAAGAATCAGGCTTCGAGCTGCCGCAGCCTTTGCCAATGTAGCACTGTCTGTCAAAAAGGTGGCCTGCTGAAGCTGAAGCAGTCCTGCAATTTGAGTTGCGAGCATCAAACTGAAAGCTTCAGCCAAAATGGCTGAAGTCACTGGTGGGGAAACAACCGAGATACAAAGCTGAGAGCAACTTCCTTCATTCCCCATCCGAATGAATATACCTAGTCCTGCAGGTGTCGGCTGGCCATCAGAACCTATAATCCAAGAAGCATCTGAAAAAATAACAGGCCCTGAAAAACTGGTAATATTCGTGATGGTGCTTCCAGGAGATGGCGTCATCTGCTGGGGAACATGGTCCTGCAGTCGTATACCATGTTGTGCATACACATGAGGATTATCTGAACTAGTTTCACTGCAAACCTAGGAGGAGGCTTCAAACTCAATTTTAGTTTCTTGTATAATTGCCATTGCCACTGCGTAAACCTGGGAGGGGTTACAAGCTTTCCTACAGAAAACAGAGTCATTTCGAGCTTTCCAAATACACCACAGAAAAGTGTATAGTGAGTTAACGCTCATCTGAGGATGATGAGAATCAAGCAGGCCCTGGATCATGTGAGGAATTGAAGTATTGTACTGGGCAAAATATTCAGTTTTGATAAACCAAGGAAAGCTATACCAGGCTGCCTTTGAAAAAGGGCAAAGAAAGAAAAGATGCATTTCATCCTTAAGCTTACCACACCTAGAGCATGTTTCGCTAATATGCTTAGAGTACTTGCCTGCCCTTTTACCTGTGGGGAGTGCATTCCGGAGAAGCCTCCAAGCGAAAGTTTGAACACAAGGCGCCATTTGTTTCTCAAGGGAAGATAATGTGAGCAGCGGGCCGGCGGCAGGCTGTGACGTTTCGTCAGCGCCACCACCAGAGCTTAGCGAATATTCGAGAATCGGCCGTAAGCACGCATCTCGTCCGGAATACATGCCGCCAGCGCCCGGATCTCCTTAACATTCACCATGGCCGCAGTGTAGAGCTTCTCTCCGCCGGAAATGCATGGAGCACCCGGGGGCCACGCACCCATACATGAAAGTAGCATTAAAAAATATAAAAAAATTAATTTTTTTTGAAATTTTGGGATATCAAACCTGGGTGCTCGTTGTATACCCATGTTCATTTTCACGGGAATGGTGCCCGTGGTATCTACGACGCTGGAATTGCGGTCCAACATACGACACATCAAAAAAATTCTATACATACAATTTTTTTTGTCTTTTTACTGACATTACCATGGGCGTCCGTTCCCCACAAAACTGAACACGGATGTACAACAGACACCCATGTTTCATATCCAAAAATTTCAGATTTAAAAAAAATCCTAACATGTTTTTAATGCTACATTCATATAGGGGTGTATGGCATCCGAGAGCCACGAATCCTCTTCCTCCTCTCTGCCGTCCTGTGAAGCAAAGTCCGACCATCTCTATGTTCGCATGACTCTACACATGACCTGCCTTTAAAAAAATAACATAAAGCTTGAACGTCAGAAATCTGGCTTCTCCTCCCGAATGCCTTAGTAGTGCTCGCACGAATCTTGGCAATCTCATGTTGCCACGTCATCATGAGGCCGAAGTCACGCGAATGTGTTTTCACCCGCTCGCGTCGCGCATCGCATATTGCCTCACACCCCCAGTTCTCGCCTCACCTCCCTCCATTCTCGCACTCTCTTATCTACATGGGAGCTCTCTGCCATGACAGGGGAGGCCATGCACCGGCGATGAGGAGCCCATGTGTGGCGACGAGGCGTCATGCGGCGATGAGGCGGGCTGCGCCGTTCCTGAGGCTGGCGGCAGCGGAGCCTAGGCGGGTGACTGTTGAGAGGAGCTCCACCGGACCAAATCAGGGTATCGGGCGGCGGAGGCCATGCGCAAGGGTCGCGAGGCATAATGCGCGGGGTGATTTGGCGGGTTGCACCGTTCTAGTGGTCGGCGGCAGGGAGCCGAGGCGGGCTGCGGCGGAGAGGAGCTCCACCGGACCAAATGGGGGTGTCAGGCGACGGGGGCGAGCTTGCCACCGATGCTTCCACCTCTCTCCCGTCGTCGTCCTGCTTCTTGGGTCCCCTTCAAGGACATCGTCTCCCCCAAGGTGAGCTGCGTCTTACCCACCTTCCTCCCCTTTCGGATCGATGCCTAGAGGCGTCAGCGCGTCGAATCCGGCCGCGACCTCCCCATCCTCAATTTTTTACTTGATGAATGAGGTGATTGCAAGATTCGACCGCCCATAGTTGTTGTGCTGAATTCAGTATCGACAACATCAAGCAATAGGATATGAGATGCAGGGGATCATATTCTGCCATGCGGCTGTATAATTTTGTATTTTGAGCAAGAGAACTATTGTTGCATGTACACACCATGGCAAGTTTTAGATCCATGGGAAAATGAAATTTCCGAGACATGGCAATTCGCATTGCTCGGCCATGGCTAGATTTATATCCATGGCACACTTTTTTTAGACCCATTGTAACTTTTAATTCAATAGCCATGGCAAATTCATTATCTACAACCTGGCAATTCTTTTCTTTTTTAACTATATATGTTTTGCATGATTTTCAAATCACTGATACGTGGTGGTTGGTCATAGAAAATTTTGTGCGTACAGTATGAAAATGTCATGGACATAACATGGCAAAAAAATGATAAGGGAATGGGGGCCGGGTGGGAAAAACCACACTTTTCCTGTAGGGGGGTGGCAAATCCTTTGTATCTAGAATGGCCGATGCTTTGTACATAGCATGCAAACTCTGTATTTGGTCACATGGCAAGTTTAGAAATTTTCCTATAACCAATTTTTAAAGTTTGTCATGGCAAAAATGTCATGCTTATTTCCCATGGCAGAGAAACATATTCAACTTTTTTTCCCATCAAGTTCACATGATGTATGCATAGGTGTCATGGCAGAAAAACTTCCTATAGATGAATTATTATAATTCATGGCAAAAATGTCAGGAAAATGTTCTATAGTTTATGGCAATTTTAGCCATGTTTTTCTATTGACCAGAATTTGAAGTTTAGAAATTGTTCTTATAAGAAATTCTTAAGGTTTTTGCCATGGCAAAATGTTATGGACATAACAAGGCATTTTTTGATAAGGGAGTATGGGGGGGGGGGGGGCGGGGGGGGCATACTTTTTCCTGTATGGAGATGGCAAATCCTTCGTATGCAGCATGGCAAATGTTTTTGTACACATCATGGCAATGATTCGTCGCCATGGTACCTCAAAATTTGTTACAGTGGCAAAAAAAACCTAGTACACATAATATGTTCCTTTCGAAACATAAAATATATTGCCATGTTAACTCAACTTTCGCGCCATTTTTTCAAATTAAACCATCTTTTTGTTGCCATGGCAAGCTAGATCAAGAGAAAATAACTTTACTTTGCCATGATAGGGAAAGCAATTGTGCCATATCATTTTGCTTACGAATCAACCATTTACTTTATGAATCAATGAATCTTAAGATGAATTTTCCATGGCAATGTCTCTCTGAAAATTTATATGTATGATTTTCCCATGGCAAACTAAAACTATATGGCAACTTTTCGTAGTGTCTTCGTCATATCTATTTCAAGAATGTTGCCATGGTTACTTACGTACTTTTTTGGCCATGGCATCTTGCAATTTAGTTTTTCCATGAAATTTTTATAATACGATATCATTGCAAGTTAAGATGCATTTTCCATTGCAATGTCTCTCTCAAATTTTATATAGATGTTTTTGCCATGGCAAACTAAAACTATATGTTGCCATGATGGCGACTTAGTGCCTTCACCATATCTATTCCAAGAATGTTTTCAAGGTTACTTACGTTCATTTTTTCGCCATGGAAAATTTGATCTTCCTAACACTTTACCCTTGCAAGAACATGGCAAACTTAACTTGTAGCATGGTAAATTTACTTCTATAGCAATGGCAAATTTTACCTTCTATTTGCCATGGAAAATTTAACTTAATTGCCACATATGAAAAATTTACATTTTCAGTAATGGAAATTTTACCTTTTATTTTGCCATCGCAAATTTACCTTTCAAATTTGCCATGGCAAATTTAACTTAATTGACATGGCAAACTTACTTTTACATACATGGAAAATTTACTTATATTACTAATGGCAAATTTACTTTTCATTTACCATGGCAAATTTACACTATGGGCCATGGAAAATTTACTTTTTGTTTGCCATGTCAATTTCATGAATTTTGATCAACATAATATGGCATTTGTTGTCAAAATTAATGGACTAATCACATGGCAATTTGCATGGATTTTCGTTTTCTCTAGGACATGGAAAATTTACTCTTTACTAATTTCATGAAATTTGATCTACATAATATGGCAAACTAAAACTATATGCTTTCCATAAGATTATAATCACCATAAATCATAAGGCATCACGCCATGTTAATTATCGTGTGGTTGCCATGCTATTTTCTAAAAGTTTGCTGCCATGACAAACTAGTGGGATCATGGTAAATTTTGTCTGTTTTTCATACACAAACCCATGAAGTTTTTACAATTTTAGTATGCATCTGCCATGGCATTTTTGGTTCATTTTTTGTATTTTTTCACCTACATGGCAAATTTCTCATACCAAATGTGGCACTTTTAACTAAAATACCATGGCAATTTTTCAATATGAATATGCCATGTCATTTTTGTTCATAATCTTGTGTCTGTACGGTTCATTTCTAGTTTTCCATGGCAATTTTCTAACATAAGTTTTTGCCATGGTAACATGTGAGCATTACCAAAGATATTATTTAGAAAAATTGTTGTCATGCTTTTTTTAAGAAATTGAAAATGTTGTAAAACTTGCCATTGTGCACAAAATAACATCATGTCAAATTGTAGAGAAACGTTCTGCTAGAATGGCAAATTTTTGAGAAAACTACATTGTTATAGAGAATAAAAAATAGAGTAGCAACTTTTTACTAAATGGGTATAAGAAAGCCACGTGTCCAAAATTCCATTTACCATTAATCTATTTTTTTGCCTTGGCATTTTATGGCTCACCACATGGAAAATTTCTCTTTTTTGTACGCCGTTGGATTTTGTTTTTAACTTTTCAAAATGAAATCCAAACACTAGTTTTTTAAGACTTGTGAGATCGTCACATGAAAACTAGGCCTTTTCTGCCCAATTTGAGGCTCGAACGAGGGACCTCGTATTTCTCATGGAGAGGAGGGCGGTTCGCTTGTGGGGCCTGGGGCATGGAGCCGACAAATCGTTCATTGCGGCCCCTCCCTCAGATCGAACGTTTTCGTTCGCTAGGCTGATCATTCCCTAGCGAACGATGTGTTCAGAATGGGAGAGTCCCATACTGAATGGTCGGGAGATATCTGGGTCCAAAAGACACTACACATGACCTCCCTGATGGCTTTGGCAGATTGGAATCATTCTTTCGGTCTTTCAGGATTTGAATGGATGCATACCGGACAATGTATTTATTAAGCGGAGTTTCTTGCCTCCGTAATCAAACCCCGCTAATTGTGTAGACACCTAAACAGACATCACCGTGTAGAAGTTTTTTAGAGCATCTTCAACAGCTCCGGTAAAAGAACTTTCCGTAAGTGGTTTTACGGGATGTCCATACAATTTTGGGTAAATTGACACATGTGTTATTTTTTTCGATTCCTGTAAAACTTCCTCTAAAGTGATTTTTGGTGGTAGTGCGACGACAACGATGAACTACGGCAACGGCTGATAGCCAACCACGATGGTCAGCGGCGGCAGGCGAGCGAACGAGCAGCGTTGCGGCAATGGTCAGCGGGCGCGGTGCGATAGTCAGCAGTATTGGTGGGCGCGGGTGGCACAGTGGTTACTTATGTGGCGGTTTATGTGACTGTTAGCTAACGTGACACTTTTACGGAAAGGCCCATCTTCCCGTAGATGGATGAAAAGTTTTGAAGAATTTATAGGTCCGTAAAAATTTACACGCTTACGAAAACTATTAAAAAGCATTTTTGGCTCAACTTTCCCTAAACAGCGATCATTTTACGAATACGGAACGGTTTGAGATGCTCTTAGAGCATCTCTAGCAGACCCTGTATATCGCCGACCCGCAAAACTCGTTTACAGTTCGCGGAAAAATGGTTTTGCGGGCCGGCGCGGGCGCCGCCCGAGGTCCGCATAGCGGAACTGTAAAGCAGAATATTCGCGGATATTTCGTTTTACAGTTTCGCTATGCGGTGTCTGCTCTGCCGGCGCCCCGCGCCGGCCCTCGTATCAAATGCGGTTTTAGCTGAATTTGGCACCGAAGCAAACTAATAATTCAAATTATCCAAATTACAATACAACAATCATCCAAATTACAATAATTATTCAAATCACCGAAGCAAACTAAATAATTCAATACAAAACTTGTCCCGAATACAAATCACACATGAATTAAATGAAAATGAATGGAAAAAAGGAATGTGTTACTGCCCAGCCCTTTGCCAATGGTGCTCAATGAGATCCTCCTGAAGTTGAAAGTGGGTGTTTGCATTTTTAATCTCTCTGTAGGTCTGAAGAAAAGCTCTAATGCGGTTAGGGTCTCTAGCTGGTTTGACACAGCTACCCACATTGTCATAGAAGAACTCCAAGTTCATGCCTCTCTCATCTTCGAGAATCATATTATGAAGAATAACACAGCATGTCATGATGTTTTTCAAGGACCGCTTGTCCCAAAAACGAGCAGGACCACGAACAATGGCAAACCTAGATTACAAAACCCCGAATGCTCTTTCAATGTCTTTTCGGGCTGCCTCTTGTACCCTTGCAAATTCACATTGTTTCCTAGTTTGAGGGTCTTTGATGCTCTTGACAAATGTGCCACCAAGAAGTGTATATACCATCTGCAAGATAGTACCCCTTTGTGTATTCATGCCCATTGATAGTGTAGAGACTGTTGCAACACATTGATATCATTGAGAGTACCCGGCATACGAAAAAAGCAATGCCAAATCCATAAATTCTCGGATGCTACGGCCTCTAGCACAATTGTTGCATCACGAGACTTGCCACAATACATTCCCTGCCATGCCTTCGGGCAATTTTTCCAAGTCCAATGCATACAATCTATGCTTCCTAGCATGCCAGGCCAACCTCTTCCCTCATTAGATGCCATCAATTTTTTTTGTCTTTCTCGTTGGGTGCCCGAAGATATTCAGGACCAAAGACACGGATGATCACTTTGGCAAACCTACGCACTAACTCAATTGTAGTATCTTCACCAATGCAAACATACTCATCGGCATAGTCAGCCGGAATGCCGTATGCAATTACCCGCATAGCTGCCGAGATTTTTTGATATGCACTAAATCCCTTCAAGCCCGCGGCATTTCTTCTTTGAGTAAAATACCGACAATTGGCCTCGCAAGCTTGAACAATTTTTACAAAGAGGGATTGGCGCATTCGGTACCTTCTCCGGAAGAGGTGCGGTGGATATGTTGGATTCTCCGCGAAGTAGTCTTGCATCGACATCTCGTTCCGAGATGGCGATTTCGAGGAATGCAAAGACGGTCGACGGTCGATCCTCGCCGCCTCTTTTTGTTCTCATCTTCATGCTCCTTCACGGCGAGGGCCATCACCAACGTCTGCTGGCGATAGTTGACAAGCAGCGTCTCAACATCCGAGTCGTCCGAATCGGACGAATCCTCGAGCAAAAACTTCACGCACGGGCTCAATTCCATCTAAATTTAAAATTACGCACCGCTGCATTAACAACTATGCATACCGCTCGGCACAAGCACAAGTACAAGTACTCACCGGCTACTCGTGGACGGTGGCTCTGCGGTGGTGGATCACGAGGCGGCGACGGCGACTAGGGGTGGCTCGGGGCGGTGGATGCCAGGCGGCGACGGTGACTAGGGGCGGCTCAGATTGGTGGTTCCGGGGAGCTGGTGAAGCGGCTCGGTGGAAGTGGGTAGGGGCGCCCCCACGGCGCGATTCTGCCCGCAGATTTGGCCAGAATCGCCGATGGCGGACGGGCGGAACCAATGGCGGCGGCGGCGGAAGGGGGTGGGGAAAGGGCGCGGGCTGAAATGTCCCTCCCGCCAACCGCTTTCCTGGGATACGGGGCACCATCGGGGAGAGGCGGAAACCTGCGTTTTCGCGGGTTGGGGATGAAGCCACTTGGGAACGCGAGGATCGTCTTCGTGAAGAATACCCCGCTTTCTTTCAGTCTTCCTCTTAATTCTCGGGACGAGAATTCTTGTTAGGTGAGGAGAATTATAACACCCCATGTAATCAACCATAGTGATCACCCTTAGTTAATGCCATGTCAGCAAGTTTAACAGTGCCTAGTCATCATTTGCATCATATTGCATTTCAAACTTCAAATTAAATTAAAGTGAAAATAAAAGTTGTTCCAAATTGGAAACTAAAATGTTCATTAAATAGCAAATAATTCAGGGACAATCCTAAAATTGTAATCAACATTTATTAAATTAATTAAGTGACTCTAACAGCAACAAAACAGAAGTATTTAATCCATTTATAATTAAATAAAATCAAAATGAAATGATATGAACTCAAAACCTTTTTATAACAGTGCTAGATATTTCACTGTAATTATTGAGCTAAGTCTTGTATTTTACAAAACTATATATGGAACCACACATTTTGCAAAGCAGTAAAACAAAAGAAAAACAGAAAGCAAAAACAAAGAAAAAGAAAAAGGCCGCACTGACTGGGCCTAAGTCAACTGACCGGCCCAGCCCGCCCCGCACCGTTTCCCACCTCACACTGCTCCTCCCCAAGCTGTTGTCGCCGCGTGCGCGCTCGCCGCGCCAGGCCCCCCTCTCCTCTGCTCGACGCCGCGTTCGCACTGAGGATAAGGCCGAGGCCAGTGCCCCCCCCGGTCCTCCTCGTTCACTCCTCCCCCTCCCCTCGCTCGCTCCTCCCCTCTCTCCCACCAGATCCGTCAAGGCCGAGCGCACTCGCCGCTGTTCCCTGTCGCCACCGCGGCCACCGTCATCGCCTCGACCCGCTGTGATGCCGTAGAGGTCCGCCATCGTCCTCCTCTTCGTCTGGTGGCCTCAGCTGGAGCTTGGAGGCGCAGCAGCACCGGGCCTCCTCCGTCCCCTTCTCCGATCGCCGCCACTCTTCTCCAACTCCAGCGATGCCTCTGCAGCTCCAAATCTCTCAAGGGCCACCGTGCGTGCTGCGAGGTGAGCTGCATCCCTCCTCTGCCCTCTAGGCACTCTAGTTCGCGCCGTAGCCATTGCTTCGCTTGCGCCCGAACCTGCTGCCGCCGACGAGCTAGTTGCCGTGGCCATCGTCACCGTCACGCGCAGTCGAGCCTCGCATCGAGCTCCTGGAGCTCGTGCGAGTCCAACGAGACCCCTAGCGCGCCTCCCCATGCCGTACAGCGCCGGATCCGTCGATGCCCGAACTCCAGCGTCCGCTCCGCCGCTCGCCACCGCCATCTCCGGCCGTTTCCGGCCGGGCCACCACCGCAGATCGACGCGCGAGCGTGCGCCCGATCGAACGCATGTAGCCACGCGCAAAACGGCCCCCTGTGGAGCGATTCCGACGTGCTCTGGCACCACGCCGCCGCTGGAAATGGTTGCCGGCGTCGCTCCGGCCGCCGCGCTGACCTGGCGCCGGTGGGCTCCGCCTTTGTGCGACTGACTGCAGGCCCCGCGGGCCCCCGTTGACCCAGTCAACGCTGACGTGGCCACCCCCTGTGTGACTGACATGTGGGTCCCGCATAAATAAATGAATTAAAATAAATAAGTAAACAGTTAATTAGTTAATTAATTAGTTTAAATACTAATCACTCACTGACCAGTAGGCCCCACCCACTAATTAACCTAATTAGTTTAATCTAACTCTGTTTAATTAGCTGAGTCACTGACATGTGGGTCCCACTGGACCCACAGGTCAGGTTTGACTCTGGTCAGCTGGGTTTGACCTGCTGATGTCATACCTATGTCATGATGATGTCATCATTTACTATTCTGGATAATTTGAATTTAAATAAATAGTTAAATTCAGGAAATGATTAAAACTTTAGAAATTCATATAAAATAAACCGTAGCTCCGATCGAAAAACTTTATACATGAAAGTTGCTCAGAACGACGAGACGAATCTGAATACGCCCTTCGTATTGCTGTCAGATGCCCCTAACTATCTGAACGTGGAACTTTTAGACTGATTTCGATAAATGAATAGTGCTCAATTTTAATAAAATAAATCCAAATAAATTCCTAAATTAACTAAATCATTTAGTTAGGCAGTAGAACACCTTTGCATATCATTTAGGCATGTCATGCATATTGTTTGCATTTTTGCCGTGAATTTATTGTTTCTTTCCCCCTCCTCTCTCGATAGACGCCGAGACCGACGCCGACGCAGCAGAGTACAACTACGCTCCGGACGACCAGCCTTCTGACGACCAGCCCCTCTCAGCAGAGCTTCCAGGCAAGCCCCCCCTTGAACATCCGATATCGCCCATTCTATACTCTCATGCTTGCATTAGATTTTGCTACTGTAAATGATTGCTCCTATTCAGATGCATAGCCTGCTTTTGTAACCTGCTTATTGCTACCTTACCTGCCTATTTCAAACTGCTTAGTATAGGTTGGTTAGTGAACCATCAGTGACCCCCACTTTGTCCTTGTTGCCTCTTCTTCATCATCGACGACCAGAGACCGACACCTCACTTCACCCCCTTTGTTGTACGACTCTGCATAGTTACTATCGAGTGCCGAGGGTGATACCTCGTAACGCACTCCTGATGATAACTCTGTAGTATAGTTGTTCGGTCGTGGTCATCAAGGGTGATTCCTCCTTAACCATTCCCGATACGACTCTGTCGTGCAACCCCCCAAGTGTGAACCTCGAGGGTGAATCCTCCTATGTTCACCTTGATGATTTCATCAAGTGGAATCTGCCGAGGGTGATTCCTCGGGGTTTCCCCTTGGTGTTATGACCACATGGATACTTTGACCTTTGTCGCAGGCGAGTCGACCCTGATGGGTACCCGCGGGGAACTTATGCAGTCGGGTTGCCAGGAGGGCACCCGAGAGAGATATTGTGGCGGAGCATCAGAAACTCTGATCGTCTCCGTGAGTTATTAAATACGCCTAACGAATTTGGGTAATTGATCTGAGTTGGCCAATGGCCTATACGCACTACCACCATGCGGGATAATGGATTATGGGGCCCTCTATGTCGTACGTTTCTCCCGAAAGCTCATCAGACGTCACAGTTCACCGTGCGGGCTGATTGTTGGGGTTGGGCTGGATACTTCACTGACCAGTTCAGTTTCGCGCCTGCTCCCCGGCCAGTCTCGCAACGCGCAGGAGCGCCTGAGGCGATGGCCCAAGACCCCTAGATGCATAGGTTAGTCCGGTGTGTTGACCTCTCTGCTGAGCCTAGGTAGGGCGCTGCTTCGTGTCGATCTCTCAAGGCTGGGCATTACCCAGCAAGTGTGTACAGCCAGAGGTGATCGAGCATGTTGGGTAACAGTAGTGCACCCCTGCAGGGAAGTGATCTATTCGAATAGCCGTGTCCACGGTAACAGGACGCTCAGTTTGGTATCCCGATCTATTACTTGAACTGGATACTTGTTTAACTAATTGAAGCTTCGGGATTGCTTCCTTGCATGGAGTCGAGGAAGGATCTCTAGGCTTTGCCTCAACATGCTTGCTTAATAAAAATGCTTTTCTGTACTCGTCTAATTGCTGCAAGATGGTGGCTTCGTGAAGATGCTAGTCTTCGATAGGACTAGGCCTTCTCTCTATTCTGGCATTTCTGCAGCCCAGTCCACATATACAGCCTCTCTTTGATAATGTTGCATATGTAGTGTAGATCCTTGCTTGCTGAGTACTTCGGATGAGTACTCACGGTTGCTTTGCTACTTCTCTTTCCCCCATTCCCCTTTTGATGATACCTCAGATGATGGAGCTCCGGAGCCAGATGTCCCCGCAGGAGCTTACTACCAGGAGGGTCCAGATGGCACGTACTACTGGATCGAGCCAGCCGACCAGGAGTAGGATCGGAGGCCCCAGGCAGGAGGCCTTTGCCTTTCAATCTAGAGTTGTTATTAGTGCTAGCCTTTTTAAGGCAAACCTTGACTAACTATGGATGTACCCAGATGTTATTTGTATGACTGACTTATGTATTCAGATCCTCGTGATTCCTGATCTGTAATATTCATGGATCTCCGTTTATTTGTGTTAGAGTTGTGTTGTGATATCTTCCCGTGAGTCCCTGTGCTTGATCATGCATGTTTGCGTGTATGATTAGTGTATGATTGAGTCGGGGGCATCACAAGGAAGGTAGAGATGGAGAGAAACTTGCTCGAGCTGGCGGCGCGAAGAGGGAGGAAGAGGTTGTGCTTAGGATTGGGGACGCCGACCGGCTTAAATAGCCGGACTTTGGCCTTGGGCAGCGAGCCGGAGCGGCACCATGCGGCGTTCACACCCCCATCGAAGGAGACGCCCGTCGAACCATTGGGTTTCTGGACAATTCAGTGTGGGACCCGGTCGTCAGTGCGACGCGACGGACGCGCCCGGGCCTCCTCATATCCGCCCCATATTTGAGCTGGATATGAGGGTGCTGGTCAGCCCAGGCATTTGAGACCTGTTTGAGCCGCTCGCCTAGATTGATTTTCTTTGATAGGTCATTGACCGGCCCATCCGTCCGGATGTTTGCGGCAGGTTTGGGGCAGCTGGCTATAGATGCTCTAAAGGCATCTCCAATTGCAACCTGCAAATTTCCTCCCACATCAGTCTGCGGACAAGGGGGCCAATCCCTGGACATGGATGCGGGAGGCCGCCATCCAACGCTAGCCGCATACATATTGACAACAACTCAAACTAACCGGACAAAATTTGATCAAACACGATCGGATTTCATATAAACATGACCAGATTTCATATAAACACGACCAGATTTCATATAAACACGACCGGATTTCATTTAAACATGACGGATTTCATCTAAACATGACAGATTTCATTACATTTACATCAACTAAGCGGAACTCCTCCGACTAGGTCTAAATAGTTGCCGGCTCCCGTTCCCCGTGTCCGATCATGAACCAAGAGAACTGAAGCTTCATCGTCTCTAGTTCTGCCTCGGCATTCTCCAGCTCCGCCTTCGTAACCTCCACCTCCGAAGGCCCGGGAAGTGAAGTTGTCCACCTCCACATTGCCCCCAAGCCACTAATCGGCCGACGATGTTGAGCCCACCAAGCTTGGCATCGACGGGGGGAAGGGGTGGAAGGGGGAGGAGCGGTAGCCTTCCTGGGACCAGAGCAGTGACGACCTACCTGATAACCCACAAGTATAGGGGATCGCAACAGTTTTCGAGGGTAGAGTATTCAACCAAATTATTGATTCGACACAAGGGGAGCCAAAGAATATTTGTAAGTATTAGCAGTTGAGTTGTCAATTCAACCACACCTGGAAATTAAATATCTGCAGCAAAGTGATCAGCAACACAGTAGTATGGTAATTTGATAGCAGTAGCAATGATAGTAACAGTAACGATAACAATAGAGTAGTTTCGTACCAGTTGTAATAGTAGTAACAACAGTAGTAACTTAGCAAGAACAATATGTGAAAAACTCGTAGGCATTGGATCGGTGATAACGTTGGATAATGTTCATCATATAACAGTCATAACCTAGGGCGACACAGAACTAGCTCCAGTTCATCGAAGTAATGTAGGCATGTATTCCGTAAATAGTCATACATGCTTATGGAAAAGAACTTGCATGACATGTTTTGTCCTACCCTCTCGTGGCAGCGGGGTCCATAAGAAAACTAAGGGATATTAAGGCCTCCTTTTAATAGAGAACAAGAACAAAGCATTAAGACATAGTGAATACATAAACTCCTCAAATTACGGTAGTCACCGGAAAGAATCCCAATTGTTGTCACTTTGGGGTATGTGGATCATAACACGTAATAGGTGCATATAACTTGCAAGATCGGATCAAGAACATGGATATAATGGTGAAAACATAAACGGTTCAGATCTGAAATCATGGCACTCGGGCCCTAGTGACAAGCATTAAGCATAGCAAAGTCATAGCAACATCAATCTCAGAACATAGTGGATACTAGGGATCAAGCCCTAACAAGACTAACTCAATTACATGATGTATCTCATCCAACCCATCACCGTCCAGCAAGCCTACGAATGAATTACTCACTCCCAGCGGTGAGCATCATGAAATTGGTGATGGAGGATGGTTGATGATGACGATGGCGATGAATCCCCCTCTCCGGAGCCCCGAACGGGCTCCAGATCTGGCCTCCCGATGAAGAACGGGAGGTGGCGGCGGCTCCGTATCGTAAAAAGCAATGAAACTTTCTCTCCTATTTTTTATCTCCAAAAATAGGAATTTATAGAGTTGGAGTTAGGGTCAGCGGAGCCTCATGGGCCCCACTACCCACCAGGACGCGCCAGAGGGGGGTGGCGCGCCCTGGTGCCTAGTGGGCAACTGCCCCCCCTCCAGTGGGTCTTGGTTCCAGTATTTTTCTTTTATTACAAAATAATTCTCCAAAAAGTTTCGTCTAATTCCGAGAAATTTTATTTCTGCACAAAAACAAGACCATGGTAGTTCTGCTGAAAACAGCGTCTGTCCGGATTAGTTTCACTCAAATCATGGAAATTAGAGTCCAAAACAAGAGCAAAAGCGTTAGCAAAAGTAGACACGACGGAGACATGTCAACTCCCCCAAGCTTAACCCATTGCTTGTCCTCAAGCAATTCAGTTGACAAACTGAAAGTGATAAAGAAAAACTTTTACGAACTCTTTTGTTCTTGTGTTTATATATATGCTTAAATAACACCCAGGTTTTCAGCAAAGATCATGACTAACCATGTAGATGATAACTATTAGAAATTATATTCACTCATATCAATGGCATAATCAACTAGCGAGCAATAATAAAATATTTCAAATGCCAACACTTTGTCAAAACAATCATGATATAATATGACAATAATGGTATCTCGCTAGCCCTTTCTGAGATCGCAAAACATAAATGCAGAGCACCTCCAAAGTTCAAGCAGTGACTAAACATTGTAATTCATGGTAGAAGAGATCCAATCATGATGCACACAACATTAACTATACACAATGCATGAGGATGACAACAGTGCTCTCAGGACTGGTGCTTATTTGAGAAGGTGATGACTCAACAATAAAAGTAAAATAACATAAAAGTAAATAGATAGGCCCTTCGTAGAGGGAAGCAGGGATTTGGAGAGGTGCCAGAGCTCAAAGCTTAAATCAGAGATAAATATAATTTTGGGAGGTATACCTTTCCTGTCAATGTTACGACCAAGAGTTTTCAATATCTTCCATGCTAAACAAATTAGCGGCGGTTCCCAAGCGGTAAAAGTAAAGTTTACTCCCCCTCCACCAACAAACACAAGCCATGGCTAGCCGAATCCTTGGGTGCCCTCCATACCAACAACAGTCCGGGGGAGTTTTGTTTAATTATTTGCAATTTTTTATTATGGGACCGGGCATCCCGATTACCAGTCCCTCTCGTGCAAGGACGAGTGAATAAACACTCATCATGAGAATAATCTGCTTAGCATGGAAGATACTGACCACCCCCTGTTGCTCCGTGAGCGGTACGGGCACACAAAACAGATGTTCATTTGAATTTTTAGAGGTGGCACATGCAAATTTACTTGGAACGGCAGAGTAATACCGCGTATAGGTAGATATAGCTGACTCGTCTGGAATAACTTTGGTTTGAGGTTTTGGATGCACAAGCAGTCTTCCCGCTTAGTACAGGCGAAGGCTAGCAAAAGGTTGAGAAGCGACCAACTAGAGAGCGAAAACGGTCATGAACATGCATTGTGAATAATTAACATTGAATACTAGCATGAGTAGGATATAAACACCATGAACATAATATCGTGGAGGCTGCGTTGGTTTTGAATCAACTACATGTGTGAACATATGCCAAGTCAAGCCACTTGAAACATTTAGAGGAGGATACCATATCATCATACTACATCACAACTGTTTTAATGCATGTTGACATCTAAAATAAATCATTATCTACTCCTAGCTACTTAAGCATGGCATGAGCAACTATAATCTCTAATTGTCATCATAAACATGTTTAATCATATTATGCTGAATCATGGATACTGAGTTAAACATATTTACAGAAATAAAAACAAGTTGAGTTCATACCCGCTTTCCTTGCCGCTGTCACTTCATCACATATCATCATTATTGCCTTTCACTTGCATGGCCGAATGATATGAAAATAATAATAGTGCAAGAGTGTCATGGACTAAGCTGGAATCTGCAAACATTTTATTCAAAGGAGAAGACTAAATAATATAGGCTCTTTGTTAGATCAACAATAATGCAAATGAGAGCCACTCAACATTTTCATCGTGGTCTTCTCCCTAGTACGACTCAACAAAAGAAAAAAATTCAGAGAAACACACTGAAATAATTTTGGAGTTTTTAGTTTTTCTTGAAGGAAGCAATTTAAAGAAGGGAAAACAAAAAATGAGGAAAACTATTTACACGGGAAAGCTCCCAACAAGTAAAAGAAGAACAAGAAATCTTTTTGGATTTTCTATTAATACTGCAACTAAATTAAACTAGAAAGAAAAACCGAAAAGAAGCGAGAAATATTTTTGGATTTTCTTAAAGTTTTTCAAACACACAAGAAGAAAGCAAGAAAATAAAACTAACATGGATTATAGAATGGAAAAGTGTTAACACTGACAACTGGAATGAAATGTGTGAGCATGAATGTAATGTCGGTGGGAAATACGTACTCCCCCAAGCTTAGGCTATCACCTAGCTTGGTAATAACCATTCGTGGCTTGGATAATAGTCAAAGTGGTAGCTCATGGAGGCTCTGGGCGCGACCTCCTCAGCTCGACGGGCAGCTTCCACTGCTGCGTTGTATTCACGAGCCTCTCTCTCATAAATGTAATACCTTCCTTTCCCCTGGTAATCAAAGAGATCAGGTGCAGGCAAAATAACAGGTAAAATAGGTTTTTTTATTGAACATCAAGATGTAATTGTAATTCGTGGCTCCATACTTAATGAACTTATGACACTGCATCGCATCAAAGTCTAGATATCTAGTGGGTAAAATAGGATTATTAGGCAATGGTGAAACTCTTAGCCTTGCAGCTAAGCGAGAGGCATAAATTCCTCCATATAAATGACCACTATTAGCATTATGTTGCAGCCTCCGTACAACAATTGCTCCAAGATTATATCATTGAGTGCCCCTTAAAGCAGTGTGTATAAGGCTTAAATCTGGGGCACATAGTGTACTGATGTCTTGTTTACCCGCGACACATTTGCCATTAAAGAGTGCAAAGTAACGGATAGAGGGGAATTGTAGACTTTTTACTCTAGCTTGTGAAACTCCCCTATCCTCACCACAACAGAGGCTGCTCAGGAACATCTCATAGTCAGATTTTGGTGGTTCATCTAGCGAGCCCCAATATGGAATTTTACATGCATCATAGAATTCTTCTAAAGGAATACTGAAGGTTCTATCATAAAGGCAAAATGAGACTCTAAATTCATGAGGTTGATACTTAAACTTCTTGGTGAACGACTTAGTAAGGTTGTAGTGCTGAGTACACTTACCTGCAATGAAGGGTGCAAGCTCAGCGTTCTAAACATACTGATCAAATTCTTCTTTAATGCCCGCACCTATCATGAATTCGTCACACGACCATAGGCACGATCTGGTGTCGGTATCCCGCATGAAACTTGCCCTTGGTTCATCATAGGATTGTCGTATCGAGCTCTCACTCGATGATGCCTTCGAAGACCTTCGCCTCGAAGAACTCCTCCTAAAGAGGTACATTTTATCTGTGAACAATTTCTGAAATTTTTGGCCACAAAAATGATATCAATAAAACTTCACAAGATTGATAGCAACTACTCATATGGATGTCTAGAGGCTATAACAAGCACTCAAACTACTTGGAACTCAAAGAATTCAACATGCAAGCTCATTCTCAGCAGCACCAAGAGTAGCTAATTACTCAAAATATAAACCACTAAAGCGAAAACAAATTGGAGCAATGGAGGAGTCACATACCAAGTAGCAATCCCCCAAAATAGTTTCGGAAATGGAGCTCCGAGCAAAGAGATCGAATTTCGCGGGTTTGAGAGCAAGAACACGAGAGAGAGAGAGAGAGAGAGAGCTAGAGGGATTTTTTTTCTGGAGGTAGGTGATGAAGTAAGCTAAAGGGATAAATGAGGGGGGCCTTATGGGGCCCACTACCCACCAGGGCGTGCCAGGTGGGTGTGGCGTGCCCTGGTGCCTAGTGGGCACCTGGGGCACCCCCCCCCCCCTCCCCCGTGGTGTTTTTAGTACCAAAAATTCTCAAATATTCAGAGAAAAATCATGTTAAAATTTTAGGTCATTCTGAGTACTTTCATCTAGGCACTTTTTTATTACACGGATAATTCAGAAAACAGGATATTCATGGCATTTTATTGCATTTAACTAAAAATAACAGAAAACAAAAAGTAGGGACAGAGGGTTGTGCTTACTAAATTCATCGATCACATGCCTCTCAAAAAAATCCATTAATATGGTTGATCAAGTCTTATTAACAACCATTTTCGATTAGCATGAACCCGAAGAACTTTCGTAAAACACTAAGGAATTGCATATCCCCAACAATAAGTATTTCATATTTCTTTTGGCAATAGGAAGGGTGTAGGTGCATCTAGTGCCCTTAGTGATTTTGGTGTATTGAAGTCTATAGGTTAAGGGACTAATGTGTTTGTGAGTGTACACAGGTCAAATAAGTCTCTGAGGAGTTTGATAAATCCGATGAATGTCGACCCTAAAAATGAATGTCTTCATCTAAAGACTTTGGTTTTCTTGAAGACTTTGAAAATGAGGAAATTGGTGTGACCTTGAAGATATTGATATTGATGCGAGGACTATGAAGCGTGAAGACTTTTGTTTTCGTAGTTTCATTTTCCTTTCTTGAGTCATAGGAAAACACGTACTGTTAAATGGGGTCGAGGTAATACTAAGGAAAAATTTCCAAGTGATGCTCATCTCAAAGCCTACACATACCCAATCCTTCGAGTGAAGCCTTGGAATCTCATACAGTTCAGTCAATTTCTTCAGTGAAAGAGACGAAGATCTTCTGGTATTGAGGAATTTGTTCTAACTGAGGAGTTAGGAATTCGCCAGTGCAAATTGCCTACAGTGAGGAACATGATAGCCCTAAGGAATTTGAGAGCTCAAATTTTCGACGTTGCTGTGCTTTGCGCTAACTATCCCAAATATCTTATCCACATAACGGTCAGATCATTAGGGGCATTTATGTATTATTATGTCGGGCTGCTCCCTGGCTATAAATAGCCGCCCCCCTCAACCACTAGCTGGTTGGCTGCTCAGAGAGAGAAACTGACACTTGTCATTTAGAGCATCCCATCCTCCGAGGACTTTGAGGAAAATCATCAGTGAGGAAAAACCAAAACCCCAACAACTAAAACCCAAAGTGATTGAGCATCACTGAAGAGATTTTGTCCTGTGTGGAACCGATGTGTTACCTTTGAAGACTGTGCATCTTCCAAATGGGTAGGCGTCATGGTCTCGAGCATCCAAGAGGAATTGTGGATTGCCGAGTGACCAAGTCTATGAAGGTTTGGAAGTTACCTTGAAGACTACCACGAGTGATTGGGAGAGGTCTGTGTGACCTTAGCTCAAGGAGAATACGGTAAAGACTGTGTGTCCTGGGACTGTGTGTCCTTTGATTTAAATATCCAGACGCTCCAACCAGACGTACAACTGTCACAGCAGTTGGAACTGGTCTACCAAATCACTGTCTTCACCGAGCTACTGGTTCTATTTCCTCAAACCTTTCATTTCCTTGTTACTTGTTGTTGAACTTGATCGTTATTGTTTGAAGACTTTGACTGAAGACTTTCAATTTTCTCAACCCAAATTCTTCAGTCATCTTGTCTTCTACCTGCTTATCCTATTACACGCTATCTATGTTGTGCATGTTTCATTTCATCATGATGAATATGCTACTGTCTTGTTATGCATGCACCTGAGTACTTTGTTCCGTACTTGTATTCGCACTTAGCAAATTCCTCAAGTGTATTTCCTCATTGACGAATTTGTAAAAATCGCCTATTCACCCCCCTCTAGTCGATATAACACACTTTCAATTGGGATCAAAGCAAGGTACTCCCTGTTCTGTGTGATTTTGGTTAACCACCTGGAGGTTTAGTTATGTCAACTGCAGGTATGATCACAGGTCTTGGCTGGGTGTCCTACCTCGACGGATGGATTACCCCTACTGGAAGAACAAGATGCGCATGCATCTTGAGGCCATTGATAATGATTCTTGGTATGTTGTGGAAAATGGCGTTCCCTCCATCACTCCCTAATTAATGTTGTGATGTGAAGAGATTCAAGCAACTGACTCTCAAGCAAAGAATATCATATGTGGCCATCTGAGCAAAGGACAGTATGGCAGAGTGAGTGCTTTGGAGTCTGCAAAGCTTATCTGGGATAGGCTATCCAAGGTCAACGAAGGAATTCAATCCAACGTGATTCTCAAGTTGACGTTCTTCGCAATCTTTTCAACCGCTTCAAAAGGCTCGACAATGAAAATGTTCAGCAAACCTTTGACGCCTCATTGAATGTCCAATGAGCTACAAGCAATGGTGCCACTGACATCACCGATCATGAGGTGGTGAAGAAATTGCTGAGATCTCTTGATTCCTCATTTGATACACTAGCACTGATGATTCAAGAATGTGGAGACTACAAGTCACTAGATCCTGCTGATATCCTTGAGAGACTAAACACTCATAATTCCAACAAGCTGAGAAGAGATAACTTACGGGCCAATCTATGGAAGATCACGTGCACTGAAGGCCAAAGCAATTTCCTCATCTGAAGAGGAAGACTCGACAGTAGCCTTGGTGATCCTGAAGAACTAAGTCAGGAGCTAGCAATCCTCGTGATGAAATTCCAGAAGTTCTCAAGGCGTGGCCGTTTTGGAAAATCTTCAAGAGGTGATGACTTGAGATCAGATTCTTCATCCCATGACTACAAGAAGAGGACTTGCCACAAAGCAAGAAGCCCAGTCACTACATGGCTGATTGTCCTCAGTGGCTGAAGGTCAAAGAAGAAGAAGTACAAGGATGACAGTTCTGATGACTCGAAGAAAAGAAGAATATTCAAAGACCTCATCATCAAAATCTGCAAAGTCTTCATCTCACAAGAAGAGTAGTTCCAAAAAGGCTCGAGCATTCATTGGCAAGGAAATGGACTCTGAAGCTGAATCTGAGGGAAATGAGGAAGAGGAGGAATCTAAGGAGTCAGACTCTGGTGTGGCGAGCCTAGCTCTCGCTACTGCTTTCGTCAGCAAGTCCATCTTCAACTGTGAAGAAAATGTCAACTTACATTGCTGGCGATGGCAACAATGACTTCGCTCCCACCTATTGGTCTATGGA